>JAHLJT010009436.1:257060069-257545069 GCA_031308135.1 Acheta domesticus | reverse complement strand
TCTTTCTGATTGATTTGAAGTTGCCATTCAGAAATTTCATCAATAAGGATTTAGCACTACCCTTAATTTCCCTTATGGTACACAATCTAATCTTCAGAAGCATGTTCGATGGATAAGATTAGAAAAATGAAAAGGAAATTTGTCAACTGATGTCCTTAATTGCGAAATTACAAATTCCATAAGCAATTTTTGTAAATCTTCTCTGTTATACATTAGAATTGAAGATATTATAATTAAATTGATTTCTATTTATGCTACACTTCACGGCAACAAAACTATCATTAAATTAACAGAATATATCAGTCAACCATTTCTAACATCAGCAAATTATTAATTTGGCTTCTTTTAGTATTAAATGACATGAACCAATAATACAATACAAAAACGTCAAGCATTTTGTTTCATCAGCTGAGAACAACTTCAGATAGTTAAAGCACTATTGCCTACAATTACACTTATTAACTTTTGTTATTAAATTTTCTAATCAGTCTTAGGAAAATACACTTCTCGAAGTATTATCACTACATGGATTTTTCCCAGTTAGAATTAACCCATTATTCTCTCAAATTTCTTCATGGGCACACAGTGGATACATGAAATAATCATACCACAAACAAGTTTAAACAATTTATTAAATTTTTAACCACCAAACATTTCAGAAAAATTAACCAGAATATTTTCTTTTTAAATTATTATAATTTGCAATCCCTGATTCCACGTACCAGCTTAAAACATTTCCTTTCTCGCTTTCAATAACTGTAACTAACTAAAATTACATGATGAAATGCACATTAAATTAGTTGCAAAAAATTATAAAAATATAGATTACAATACCTTCAAAAATTCACGCACTGAAGATCAATTGCTCAAATTTGTATTTGACAAACAGGCAATAGTAAATAAACTTGCAAAGAATAAATTCATACACATTTACATAGTTCATAATCAACTTTAGATACAAGATGATAATTGTAGACCTGTTCAAATAAATTTAAAAAAGTTGTATTAATGATTTACTTCCACCATTTGCAAATTTAGCATTACACAAGTGCTTGTGAAACTACAAGTGTGGCTACCTCTTATTTATCACCCTTTTTATTATTATACAGCAAGATTTTGATGACTACTTCTACAGACAGACATTAATGCTTCAGGAAAACAAACAACTCAATTACATTTTTTCAACTGACAAAATATATAAGAAGCATGAAACTATTAAGATTGACTTAAAAACAGCCAGTCAGCAGGAGACTGAAATATTACATTTCTTTGCAGTTCTGCAATTTCAATAATTTTTTGCAATGGTTGATTAACAGTAAAAGTAATTACTTTTTGGAATGGAAAGGCTAGATACAGAGTTAATAACCCCTACACAATATTAAAGGCCCTACACTAAGATATACACCTATTAACCATTGCTCTGATCTTGAATAAGGCTCTCCAAAAAGAAATTTGACAATCCTTTGCCATCTTTACGAAATAGAAATGTGAATTTTCTCATTGAAAAGATAGTTCACAACTCACAAAGAAATTCATTATTTCCTTATATGTTTAATTAATCCATATGAAACCCAAAACATAAATGATTGCAGGGTATCTAAATGTCATTCAGTATTGTAGCTGTAAATGCTACTTGTCACCACAGCTACCCATTACAAGTTGTCTATTGAAATCACTGGTAGCCATTGGCAACAGCTATAGCTAGAGAATTGAAGGCCAAATCAGGTAATTAATCCCCATGCACAAAACCCACACTAAACCACATTTTTTTTCCAAAGAGAGCGAATTTGCCACCCATGCAAGCCCTTGAGGGTTAATAAGATCTCTTCCATTTAGTCTTCCAGCAAAATAATATTAAGATCATTCTCTTTCATTCTATGTATCTCAAGAAACAAGATGTAAAAAACAGCATAAAAAAAGGGGCAAACAACAACCTGAAAAGAAATCGTCACTTTATTACAATGTTAAGCAACCAAGAAGTCTTCTTATCTTAAACAAAATCGTCAACCAATTTATTTGCATGGTACATATACAAATTTCAAAAGTTTTACAAAATTATTTTGAATTAACCAATGTAGGTTAAAATGACCTCTCTGAAATGCCATTCTGCACAGAAATGCCAATTTCCCCACACCAGGAACTAACATCTTGTATCAATCATTAGTATATACAGTCTTAACACACAATATAATACAAATTTTCACATTTACCAACCACAATGAGTTTCACAAAAAATGCATAACTTTCATTTCTTCTCATCAGTATTCAGTCCATACTTAGTTTTCATTTTGTCCAACTCTTCCTTCTTTTTATCAATGTCCAATCTCTTAAATGCCTTATTTGACTAGAAGAAAACAATGAAATATATTAAAAATTGAAATAAAACAATTACGTAAATATCCTTTATTTCCTTATTTGCATTTCAATGAAACAAACTGAAGTAATTTTGAAACAAACCTGATAATACAAGACAACCAGGTATCTATTGCACACATTAAAACCAGATAAATGATCACAGGCATTCTTGGCATCAAATATGTCATCATATATGACAAATGCAGTACCTCTTGTTTCTGGAGTATTGCCTCTGGAGAGAAAAAAGAAAGTTAGATTTTTCCCACAAACATTTTACATCAATGTTGAAGAGTTACAGGTAATCACTCTACACAACAATAAAATGAAGCCAACAGCATCAAGATATCCAAATTTAACATTCAAGGACCGTGGCTAATAGTCTATGATGCCCAGTAACAGAATTTGAAGTCAATTCAGTACACAATGCAATAACGACAGAAGATTGCTATTGAAACATTTGAGCAACACTCCTATGACCAATTTGAAACAAGTCATCCAGTATTTACTATACCCAAACATTTTATTTCACTTTCAGAAGTCTATCTCTAATAAGTAATACCTCAATTCTACAAAATTGTGACTTTAATAGAATACTTACACTCGAATCTGCCTAATGGCACCATATTTTCCAAAAATATCGTACATTTCTTCAGCTGTAATTTTGTACGGTAGATTACGAATATATAGAATTCTGTTAACTTCTGGTGGCAGTCGCACCTGCAACACATCCACACACACACCAAATAATAGTAGGTTGAAACTTTTTTTACAGCATCACAAACTTGAGATCAACCGAGCGCCGTAACAATGAACGAAATAATAAAACAAATTAATTAAATGTTCATATGATTTCTTACGTTTGTTCTCCTTTGCATCATCGCCATGGCCGCCATTGTAAATTACAAGTGGGAAATCTGGAAGTCTTGGTATAAACAATTTGATCCTCTCAACTCTTCTAACAATTTCCCGGAAAATTCAAGTTTTTAACAGGTTTCCAGAGACTAATATTCCGCAGGCAAAAGAGAGAACACTGTACAAAGTGTACACAATCCTGACAGATTCACAGGAAAGCAATGAGACAACAACCAAAGATATACTACATCCACTACATCAAAGATACTTTAGCGTGTTCTGAAACAGTCGAAGGGGAATTTATCATGGAATAAGTAGTTCCAAGTTCGACTTGCACAGAGAAAAGTTCTTTCATTATTATTAATTCTTCTTCTTTGTGTTGTTGTTGTTGTTATTATTATTATTATTATTATTATTATTATTATTATTATTATTATTATTAGTCATTATAAGTACGATAACCTTAATATATTACGGAAAACTATTTAACACTGCCGTGGATGAATATTAGCAAATATATATACTGCGATTTTTGTAGGAAGAGCTCTGAAGATAACTCAAATCCCATCTTCGCGATGGAATATGTCACGGCATATCGTATCATTCACAGTCGTTCCGCTAGATTTCGCACGATCGCGACCGTATGAAGCAGTGCTTGCGATCATGCGACTTCTACCGGCAAGATCGAGAAAAGACGCGAAATGCCGTGACATATTCCATCGCGAAGATGGGATTTGAGTTATCTTGAGAGCTCTTCCTACAAAAATCGCAGTATAATGAATAATACCAAATATTCATCCACGACATGCCCTTTGTATGGTGGAAACCATGCTTTGTAGTTTCCATTTATTTTTTAACTTTATTACTCAACGTTTTAGGATCTTATACATCATTTCATTATAGATTAATAACACTATTCATCCAAGGCTTCATCGTGAATAGAACGGATGGTGTTGTTCTATGGTTTCATCAATATATGGAGATCAGAGATAAAACCATGGAATAAGATCACTCATTTTTAAATAGTATAACCCCTGATTGTGGTTAAGTCTCAATCGTACATTAGCCAGCTCGGGCAAGGCTGTGTGAATGACGATAAGTGGGGGTCATTTCGAACGTCATCCGGCTAATGTAGATTTTTTATAAGGTTAGGTTAGGTGGTATAGTGAAATAGAAATTTACGAAAGACAATGAAACCCTCACTAGCAGTTTAAATTCCTGTTTATCACATAATGCGTGCTATTCCTCAACACCGTAAAATACTTCACCTGCCCCAGTCATCTTAGGGCTCGTCCATTAAGTTACGTTAATTTGGAGTATTTTGAACTACGTCAATTGAATTGTTTCCAACAAAGTACTACAGATCAGTTTTCAATATTTTGTCTGTATTCTTACAGATTCAATAAAAATTATTCCATTTATTGAAACAACTTCTAATTACTTTAAATTATTTGTTTTAAAACAAATTAGATATTTTAATGTTTTAGTATAAGACAAAGGAATTATTTCAACAAACGTAAAATCAATGTTACACTACTAGTACACTAATCAGATACCTCCCTGCAGCGTAATGGTATTTCATACCCCCTCCCCCCTTTAACTTTACATAATTGATGAATGACCCCTTATATTGGCCAAGGTGCACTTCATCCAGCAAAATGCTTCAAAGCCGTTTTCCACTTTTGTCATTTCGCCCAATTATAATATGAACCTGTTGATTTGCCAAATAGCCAGATTCGGACATAACCTATCAGATCAGTGGTCTGATTTGTTGTCTTGTAGAACAAAACCTATTTCAATAACTGAAAACACAGAACTAGCAAAAATTTGATGGAAATTGACTTTCTAATACCAGTAGTTGGTATTAGACTAACTCTTCTAAAGTGACAAATTAATAAACTGATTTGTAAAACTACATTAATTTGTAAAAATGTTACTTATCATTAAATGCATATCTCAACATAGAATAGTCAGCACCAGGGCACATAAACAATAGTATGGGAATACAATTTTTATTTCACAGATCAACTTCAATGCCCCCAAATAATTCCAGATTTATTTATAAACTTAAAACAATTTTTGGTAATGTTTGTTTAGTTACTCAAGATGACCTAAGATAAAACAGATGTAGTCATACTCGGTAAGGAATAAAGGTGAAAAAATAAAAATGTGTTCCATAAACATCCATTTATTTCGTATTTTTAATGCACGGAATTAACTCTATTTTTGTGAAAAAAAATTTCAATTGAGAATCACAGAGTTCTACAGTTAGATATTGGATTTCATTGGACAATTACATTTCTTTTAAAATATCAGTTTAAATCAGGTTTACAATTATTTATACAGAGAACTCTATGAATCAAATAGCTCTATCTCAAATTTACTTTTAAGAAGTTCATAAAAATCATTAAGTCATATTATTACACAAAGACATTAATGGCCAAGTATGTGAGGATTGTGGAATGATATTTAGCTACTTTTTCAAACTTTGTTGAATGCCGCAATATCCACACTTTGCACCTAAAATCAGAAAATCCACTAATTAGAATTCTGTCATTGCTTCATGAACAACCAGTTTTATTCAACTTAAGAAATAACATTCAACAAAACATTATTGTTAATCAAATTATACACAGTCTTCAGAAATTTAAAATACTATTAATACTTTAATGAAATTAGGCCTTATAAAGGGTATTTTTTCAAAAAAGGTTATGAGTAAACTTCAAATCTAGCAGTTTTGGAAATATGTTCCCAATTCTTTGACAATTCTCTTTCCCAAACAAATATCTTCAAGCTTGTAAACATAATCCATTGGAAAACCTTTAAGAGCACTTTTTGAAGAAAATAATAAAATATGTGGCAACTGCATCAAGAAAAACTTGAGAAAAGTTGCATTTCAATCCTCTACATTGGTCTTCATTAAGACCTCAACAAGCAGTGAGCAACACCTAGCATGACCATGCTCCTTTGCTTTAATATAGAGGAATTTTGAAGCTTGTTATCTCAATATATTGTGATCTTATACTTTGACGTTTTAACATATTCTTGATGCACAAAATACAGCAATTACAAAACACTAATAAAAATTAGGTAATCTCAACTTACATAATCTTGTATTTCCTCTATTGCTTCTTGAAGCCAGTCGATGGACACTTTCTCATCCTCGACAACACATGAAATCTGAAGCTTATGAATACCATACGCCAAAGGAACCAATTTGGCTGTTGGAAGAGAAGAAACAAGGAAAAAAATCAGTACACAAATTAAAATAGGGCATATGCAACATTTTGTTAGTTACTTACATGCACCCCAAAGTAATCCTTCGGTATTTATTTTTCTGACATTTTCTTCCATTGCCTTCATGTCAGTTTCATCATCCCATGGTTTTACATCCAATATTATAATTGATTTCTGAATTAATTCTTGTTCTGAAAATTGTAAATAAGCCAAAGAAATTATAACACATGAAGCATAAACATTAACAATTAAATTCTTTTGAACTTCATTCTTACTCTTTGATTTCTTCTTTGAAGCTGCAGCAGCTTCTTCTTTAACCTTTTTAACCGATTCAGATTCGCCCTGCAATTTTTTTCACCATAAAGAATTAAGGGAAAATACAGAGCAATAACATACAGCTGGAAAATCCCATGCACACACAAATATTACTCGATATACTTAGGAATTAGAACTCATATTTTACGAATTTATAAAAATTTCAAATTAAAAACTCTTGCTACTTAAAAATTTTATTCCACTGCAATGCATTTTAGAAGCAGCTATTTCTGAAAATGGATAATGTGCAGTAGGAACAAAATCTTTAATTTCACAACTTTGTGTGGTTTATCTTTGTGCTTTGATTTTTTTGGCAAAAACCACATCCAGTTTAAAAATTATCTGATAATAATTCAGAATTCTATCCCCTCGCCCTAATGAATTACACAACTTAACATTCTATACAATTCCCATAATTGACACAAAAATAGTTAATACACTTCAAATGCAAACAACCAATGTTTGGGCCCTGATAATAAATTTCTCCTTTACCAAAACTCAACGCTCTAGCCCAGGAGTTTTCACCCCCCCCCCCCCAACAACCTTTTTTTGGTCACTGCTTCCTTGACCGAAACGAAACTTCCCGCAGCTCCCCGGGTAGCAAGTTTCAAGTATAAGGGTTAATATAGCCCTTATGATTCAACACAAATGAGTTAGTGATGAATAAGGCTCTTATTTCTCCATTCTAATTCAAATAACAACACTTTTTGTGTCGCTGCCACGCTCTCGCATGAGCAGGAACTCTTGATCTGAGTGGGTAGAAAGATTAAATTTCCCAGCCACAACGCATGCTAGGGATGTATGTCAATGCTTAAGGGGACACAGAAGTTTATCCATAAAGAACTTGCTAGATTCAATTAACCTACAATTAATTAGAAAAACAAATCATATATATTACAAATAACATGTAGCATGATAGTACAAAATTATTTTGTAGACATCAAGTGACACAAGGCTTAAAGTAAATCAAATCTAAAGATTAATTTTAATAAATCACCACAATGTCCCTACCATATGGCCACGATGCCCCTAGGAGCTGCTATGCACAGTTTGAAACCCCTGCTCCAGCCTAATTTAATTTTTGAGATTCCTCAAATGTTACTCAGAACAGAAGAGATTCTTTTTAAATATCTTTTCATAATGTGCAATACATTTTTCAACATGTTGAACACTTTTCAGGGTCTCATTTCCTCTTCATCCTTCAGGTTGTTTTTGTTCTTTTTCTCCCCTTCAATTATTCCAATGTTTTATGACTTGATCATACAATTCTACTGATTATAATTCTTGATAGCAAAAGCTATTAGCGTTCCCAGTAAAGAACACCAGAGATAAGAGTAGCCCTCATTAACATTATGAACAGACAAACCTATCATTTGTTCCAGATAAAATATTTTTTCTGATTTTAACTCTAAACACAGCATTGCATGTAGGAGTAAATTATCGAAACTCACGTCAGAATCAGAGGCAAATAAATCAACATCATCATCATCTGCCTTCGCTGCCTTGGAAGGTGTGGGGGCAGGTGGAGTTTTGATTGTAACTGGAGCAGATGATTTAATATTGTTTTGGCTTTCCAATGTCTTGACCCTTGATTCCAGTTGCTTGATAACTGACTGCAATTCTGATACCACTGAAAATAAAACATCATAAACCACATGCAGTGCCAAGATTAACTTAAAAAAGCCCTGTTCATTGAACTTTTGGCATGTAACCCATATCTAAAGATAACCTCGTGCTCTTCAACACAACAAGAAGAAAATTTTTTAATCTTAACAGCATACAATGTTCTCTTACAAGAAGTCAACTCTTGGTTTTTCCTTTCCACTGTGTTTAAGCGATTCACAATCTCCACATTCACATTTGTTGCAAGGGCTGCTATTCCATCCATCTAAACAAAAATTGTCTCATATTAGAATCTATACATCACCATAAATCCTTTAAAATTTCCTAATGTAAAACACTACAACAAGCAATCTTTTGGGTTAAAGTTTTGACAAGCACTGACTGTAATTCTCAGTTTTATTTTTAGTGGTTAGTGGCATATTAATTATTAGTTAAGCAAATATTCTACAAATAAACCAACTGGCATAACAAAAATAGATAAGTAAATTATTAATAATAAGTGCAATAGTGAACATAGACATTTTCCTTTCGAAATTTAGTTAACTGCCTGGTGAAAACATTAATTTTTATTAAGCATTAATTGAACAATAATAGTTTAAAAACCAACCAATCATGCAAATTAAGAACCATTAATAAGTCAGCAATTTCCTCAGATATAATGGAAGTCAAGTAAGGTAATTCTTAATTGCACCAAATAAATACTGTCAAAATGTTAATAGGATGCAATGTAATTAGTTTACTCACACATTCAAGTGAATTTTGTATGTGTTGCCGTACCTTGGCAACCTCCCCAGCAAGGGAGTTTTTGAGGGGGATGTTAGAAGATCCCTACACCAGAAAGAAATAACAGTTACAATCTAGAAAATTTGTGACGTAGAATTTGCACAAGAATTTAAACAGTATCTCTTAACACTCTCAAATACATAAATTGTGTTTAATAAAATAAAAATTAAAAACACAAACAAAAAAACAACAACAAAACTATTGAAATTCCTACAAAAGCATTTCATGCAGGATTTTTGATCTATAAAATTTAATTGTAAATCTGAATTTTACATTTAAATGTCCTATGAAAAAATCAACCTAACACAAATTCCTACTAGACAGAAATATGCATTCTACATTCACAAGACATGAATTTAATCATTGCCTGATGTTACATATAAACAATTTTCATTTTCATTCATGTTTTAAAATGTGAAATGTCAGGAAAAAAACTATTAAATTCAAACATGGAAGTCTCGCAAAACAATGCATTTTTCTGCAATTACGAAAATACATACATCATTCCTCTTTTTTCTCTAAAGGAAAACTATCAATTTCATGCAACTTTGCTTGGCATACATCTATATGAATCAGCAAAAAGCACATGTGAAAATTTTGACTTATTTGAACTCTGGAACAACAAAAATTATAAGAAACACAATGTTAGAGAATAAAGGTGGTGACCAATCATGTTCTGAAGAATGCTCCAAAACTACAGGCAACAAATCAACATTACACTAGATCCACTATACCTTAGAATCATCTTTGAGAATGTTCAAATCACACCCTTTCTTATCAGCTTTATTTCGCTTTTCTTTCACTTCTTTAGGTTTAAATCTCTTTTCATCTTCTGTTTGGGAGTGAGTTGAAAGGATTAAGGGGCTTGTTGTTAAAGTCTCACGACTCACAGTGGTTACAGCCGACTGCTTTTTTATTGGTGTTTGGTTAGTAATGGACACTTGCTTCTCAGAAATCAGCAAGTGAGGAGACTGAGTTGCATTCTTAGGAACAGGGAGCGCTGTTAATCCATTACTTAGAAGCAGCTTGCAAGTAAAACAGAACCAATGTATGAAAATGTTAGTTCACCAGAATTAAGCAAGAAAATTTCAACCTGAACCTAACAAATAAAATAAATTTAAAAAAAACACCCTTTAGAACAAAAAAGTTATCTAATGATTTAATTCAAACAAGCAGTTGTATTTAACACAGGTAGGGCAGAAAAAAAGTTATAAAAAAAGTTACATTACAATGACTTTTTAAATTAAATAAGATTTTAGTAAAAAATAGATTATTTGGACATTCATCTATTAAATAGTGAAATATGCTCAAATATTATTATTTAGAAAGTTTACAGCAACTAATCAGAAAAAATAATGTATCTTTTTTATTTCAACTCTAATGCAGAACTTGTGTAAAATGCAAGTGATTCTCTGTATATTCAATATCTTGCTTTATTTTTTAAAAACTATTATAAAATGTAATATTTAGTTAGTATTTAAGTAAGCTGTTATTAAGCAATGAACGTGAAATATAAAAAATTTAATTTTTATATGTGCTAAAATTATAGTTAACTTCAATTTTGAGAATCCTTATTAATTTGAGAATCCTTTTGTAATAATAATAATAATAATAATAATAATAATAATAATAAAGAAAAGAACATTGCTTACAATAAAAATATTATGCATCTAATTGGCATGCCATTAGTAGTCTTGCAAACCACAGATATTGCAGACTTGGTATCTTGTTTGGTTCGCAATAATCCAAAGCTACTTTATTTTGAAAATGTCAAATAATTGTTAAAAATTGCTGCTATACTTTTATTTATTAGTTCATTAATAATTTGTTTTATTAATTTAAATTATGTGAATCAGAAAAATATAAAAATAACTGATGAAAAGAAGACAGATTTTGAAGATTAATATCAAGTTTTAAACCACTGCCTGCCTAAATACAGGTTTCTAAGAGAACATCAATAATATCAGATAAATTAGAAAAATGAAAGCCTTCATAAAGGGCAAATTTCCTGAAACCAGTCCACAACACAACAATAATATTAAAGAAAAAGAGATTTCATGAATGTAACAAGTTTTAGTACGTTATTTGAGTATGATAACTGTTACAAAAACTGGCAGCATTAACATCACAAACTATGTTGATATGTTCAAGAAACCTAATTGATTAACTTGGTAAAAATATATTTACAATTTCTGCCTTGAAGCCTTTGTCACTAAAATAAGAATTTTTTTTTTTTTAAATCCACTTTGATGTTCACCAATATTTTCAATGATTCCTGCACTGAACATAAAATTAGTTAAGAAGCACAATTTAGCAAAAATAATGTAAAAATTCTTCACTTTTGAGAACTTTAATGTGCTTTTCAATCAGAAACAAATCTGCTGTAATGTACAAAATAATCTAATATTTACCTCACCTGACCTCAATGAGTAGTGATAATTTCAGAGTTATAGTAGGAGTATTCTTAGCATCAAGTAACACAGAATTAATTTTCTTTAGAATAGAAATCCTGTCCTCTATAAATAATCAGTTGAAGTATAGAACATGATACAAACACAGAGCTTTTTAAACAGGCTTATATATATCGGGAGATTGACTATTACTTCAAACAAAAGTTCCCCCCCCCCATTATCAAAGTTCACCTCTCTGTGCAAAAGAAATAACTTGTAGCAGTAATTTGAATTTGAAGAAAATACTTGTTTTAGCCCCCAGATAAGTCGGGGTGAAAGACAAGTTGTCCCAGCTGACCTTGTTCCAGACAATTCCTGATTTTGTAACTTCATTACAACTAATATTCTGGTACATTGTGTCAGTCTGGTACTTTTTGTAACTAATTATTATAAACTCAAACTATAGTGCCAATGCGCACCTTGCTTTAAAAAATACAGTTTAGAATACTTTGGGCCCCCTAATCTGTTTCCTCAAAATACCAGCAAAAATGCAATTTTATTCACAACAATTCTTCACAAGTTTTGTGGTTGACAAGCCCTGCTAGAGTAGTATTTGTACTTAGATAGCAATTATTCTCACTGGATATACACGACAGTAGGATGCCAGTCATTTATTAGGCCTTACTATTAAAATTTGAAGTAAAGTACATACATATCTGTGGCTGATAAAACTATATTAACAATTTACAATCAAAATGGCCTTACAAGAATAATTAAAATGAGAAACAAACCGAATTGAATTTCTATGAGATGGAACTAAAAGTTTTCTCTGCAGGATTAATCTCCCTTTCACAATTATATTATCCTAATCTAGCATAGCATAACAGTTTTTCTTACCTTTGCTAATTTCTCGAAGTAAAACCGCTCAGCTTCATCATATCTAAATTTTTCGAACCACACTTTTTCATATGCCAGAGGAGAAGTCATGATTAGTGCTTTAATTCCTGAAAAATGATTATTAAAATCAACACATTTAAGTCACCTTTCCCAATGTACATTTAGTGCTTAGTGTATAAGTCATTGCTCACACGTGTCACACAGAACACCTTGGTGAAAGAACCTAACCTTAACCAACAATTCAAAAACAAAGAAAATATTTTCTTAACTTTCAAAAAAAAAAAGTTTTACGTTCAGTGTGATATGTGAAGCGCACCAGGAGACTATCTGCACATCAACAGGGAATTACATCTATCCAACATTTTCTAAATTTACCTTCGTTCTCACCCCCCTCACAATCTACCAGTTCGGCGATGGGCGATCCAACGCACAGAGCACCAAAGCATAGAGCGCCCACTCCCATGCTAAGAGAGCGGACGAGTAAACGCTTCCCAGGGACACCGGGCGCAGCACCGTCGACTCCCCACTCCTCTCCCCTCTCCAGAATTCCACCCACTACATTACATGTGCCAATCAAAAGGCGTCACCCCACTCCGCCCCCCCATGTGATGTGTTCCAATCACCCTACTGTCAGCTCGTAAGCGGGAGTTCAAAATTAAATTATTTGTTCCGGCCTTCCTTACAGCCATATAAAATTTACAGCATTTACTTAACTCTAATTGCGTAATTGACTCTCTTATTGTGCTTAAGTTATTTAAGGAGTTGCTATATGTTTTCTTTACTTAAATCCCAAAAGCATTGAATTTGTAGGAATAGGTATCTAGAGGGTTCTTAATCATAAATGACATGAGCTAGGAATATGGGACAATCATAATTATACAGAACAATTATTACTAAAACACATTTATTTACTCCAAAAGTGTAAATAGGTTAACAGCAAATCAAACCAATGAAAGACATTAGATAACTACGTTTAATTACAGAAATAGCATTGTGTGCATTGACAAGAAGTTTTTGCAATGAATATATTTGCTTTACACATGAAGTCATTTGATCCATTACTATTAAGAATTTAACAAAAGCAAAATTTCAGCACTTTTCTTATACAAGAATTTTCAAACAAATGGTGACATCCAAGTTGAAAAAATCTGATTTCCAAAAGCCATCAAAATAAAACAATTACTTTCCATTACATAAAAATATTCACCATACAACAATCCAATAAACTGAACGCATTGAATGTTATTAAAGGAACACAACTAATTAAATTTCATATGAACAATCAACACACACAGAATTAACTTTAGTTTTCACACATGATTATACACATTACTGATTCAACTTTTACAATATTTTCATCAGATCTGAACTAGCAACATCAATACAGAAACTTAAGACAGCAGCAATAACTAGGCAATTACAAGCAGACTCTCCTATGAAATACTAAGCAAGTCTTAATTACACTTCTGAAAACTAATGAAATAACAAGGATAAACCAATCAACAATTCAAACTTAAATATAAATGAAAGGTTGAGATTGAATGTGGCCAAACCTAATTAATAATAATACAATTTTAAATTAATACCCAAACTGAATTGCATGAAATTAGTGAATACAAAAATTATTGAATTACTTATTAAAAAAATTAAATGAAATGTATACATTAGTTACGATCAGTAATTTTAGAAATTGACATAAAACAAATAGAATTACTTTCATGAAAATAGTACTGAATATAGTCAAATTATTGAATTACTTGTCACAGAATATGAATTAAATGAAAACTACACATTGGTTACAATTTACAATTTTACAAATGAACATAATACAAAAACCTGATTTGTATCATTACTACTGAACAGAGAAATTAACGAAATACATATTATAAAACATAAATGAAATAAATTTTTTTACTATCAGCAATTTTACAACTTTTAATTTATATTTATTTAC
This sequence comes from Acheta domesticus, assembly GCA_031308135.1. Lineage (NCBI taxonomy): Eukaryota > Metazoa > Arthropoda > Insecta > Orthoptera > Gryllidae > Acheta > Acheta domesticus. Next base: position 257,530,663 of record JAHLJT010009436.1, on the reverse strand, counting down.
GTCAAAAACAGTTTGAAACTGTGTGACGAGCTATAGGGAGAAGTGAAATTTGTGCACGTTATCATAATTCTGTAATCTCAATCCTAAACCATATTCTAATAGAATTTTGAATACAGAAAAAAGAGCATCCTTTTTCCAAGTTTTGTCAACAAAATATTCACTCCTTTATAGTAAAATATATTTTCAAATGTAAATTAGCTATAAATTTGTGCCCTTAACCCTCATCACGTTCTTCATGAAAGAATAATACTTCTTGCCGCAAAAATATGGAAAACGATAATTTGAATAACTAAATTTCCCACTGAAATTCAGAAGACCTTCTGAACTAGTACAAGAAGTTTACTTCTACAACTATTAATAGAAGACACTCACATTTCTGTCGCTTTTGGTTTCAGAGCAGCACATAACAAACTGAAATGAAAGAGAAGTAAAACTTTTAGACAGCCATGCAAATTCATTGCTGTTTCATGCTGTTATGGCACCTTGCATGTCTCTGCGAAAAGAACGTACACGCCCTTGCGTCCTGCAAAACCTCTTCTGCAGCAGAAGGCATTGTCTGGCAAAGTTTCTGCAGCGTGGTGTAAGGAATTTGTCTCTGGTAATGCATACAGAGCGTGATCCAAATCCACGTGAATTGGAACCTTCAAAAAGAAAACACTACCGTAATCTGCTGTATTTATTTCCCAACAAACATACCCAGCAATTAAATTCTACCTCACCTAAGGACAACAACTGACGTCTTGCACTTTTCTTAGTGGTACACATCACCTAAATAAGTAAAAATAGTTATTAAACAAAAATAAAGAGAAATAAAGCACAACTAATAAAATTTCAACATACCTCCAAATGCCTTATCCACTTTCTTTTATTTGATGACTCGCACAGGGCATCTTCCTTAGAAGAGGTTTGAATTTCTGGAACTAAGGAAAAATTCATAAAAGATTGTGTTCAAAATGAGTTGAAAGAAACACTTAATAAAAATACCACCACTATTTAACTTACATTCAAAATTCTCTCCATCTCCATCGAAGCCCCTTCATGCACGGTTTTATCTGGAACAACAGAATATTTACATACAACATAAAAATGAAAATTTCTCATTAAGTATTAACTTCCACAATAATTGTGAACAATGATGTGAAGCGGCTCATTATTAAAAATTTCTTACCTGGCAAAAAAAGTGTAGGGACAGCGTTTTTTTTAGCCCCAGAAGTAATTCCCGGCATTTACTTCCTTCAGAGAAATGCCGATCATAGACATACATTTGATTGCGCCTCTTGCGGTGTTATATTCGAAATCACTGGATTACCGGAAGCATTAATCCAACTCGCGAACAATTCTTAGTCACTTCGAGGAAAGCCATATCTCGTACTAAAATGATCACCGCAATTCAATACGGCACATTTAATTTTCTTTCGTGAAATATTAGCCATATTTTGAGTGTGTTAATGTAGCACGAGAAGCAAAAACACCTGTATCACCAGATGAACACAACGAACCGCGTGCGCAAGAAAAGAAAGTAACGGACAACATGAAATTCCTCCCTTTGAAAACTGCTCCACAGACTTCCTATCTTTCACGGAGTGTACGACGAATACGCTCGCACCGCGCCTGGTGGGTAAGGGTATCGTTTACTCGTCCGCCCTGGCCTATATGAGTGCTCCATCTATCTTAGTTTGTCTATGATCCAACGGGGAAGGAGCAAAGAAAAGAGGTGGAGCAGGCATCAGAGAAAGCCGCATGGGTCAATGGAACGGCAATGGAATGCCAAGTGCCAACATGCAAGGCAAGTCTATATAAATAGGCAACTTGTGAAGGAAGTATGAAACCAAAGAGTATATACTTACTTTGAACTGTCAAAACGGTCAGTGTAAGGTGAGAAAATAACGCTTTATATCTATGTTTACTTAAAATAACATGACTTAATACATTGGTTATCAATATATAATAATTTGGTCAAGGCTTAAAATATCAATATTTAATAAAAAAAATGGGATGTAACCTTTCCTAAACCAAAAGAAAATGTTAAATGAACCCCCATTATAGCTCTATAGATTCGTTAAGATTTACTAAATTTATTCGTTCACTTTCGTTGCTTAAGATATCCATGACAAGATGCTTCAAAAGTAATTTCAAGAGCCTGGAATTCATAAATTTCGCACGAACATTTTCGACATGCTAGTCATACTGTTGGCTACATTGATATCCTGATCTCATAACAATTGCTGCACGTCAGTCGTAAAAGATGGCGGGAAGAAAAGGAAAACGCGAAAAGAAGTTAGTGAAATTGCCAGAATCGCGCATTAAAACTATAATGAAAAGTTCGCCGGAAGTTGAAAATATTGGGAAAGAAGCATTGTTTCTAGTTAACAAAGCAACGGTAAGATCATGCTTGTTTCGTTTTTTTTTTGTTCGATTGTGAGCATGAAACACTCAGATAATACAGATAGTTTCTCTTCCTATTCTTCACACATTTGAAAAAGGTACCCTCATGTGTGAGGTTCATTTCATATAAGATGTTTTGTTTTTAATATTTTTTTTGTATTGTCCGGATTGCACCATAAAATTAATCATTTCTTTGTGAAAATCCCAAAACTTTATTAAGATTTCATACTTAACATAATTATCCGGTGTTACTTTCTGAATGTAATTGAAGTATTTGTGAGAGTAACCTAATTTAAGTATAAAATGTACCAACGTTATAATGAATGTGAATCAACATAACCTTGCTGTAAATGAAATTTCAAGAGTATTTAATATTTTGTTATAAAGAGTCTCAACTTAATTTTTTGATATGTATAAGTGTATGTTTGGCTAGTGTATTCATTAGATGTGTTTTTGTGATTTATTTACAGGAGTTTTTTATACATTATTTGGCCAAATCTGCTTATGCCATATCAAATAACAAACAAGAATTACATTACAGTGATGTTGCAGAAATTGTACAGACAAATGAAATAATGTCATTTATAAAAGGTAAATGCTTTTGTAATTTTACTTTTTATTTCTTACACATACGAACGGGAAATTTTGATGTTCATTTTGGGGACTCTGCTTTCTTTCAGAAATAATGCCTAGAACTATTACCTTCAGTCAGTATAAGGAATTAATGGCAGCCAGAGGCTTACCTATTGAATACGAAAGTTCAGAAGAAAATGATGTGAAGGGCAATAAATCTAATCAAGGGGAATTTGATTATTTTGAACCAGAACAAAGTTATGAAGACAGAGAAGAAGTTTTTGAAATGGAAGATGAAGTAAATGAAAGCAAATAAAAGTACGGTTAAAGTAACACTTTGATTATTTAAAAATAATTTGAACATTGTTTTAGTAATATTGTTAAATATTTCCAACTCATGATGTAGGATATGGATTTATACAACTGTACTTATTTAAATATTGAGAAAAAGAAGACTTGTACTTTCTGTTGTAAACTATTGTACATATTTCTAGTATTGTAGTAAGATAAATACCTAAAAGTGAATTGATCTGAGAGTGAAATTTCGTTTCTACCTTGTTTATGTTAATGTTAATTTCATGAAAATAAGATAGTACATTTTTTTTTTCATTTGTTATCTACTGTACCTGATATAAGACATTGGCAGTATTTCAAGTCTAATGAACAAAGGTGGGAGGTATGTCTGTGACATTATTGTATATTGCTTTGTGCAATCTAAAATGGTAGATATCCCATGAATTTACTCAAATTAATATCAGCTGAGTTTAGGTCAGAGTCAGAATTGCCATGGTCTCTTGGGCGACTCTGACTGGGAGGTCTTAATTTTGAATCACCAGGGTGATGAATTTTTGACTAGCTACATGACTTCAAGTGAAGGTTTTCGAAAACTCAAAAATTTTTTGTGAAAAAAAGCTTCAAATTTCAAATTTACAGTAGCGCATAAATGCCATTTTTTTATAAACAGCTCTAAATTTTTCAAAGAAAATTCTCATTTACAACAAAGTTTTACTATTCTTTTACTTATATGGAAACATGATTTTTATAACGCAAAGAGAAACGCCGATCTCAAGAGACTGCCATTTGTTATTGGGCGTTGGATGTGTGATGTACATGTAAAGAATTATAGATGTTTCAATAAATTCTTATATTTCTTTAGAGTATTCTAAAATTTATTTTATATGATAAAAACATGAAAATAATTGATGAATATTGAAATTGTTGAAAAAGATCAAAATTTTTGAAAAACTTTTTAATTTTTGTAAATCATTGAAATTGCCTCTAAATCTGTACAGCGTTGATCCAACTGGTCTTTGGGGGGTAGCAAGGATTTCCTCAGGAATTATTTTTGTCCTTTTTTACTGTCCCAACAGGTTGATTTTCTCTTCATCAGTAACTTCTGCAGAACTAAATGAATTGTCTAAAGTGACAATTCCTGTTAGACCATTCATTACGTTCGCGTACACAAAGCATAGCGTGAGTAGGGTACTAAATTTTTCTCTTCTTGAGGTGTGATCTTCCAAGCGAATTGGGCAATCTGTTACAATTGTTTGAAGGTTAAAATATTAAATTAATTTTGGAGAAAGTCGCTCAAGTGAAATTGGTTTATGCAATAATTGCCGATATGAGTGGGTGAGAGCATTGACAGTCACAGTAGCTTCCTCCCTGACCCTCTTCTATCACTCGGTGGAGACATATGGAGACCTATGGAAACACCCATCCCACAGATCACTTACAAACTAAAAGAAAAACAATCTCACTTACTGGTACGAACCATACAGAGAGGAACTGCTGATCTCACAGACCACCACGATATCCAAAAATGCCCCTAGAATGCCGGCCGCTTCACCAGAACCAAACAAAACTCCACTGAGTCATAGAAGAGGATCAGACAGGAAGCTACTGTGACTGTCAATGCTCTCACCCATTTATATCGGCAATTATTGCATAAACCAATTTCACTTTCACAGACTGATATTTCCTTATAAGTGTTGATTAAGAAAATGTCAAAAAAAAAAAGGGGGGGTAATAGATGGCAGCTGGCAAGAGAATGTGGCAAGTTCGAAAAGCTAGACGAGACCAAAGGAAATAGAAAACTAATACAGGAAGGTATATGCCGTTCTGTAGCACCATTACTTTGAACAGTGGTTTGCACGACTCACGTTTAGCGAGTGATCTCAGTATTAGCTTTTGGATGATGAAACTGTGAAACTTTCTTGGGAATTTCCCCAGAATATTATTCCGTATTTTAGATAAGAGTGAATAATTGTACACTATTCATAGCATATCTAAGTTAGAATTTGACTTACGGACATAGATGGCATAATATGACTTGATAAGCTTGTTTAGATTGGTGAAGCTCCATTTTAGAACATCACGAATTGTCAATCCAAGGTAAGTTGGTTTTGGGGCTTTTTTTTTTACGATCAATTGTGCTGGTAGCTTTTCTTTAGAGAGTGGATTCCTGAAGTTAAGGGAGACAGTTTTACTTGTGTTTAAGTTTATTTTCCTGGAACCATTTTACTAGTGCCCCCTAGAACCACTTGAGCTTCTTTTTGTAGAGTTTGTTGGGGGGGGAGGCTGTAATAAGGTTTGTGTAATCTGCAAATAGGACCATTTTGGTGTCGTGTAGTCAGGGGCACGTCATTGATGTATAAGAGAAATAGTATAGGGCCTGGGATTGATCCTTGTGGCACTCAATTTATCATTCTAGATCAGGAAAAATGGTTTGAAATCTTTTTATCTCTAACATGCTTTTTTTACTGACGAATTGAAAGGTAAGATATAATCCATTATGTGCAATGACACCAATTCCAAAAGTTTCATGTTTTTATAACAGTATGTGATGGTCAGTAATGTCGAATGAGTTTGATAACTGTATAGAAAACAAAAATGAACTAAAATTTGAAAATATGTTTGCAACCCAGGATTTTGAAACAAGCACTATTGTTTGCACACATTTAACACTAGTTAATTCTATGGTCTTTGCTGTTATTGCTATAATTGCTTGTACTAGTGTTAACGAAATACTATTATTTTATTTCAAAAATGTCACTATCTTGGTGTATATTACAACAATGAAAGATATTCCACACACACTCATTGACAATGCCACTGCTGCTGAGAAGATAGTTTTCCAGGATGGCGGTCGTGTAGAGTGTAAACAAAGTTGGCTCCGTATTTTCGTCACTTTTACACAGTCAATTAATACTTACCATAATAAATATTTTGCACAGTGCATCAATTAAGTAGTCTGAACCAGGATAAATACTAGCCAAATTAGATATTAACTATTTCAGTAATTAAATCGCTAACATCAATTACACTCTAACCGTCCGCCACTCGCGTGTTCAGTGACTTGTGACTAATCATATTGTGAAGTGTATTGTATTAGTTCTTTTTAGTGTGTAACCTATATTTAAAACTAGTGTAGTGTAAAGTAGTAGTTATATATAGTGTCTTAAGTGCAGTGTGCATGTGAAGTGTCCTAAGTGTGCATGTAATATAAGTACAGTGTGCATGTAACATAACTGTTGAAACTAACCTCACTCTAACACACGCCTGCTAAAACTCAGTTAAAGCACTAGCCTGTATCTCCTGATTAATATAAATTTCTAAAAGAAAAAATCTTACTAGATTACACTTGTATACTAAATTATACTTTTAACGTAATCTGAAAGCACATCAACATGCACCACCACGCAACCCTTCTGAAACTCAACGCCGACCTCCAGAAAGCCTACAAACACGTAGAGGCTGCATTCAATCAGGTGAATGCAATTAAAGCAGAAATCCGTAGGCTGGAAAAGGTCGTTCTGAACACAGATGGCTGGTCAGTAGTTACTAGAGTCAAAACAAACAAACCTTTAGCCGGGCCTAGCCACCCACTTGCATCACAACGTACACACACACAGTATGCCCTCCCTACAAGCAACAGGTTCCATCTCCTTCAAAACCCTGTGTTTCCTCCTCACCAACCCACTACTTCATTCTCCACAAAACCTCTACACAAACACACACACACAAAAACACAAGTTGCAATGTCCAAACAGACAACAAAACCTACCATAATCAATGGACCTGCAAGCACAACTTGCAACAACACACTCTCTCAGAAACAGAAAGTTCTAATATTAGCAGACAGCCATGGCAGGAACATGTCCTCCAAATTGAGAGAGCTTCTTCCCTCCAAATACGCGGTCACAGGCATTTTTAAGCCTAATGCACGTTTAGCAGATGTGACTAGCGACTTGGAATCACTCACACAGCATTTTACAACCCGGGACACAGTGGTTATCATTGGTGGGCAGAACGACATTAACCAAGGCAACCAACTAGAACCCAGTAAACAAATACAAAAAATACAGAAGGTTGCCCAAAAAACAAATGTAGTAATGACCACTCTGCCCCCCTGGCACAACAACACCCTTGTCAACAACGAAATTAAAAAAGCCAACAACAAACTTACACAGCATCTGAGAGACACACAAATTACATTAATAAATCTGGACTTTCTCTCAGAAACTCTATTCACCCGGCATGGTCTCCACCTGAGACAAGCTGGCAAACAAGCACTAGGATGTAAGTTAGCTACACACATCTTAGAGGCTCCTTCATCTTCTCCCTTAGCACCATCTCCTCCCCTCTCCACGCCTTCATCAACCCCTGCTCCCTCCTCACCAGCCCCTTCTCCTACTCCCCCAAACTCAGACTCATCCCCTATTCCTGTAACTCCCACTCCCACCTATGCTGTTGTAGCAGCTACTCCTGTAATCTCCCAAAACTCTCCCACAAAACCCTCTCGATCCACATCCTACAACCTACGGGCTGGTCCAAAACCTATCCAGCACCTGAACCTGTAGCAAACAACCACTCCTACACCAGTCACTGAAAAAAACAGCACCTTTAAGATTCTACATCAGAACATTCGATCTTTAAAAAACAAAATAGCTGAAATAGAAATTATGTTAAAATACCACTCCAAACACACAAGTGCACTCTGTATAACTGAACACTGGCTTACGGAGGATCAATTAAAAACGACACAAATTCCAGGGTTCTATTTAGCTGGTTACTTCTGTCGTAAGGTCAAACACACCAACAGTAGTCATACGTATGGAGGCACATGCATATACCTGGCCAATAACATAAATTCTAAAGAAGTAACTGAATTCAAACAGATAACATGCGACTCTGACATGGAATGTTCAATTGTAGAAATTCCAAATCTAAACATCTTCCTCATAAGCATCTACCGAGCTCCTAATGGAGATCTGCATATATTCTTAAAAAACTTAGAAATAATCTTGGATAAATTATCAAAGCGGACACATTACTCTATCATAATCTGTGGTGATATAAACATAAACTTCCTATCTACAGCTTACAACATTCATGAAAAGGACAGAAACAAACTAATAAACTTAGTACGCTCCTATAATCTTGATGCAATAATTGACACACCAACCAGGCAATCCAAGAACACGCAAACAGCAATAGACCAAATCTTCTTAGACAAAACAAAACACACATATACAATCACCACTAATGATACGGGGCTCAGTGACCATAATGCACAAATACTCACTCTTCAAATAAATTCCACCTCAATAAAAGTAAACCCAATAAAGGAGACTAGGAAATTTAATGCAAAAAACTTGAACAAACTCATCACGATGTTAACTAATGAATCATGGTCAGGGATATATGAAATATCTGACATCAATCTAAAGTTCAACACCTTCTTTAATACAATCAAACATCATTTCAACATCTCACATCCACTACAGTATCACAAAACAAACAATACACAAAACAGTAATACATGGATAACCAAAGGTATAAAAATTTCTTGTGAAAGAAAAAGAGAGCTTCATACACTCACAAAACAACACTCTTGCAATCAACAAATAGTCAGCTACTATAAGCGATACTCAGCCATACTTAAAAAAGTTATTATAAAGGCCAAACAACTGTCAAATGATGAGTACATAAAACAATCTAAAAATAAAACAAAAGCCATGTGGAACATTGTAAAAAAAACCTTAACAGCAAATGACAAAACAACACAAAATATTGAACTAGTTCATGAACACAAAAGAATAACAAACCCTAATGAAACAGCGAATATATTCAATAAACATTTCTCTGAAATAGCTGGCAAACTTCTGCAAACAAGCAAACCAAAAACTACATCTCAACAATCACCTCCTTTCTTTAAAAACTCGATTTCTAGTATGTATATCACAGAAACAACAGAAAAGGAAATACTTCAAATTATAAATAAAATGCAAAATAAACAATCTGCTGGGATAGACAACATTCCAGATTCCTTAATAAAAAAGATTGCTCCATACATCATCAAACCACTAACATATTTATACAACCAATCACTAACTCAGGGCTCCTTCCCAAACATATTCAAAACTGCAGTAATTAAACCTATTCACAAGAAAGGTAACAAACAAGATGTAATGAATTATAGACCAATTTCACTCTTGTCAGGATTTTCAAAAATATTAGAAAAACTCTTCTATGAAAGATTAAAAAGCTACCTGATACACTGTAACATTATCACTGACTCACAACATGGATTCAGGGAAAATCGATCAACTGAAACTGCTATATTCGCCTTTATTAATGAAATCCTTATGGCACTAGAAAAAAAAGAAATTCCTGTTGGTCTTTTCCTTGACTTGTCAAAAGCTTTTGACACAATAGACCATAAAATTCTATTGTCAAAATTAGAATCTTATGGAATCCGGGGAATTGCTTATAACTGGATAAAATCGTATTTAACAGACAGAAAACAAATAGTAGTGTTACCTTACCTAAAAGATAACAAAATAAACAATCATCACTCAGAACCAAGAGATGTGACCTATGGGGTCCCGCAAGGATCTACACTAGGCCCAATTTTATTTCTCATATTTGTAAATGACCTGCCATTAATAATGGAAAACAACAAAACAGTATTTTTTGCTGATGACACGAATATAATATTCAAAGAAAGAACAACAATATCCCTACAAGACAAAGCCAATTTTGCCATTGACAAACTAACTCAATGGATCCACCAAAACAAACTAGTACTAAACAAAGACAAAACAATCACAATGCATTTCCGCAACACTCACTCCCAACAATACTCACCAAATTTAATATTAGAGGGCAACAGCATAACACAAGCACAGAATACAAAATTTCTTGGAATCACCATACAATCCAACCTCAAATGGAATTCACACCTACAAGATATTAATTTAAAATTGAGCAAACTTAATTATGCTCTTAGAATAATAACTAGAAACAGCACCATCGAAACAGCCCGAACAGTGTACTTTGCGAATGTGCACTCTGTTCTCAAATATGGAATAATAATGTGGGGCCAAGCACCAGAGGCTAAGCAGACATTCAAATTACAAAAGAGAATCATCCGAACAATAACAAATACAAAAAGAACAGAGTCCTGTAGACCTCAATTCAAGAAACTTAACATACTTCCACTGCCTTGTATATACATTTACGAAGTTCTCATGTTTGTAAAGAAAAATCTAATAAACAACAACACACCTTACAAATTTAACTCAAACTTACACTCATACAACACAAGACAAGCATATAACCTTCATCAACCATTGTGCACAAGTACACTATGCCAAAAGGGTACATTATCTACAGGAATACAATTCTTCAATAAATTACCTATAGATCTGAGAAACATAACAGGAATACACAACTTCAAGAATAAACTTAAACACTTCCTTGGCCAAAAACTTTTTTATAATGTTCAGGAATACATCCGTAACTAATATGTACAAACTGATTTCAGGTGCTGCAGTAGGACTAGGTGTAGGAATAGAAAAAACTGGCCAAAACCTGCCTCCTGCCCCTTACCATTTCAAGATTGGACAATTATATGCTAACATTATTACTTATATGTAGCTGTTATGATAATTAATATTATGTACTATTTTATGTGTTATTTTTACTATTATTACTATTATTATATTATAGTTATTATATTATAGTAGCAGTAGAATGACAGTAACAAGTAAATTTTAATTTTACATTAAACATAAAACTACAATTCTAAAATGTTAAATATTTTGCTACTGAAAATAATTGTATACTGTATAATATCTTAATCTACCTGTAAAAAGTATTGTAGTATATTTTTTAGGGCAATGACTCCATCTCGATCAGGTTTTTCTGTCCAGTTTCCCTGGTCCTTTGAGCAAATGCTGAGATGGCCCCTTGCTTTGCTTCTGGACAGTAAATGTAACTTCCCTCTCCCCACCCAATATACATTGACTCGTCATACACGATTGTAATTGTATATGTGACTCAATAAATTATTATTATTATTATTATTAAAAAAAGATCGTTGCACACAATGTGTGCAGAGGAGGAACAGAAAGGAACTTTCTTCCAGAATGGCAAACTTTACACAAAGGACTCATCAAAAGTACATTATCAACAAACCTAACATCAAATGAAAATAAATACACCTAACTTAAAAAATAATGCTTAAAATACCATAAAGATTTGACTTTTGTTCTGTCATTAAAAGGAAATTGTATATTCTTAACATACTACAGGATTTTTTTTCATTATCTGGTGGTTGTGTAACCTTAGCCATCCCTGCCAGAGTCCAAAGTTGTCTAGCTCTGTTTCTGATTAATACTTATTACTTTTGGAAAGGCTCAGAGTGAAATCTGGTGGAAATTTCTTATCACTTTCTACACTGCCTTCAAAAGTTTACAATTGTTACCAAACCTGCAGTAATAGTGTTCAACAGTTTAACCTTTCTCCAGTCGTTTGGTTCAAGTGATGTGTCATTTAACAGGTCTCAAACTGCTAGTGGGCAAGTGGCCACTTTTTTCGGATTCTTCTACAAAAGGGTTTTATTTTTTGAAAATGTATTTATAAAAATGATTTAAGTGCCAGAGGCATCATGCTACGGTAGTTCGTTGAATATTTTAATTTCAGACTGCATTATGAAATTTTTATTTGTGAAAAAACTGTAGTTCTCATGAAATAATTCAGTTAAAACTGCAATAAATATTTTAAAAAATGTTCATTACAACTTATAGGATGTTAATAAAACCCAATTGTTTAATACAAAAAACATTCTCTTCATTTGCTTCCAGCTGACTTCCTTCGAAAAGATTTTTAAACCAGACAGAGCATTAATAGGGGAAGAAATGAATTAATTTACTAGTTAATTAGCACCTTTTATTGTCACCATTTAACATGAGGACAAAACAAATAGTCTGTTTCACAATGAAGATAAGCAGAAGCCATAAAAATACATAAGAATATAATTTTAGAACATAGCCATGCTTTTTTTTTTTTTTTTTTTACAAGGTTACCACTTTAAAACTTGAATTCACACATTATAAACTCTTATTGACTCAACAACAAAGTATTCTTTCAACTCTTTGTAACCAATCGTATAACATTTCTCTATAATCGTATGAATACCGAGAGGCGCAATAAAATTTTTTTCTATACATTCACCCATTAAGAACTGAAGTAGTTGCAAATTCATGAGAACTCTACATTAACTTTGGTTGTATTCAAAATATGACAAATAACCATCTTTATAAAAAGTTCATAAACTTTCATAATATTTAACGCACAATTTATAAATATTCAGCACAAAATTTAAACATTAATTGAATTTTCAGAAGGCACATAAATAGAAACACTTTCACCATATGCCGTTTCCTTGAGAACCCAGTTTTTGCTTTTGATGAACATATCTACACTGTCATGAGTTGATAAGCTCAATTTCGAAAGATTGGGCAAAGACAGGACACCATTCAACACAACATCGCTTAAAGTAGTTTCACGGGAGAGTCCAGATAAATTTAAGTCTTCCAAGTTTTTGCATTCTTGTAAAGACAACAATCCAGTTTCTGTGAGAGTAGTGCAACCTGAAATGTCTAGCAAGCGAAGATCTCCCATTCTTAAAAAAGCTGATAATGCTTCATTCTTTAATCCTACACATCCTTTTAGTCTCAATTTTTCTAGTTTGGGATGTTCAGAAGCTATTAATCGAGCATCTTCTACTTCCAAACTACAGCAATTCTCAAGATCTAAATCTCTAAGCTGAGATAATCCTTTTTGGGCAAGTAGTTCTCCCAAAATTCCTTTCTTAGTGACTACAAATCCTTTCAGAGCTAGAGTGTGCAATTTACCAAAATGTTTGAAATCTTGGATCGCTGAAAGAAAGCTGTAACATGGTTTCGCCATGAAATCAATACTTAGGGTTTCAAGATTTCTACAATGCTGCAATCCTTTTAATACCTTTTTATCAGGTCCTTGAAGAACAAGATGTGTCACATTAATACATCTTTCTCTAAGAGATTCGCTCTTGTCTTTTTTACAATACTGCACAAAGCATTTAGGCAATAATCCTTGCACCTGTTCTCCATCTACTCCTGCAGTGCGACAGACAGACAGGAACTCCAAATGTGGCAGCTGCTTCAGGGTATCAACAAGGTAATTAGAGTTGATTTCTGTATTATCAAGGTATAATTTCTTAGTACTTTTCATTTTAGCTATTTCATCCAACATGGGAAGTGTTACAAGACCAATCCAATTTATTTTCAACTCTTGTAAATGCAGACAATTTTTCAGATATGATAAACCCTTGTCAGTCACAGCAGGGCAACCAGAAATGTCCAAGATGGACAGATGGGAACATTGGGCTATTTCCTTCATGCATACATCATCTATTACAACACATCCTTTCAAACAAATTGTTGAAAGCTGTGCACAAGCTGTGGAAATACTTTTAAACACACGTGGGCTGACTGTAGAACAGTGGGCTAAATTCAGTTCAACAAGCTTTGGAAATTTATTTTTAAGGAACATACGCGACATGACATCTGAATCTTCATTAACAAATGATGTCAGAGTCAAACACTTGAGATTTATTAAATTTTTCAAGTCTGTAAAAAATTCACCAAAACTAGTTTCCGCAAACTGCCTCGACATAAAATTTATTTTTAATGTTTGCAATTGCACACATTTTGGTATATGAGTAAGAAATCTTGAAGAATGGACAGTTTGCATCTCCAAACTTTTAAGTCTTCCTTCCACAAATGACATCATTTGATGAAAATTTTCACATGAATGCTCACTGTAAAGATCCAAAGCCTCCAAGGAATGCCAATCTCCATCTTTTAATTCAATTTCTCCTGATCTCTGCTCAAGAACAGAATATTGATGGAATAACTGGATACACTTAATTTTTTTCAAATTCTGAAGTTTACACAGAAGAGATGTATGATTTACAAACACCGATAAAGAAAGTTGTAAATATTCCAGATCTGGGAATTTCAGGATTAATGTCTCGATGGTTGGAGTATCTGCCTCAAAGGTGCCAAAAGAAAGGGATGTAATCATGGGATTGTACTTACAAAGGGCTTTAAATATCTCTTCCTCTTTAAGTCCTTCACGAAATTCAAATGACTTCAGAAATGGACATTTTGATAATAACAATACAATACTTTCAGTAGTTGAGCCGTAAGGTGGCTTGAAAGTTATATTTTTCCATGAAATTGATTCTTGGACAATATTCTGCCAGTTTTGGTTCACAAATTGCACAGACAACACCAAATCTTCAAATGATAAGTACTGGAAAATCTCGAGAATTATATCATATGGCAAAGAGTCGATGGTTCTGACATCCATGGTTAACCTGAAATGGAAAAAAACAAATAAATACATTAAGATAATATCATTAAGAATTAACCTATCAGCTGCTACCCAAGGTTTGCTTCCTGAAATTATTCTTTGAGGCGCGTATCATATTCAAAACAATGGTAGGATCGAATTACATACCATATACTAAAACTTTTTTTTCTTCTTTGTTCCTTACACGATTTATATTGTTAATAATTTCTCAATGTACTTACTTTTCATTGGCCGGAGCCAACTGAAAACTATTCACGAAACTCTTCCGAGTATTCCTTCGGTCTCGAAATAAGAAAAGAATAGGGTCGATCTAGGCAACACCCACTTCATCAATCTCAAATTGCCCTCGAGCAATCCTGGAACACGGTGAATGATTATTATTTTGAGAGATCATACAATGAGACAATGCAACAATCGTTGTCTGGGCACTGCAGAATCATACACCACAAGCACACGCCATGTTCGTCACAAGCACCTGACAAGCCTCAAGAACAAGCCGAAACGCCGGCATTGACGGGAGCTGTCATCCCCAGTTTTCTTGCACCACTTGTGCAAATGTTAATCGAGGAGTGGAGGGAGTGGGGATGCATTTCTCAGAAGCCCAGCCAATAAGCACTCAAAGGATTTCATGGTATACTTGTGTAGAGGCAAATTAAAAATCTATACCACACAATCGGAAAAATATATTATTAGTAATAATAAGTTGGCTGTTACAATGCTTTATAACATAAAACCTATGTTTGTATCTATAAAATATACGTAATTGGTATATGCGCACTTTTTCTTGAGCCCCGGAACACCTATCCCCGCTTCCTTCTCCAACATTAGTTGAATTAAGAATAAAAGTGAGCGACGAGCGTTGTTGACAAAATCTAATTACTAGAAATGTTCGCTCTTGTACAATACAAACTAATTAGCATGGAAAAAAACAAATTTGAGATAATAGTCATCGTCGAAGTATCCTCCCCTCCTCTCCCAACTCATGCATTATAGCAAAATGAGGGCTCAAGAAAACGTGCACGGATTAAATAACAATGCTATCTGGATTTTCAAATATCTAGAAAAACTATTCAATGGATGGACTTTTTTTCAATTCAATTAACATATTCACAGAGGTCCAACATGGATTTAGAAATGGCAGATCTACAAACACAGCTATCTTCTTTCGTAAATGACAATACTGGTTGCTCTAGATCAGATAGAATTCCCCATTGTTTTTGTTTTTATTTATCAAAAGCTTTAGACATTACTGACCATCACATACTCTTATCAAAACTTGAAACTTTGGGAGCATTGCACTGGATTAAATATTACCTTTCAAATTGCCGTCAGGTTTTTTTTAAAAATGTATTTACTTATTGTTGAAAATTTACATAGTTCAGTAATTAATTACGAGTTGTTGTCAAGTAGTCACAATCAAGCATGTTTAGAGATAAAAAGATTTCAACCCATTTTCCCCCGCCTAGAATGATAAATTATGGAGTTCCACTAGGATCAATCCTATACTATTTCTTTTATACATCAATGACATGTCTCTGACAACAACAAAGTAGTCCTACTTGCAGATGACATTACGCTAGTATTACTCGCGAAACTATTTTTGACCGATGGATTGAAGAAATGCAGGTAGAGTGGGGGTATTAGTACCGAAATTGGCCACTAGATTTTATGAAGAAATGCCAATCTCTGGAGAATCAGTAATGCCTTCGCAACTTCGCAATGAAAAATAATCAGGACATTTTGAGCGCTAGTAACAAAACTACAGCAATGTGGGATATCGTAAAAATACAACCACATCATCTCGATACCTTGTAGAGAATGTTATTTTAAAGGATAATGAAAGAGAAACGAGTAATCCGGAAAAAGTTGCCAATCTCTTCAACAAACACTTTTCTATAATTGCGTCTGATCTCACGAAGGGACTAAAACCACAAAATTCAACATTTTACACTTCCCAAAAAATTTCAGATACGATGTTTATTTCCGAAACTTCTCCCAACGAAATCCTCAGAACAGTCAGTAAACTAAAAAATAAATATTCATCTGGTTTAAATGAATTTCCGGATTGTTTATTAAAAACTTGTGCACCTGCCTTAATACATCCGTTAACTCACATTTTCAATGCTTCTTTATGTACAGGAATATTTTCAGATATTTTCAAAACAGCGAAAATTAAGCCACTTTTTAAAAAAGGGAACAAAAATGATATTCAAAATTACCGGTCAATTTCTCTTTTGTCAGTTTTCTCAAAAATATTAGAAAGGCTTTTCTACTTACGAATGGAAACTTTTCTCAGGAAAAACAGAGCGTTTTCAGACTTACAACACGGTTTTAGAAAATCAAAATCTACGGAAACTGCCATTTTTTTTCTCAAAGATGTTGCTTCATCAATAGACCCATGAAGTACCTATTGGAATATTCTTAGATCTCTCGAAAGCTTTTGACGTTATTGACCATAACATCTTGCTCTCAAAATTACCTTCGTATGGAATTCGTGGTATTGCCCTAGATTGGATAACTTCGTACCTTAAACATCGGACTCAAAGAGTAGAAATACCATGCTGGCAGGAAAGGACATTACATACTTATATTTCCAATTCTTTGCCAATTGTGCATGGGGTCCCGCAAGGTTCGATCTTAGGTCCTATTCTCTTTCTGTTATATGTAAACGATATGCCCTCGTCTATTAAAAATGGAAGAACGGTTGTGTTTGCTGATGACACGAATGTTCTTTGCAAAAAAGAAGCAGTAAATAGTACAATTTCAGAAGTTTCGAATTGGTTTAATAATAACAAATTAATTGTTAACGAAAGAAAAACCGTTTCAATGCATTTTTGCATCTCAAATCGGAAATCGCATGTTCCATTGAAAATGAACAATATGCAATTAGCTGATGTTGAGGCAACAAAATTTTTAGGTCTTTCAATTCAATCAAACCTCAAATGGAATGTACATATAACAGAATTAAACACTAAATTAAGTTCATTATGCTACGCATTCAGAATTCTTTCAAATTCTGTCAGCCTTTATGCAGCTCGTTGCGTTTATTTTGCAAATATATATTCCCGCCTGAGATATGAATAATATTCTGGGGAAACTCATCCTGTAGTATTCAGACCTTCAGATTGCAAAAGAAAATTATTCGAATAATGAAAAAATGCCTTCCACGTGATTCCTGCAAGCCTCTTTTCATTGAGCTGGGAATCTTACCATTGCCTTGTCTATTTATTTACGAATCTGCAATATTTGTCAAAAATGTCCTACTTAACGGGGGGAACATATTTTCATGCAATATTGATATTTATAATTACAACACACGCCGTAGAAATCACGTGCATCAAGTGTCAGTATCAACAGCTCAGTACAAGAAATCAACATACAATACATGTACGTTACTTTAGAACGCATTGCCAGATGACATAAAACAATTAAAGTCGGTACACAAATTTAAGTTAAAAGTAAAATCTTTTCTGTTGCAAAACTGTTTCTATACAATTAGAGACTATACTGATCGTGAAAAAGAAAAATAATGTTTATTGTAACAAAAAGATATATAATCAATGCATTTGATAATATAATATAATTTAATAATATAATTAATTAATAATAATTAATAATAAATAATTAATAATATAATTAATATAATATAATTTAATAATTAATATAATAATATAATATAATAATATAATAATATAATATAATTTAATAATATAATTTGACATATAATCAATGCATTTGCATAATAGTTCTATCAGCAATAAAATGGGGTTCTGACAAAAAATGTCTATTACAAATTTATCAAGCCTTAATTAAATCAAAAGTAGAATATGGATGCATATTATATGATTCTGCTGGAAGAGACATATTAAATAAATTAGAAAGTATTCAAAATACAGCGTTACGATTATGCATAGGAGCTTTTAGAACTAGTCCTACTTTTAGTATACTAGTTGAGGCCAATATGCTACCTCTTCAGTTGAGAAGAAAAGAACTAGTTATGTTCCATGCAAACAAAATGATAGCAAATTATCAAGCCAATGGTATCAATGAAAATTCTTGGAAAAAAATTACAAAAGAGGTAGAATACCTAAAACGACCAAGTTTACCTAAGCCTCTTTTTATTAGAAATGATCTCTACACTGAAGAACTGAAGATGAAAGTTCCTCCACTCCTACCTAAGAGGAGACCAGCAGACCCGCCCTGGAGTAACATTATCATAAAAGTAAATATGGAGCTAGCAAAATACGAGAAGAGTACCACACCTAAAGAAATATTCAGAAGTATGTTTCTAGAGATGAAAAACAACTACAGAGATTACCAGAAATATTATACAGATGGGTCAGCATTGAATGGAAGAAGAGGCAGTGCAATAGTATCTAACAATAAGATATACAGATTCAGACTATACGACAGTTATTCTATATTTACCTGTGAAATAATAGCTATACTAAAAACACTACAAATAATAAGAAATAATACAGTTGATACTAAACATGTAATATTTTCAGATTCCAAATCAGCACTTATGGCAATAAGTAACAACAGTAACTCTAATATACTCATTAAGGAGATCAAAGAATTAATTTGTTGGCTAATTACAAATAATTATAATAAAGAGTTAGTATGGGTCCCAAGCCATCAGGGAATACAAGGAAATGAAGATGCAGATATGGAAGCAAAAAGAGCAATTAATGAACCTTTAAATACCTCAATTTATTCACCTCCAGAAGAAATCAAGAAATATATTAACATCACTATTGTAGCGGTACGCTAGTTCTACTGCAAATTAATTTCATAAATAAAATGCCGATGCAGAAGGCTAGTGCGTGGAGAGAACCTACCGCGCCACGCTGCCCGCTCGCGAGCGCGCGACACGCGCACCTCCCCGAATGGTTTATGGCACCAGGGGGCGAGGGGAGACCTTTTGTTCGGGGCCTTGAACGCCCCAGAACTATTTGAATAGATTCGCGGCGCGTGCCCGTCACGGTTTTTTGGCTGTCACCCGCGCTGGGAAGCTCAAAGCCGTAATTCACTGCAACCTTCGGGGGTACAACGATCATGTCTCACACCCTTCTTGACCTACTTTCTTCGATAAACAAAGAGGGCTTTTGGAATGAGACAGAGTAAGGAAAATTCCCAGAATCGCCGGAGCTGGTTGGCTAAAAAAATAGTTAAGACGCCATCACACTCAACCAATCAGGGGTAGAATTCTGTGGGGAAGGGATGATTTCGAAATATCTGCGAAAATTTGGGGGGGGAAAGAGTGGATAAACACAAAGTGAGAATACGAGAGACTTGGGTAGCGAGAGCTGCGGAGAGAGGTCGAGGTACCTCGGGCATCGCGTGCTCTGGGGAGCGATTTGGGATTGCCCCGTGCAATCCAATTCTGTCTTGCTTAATCTCGATAGCCGGGAGAAATTCTTTCCGAGTATCAATTTTTGAACTCTGCCACCACTGGCAATTAGACCGATACTCTCCGAGATTTGTGCTCGCATAGAGCTTATTGGAACTCTCAGATCGTGCTGTGTGACATTGTGCGTGAGATACGCGATCGCTCGTTATTTGGGCGAACAAAGCATTGCCGTCGCCGCAGCCCAGGCCGCCGCCGTGCCGACACCGCCCGTTGTGGACACGCGCCGGCGAGCGTCCCTTCGGCTTTGGAAGGTCGACCACGCCGCCGCCGCCGCCGCCGCGACGAGCTGCCACCGGTGCCATTTGAAGCCTGTTCAGCACCATCATCATCAGGCATTGTATTTGGTCAACGACCGTACAAAGACTTTTTTCTGTGAATTGCGGTGCCGCGCTGAGGCACGTAATCGCCAGTCCAGAAGGCGAATGATCGTTTCCTTTATGTAATCAGTAGAATAATTGCATTGTGAATTTTCTTTTTGCTTTTCTCTTAGATTTAAGTTCTTTTTGTTCCTAACCAGAGCTCACTAGGTAGGGCATTTCTTCTAAAATTCCTTGTGTAACTTCTCCAGCCTATCATTAGGCGGAAATAAACTTTCTATTGTGTTATCAGTCACCCAAATTGTTATTGTCATTATATTGCACC
Source organism: Acheta domesticus (assembly GCA_031308135.1). NCBI lineage: Eukaryota > Metazoa > Arthropoda > Insecta > Orthoptera > Gryllidae > Acheta > Acheta domesticus. The sequence continues at coordinate 257,509,944 of JAHLJT010009436.1, read as the reverse complement.
TTGCAGTTCCTTCCATCACCGCCTATTTTCAGAAAGGTAACAAAATTGACTGACTGAGCTAGGCCCGGGCCGCCCTCACGGATTTCCGGCGCTCCCACGCCGCCGGGGACCGCGTGCGGTGCGTGGCACTATGAAGAAATTCTGGGACTCCAGCTGGAAAAATAATAAATCAAATAAATTACAAGAGATCAGACCATCCATTTTTGATAAGCCACCCACTTGGACAACATCAAGAAAACAGCAAGTGACAATTGATAGACTAAGAATAGGACATACAAATTTGACACACATACACTTAATTACAAAACAACAGAGAAACAAGCGTGAAAATGTGGCTCCGCTTGGACAGTCAAACACCTTTTAGTAGAATGCCAAGAATTTGAATTAGAAAGAACCCAATCCAAACTTCCCAAAAATATTAAAGAATGTTTAAATACCGAAGAAGGATGCAAAAAAACATTGGATTATCTAAAGAGAACTAAAAAATATAACCTTATTAAGGTGTATTCAAAATAAATTATAGTTGTTTATATTACGTAATGTACGTAAATAACAATCTGTGATGAATGTAAATAATGATATATGGTGTATTTAAATAATGATAAATGATGTACATGAAAATATGGTATATGACATATGTAAATAATTATTCATGATCTGGGTAAATAATGATAAGGTGAATAATTATGTAATGATGTAGGGAATTAATGTGAACAGCAGGTGTGGTTTAAGAATAGTATCTTACATTGTATGTCAAAATTTGTAATATTAAAGAGGTCGCTGATGACCATTGTAGTTGTAAAGCGACCTAAAATAAAATTAATTTTAAAAAAAGATATATAATGAATTAGTTTACGTTTGCATTGTATACATTTAAAAAAATATTTAATACGCCTGTAACAAGTAATGTACTTCAGCTTCCGGGTCAATGACCCCCATCTCGATCAGGTTTTTGTCCAGTTTCCCTGATCCATTGAGCAAATGCTGAGATGGCCCCTTGTTTTGCTTCTGGACGTAAATGTAGCTTCACTGTGCGCACGTTTTTGTTGAGCACTCCTTTTGCTTGTAGTTCATTTATCGTTGAAATTGATTTTCTGTAGCTCGGGAACAAACATTTTTCAAATATTTTTATTTTTCTAAAATAATGACTTTCTAAATTCATTTGTTCGTTTTTTTCTTTTTTTTTATTCTGGCCCTCAAGAGAATGTGCGCAGATAAATCTCTTTCCCCACACGTCATGTACAGTTTTTACTGTTTTTGACAAATATATAAATCTAAATCAATTTAAGTTTGTGCCAACTCCTCGTCTAGCGGTAAAAAATTGCATTGAGAGCCTACGCGAGCGAGCTCGACCCCGAATTTCTTATTTAAAAGCTATTACAGTGCGTTTCCAATGCGCGATTTGTTTCCGAGGGGAACTTATACTGTATATTTTGCGTGGCATTATCATCAGTGTCTTGTAATACGAGAAACAACTCCAGTTACGCAGAAAATGTGGGTCTTAACGAGTGGATAAAATTCTTCTGAAAGGAAAAAATTCTGGAAAACAAACTTCCTGACAGCAGCGTCTTGGCGAAAGTAGCGAAAATTGTGAGAGGTAAGCTATTAATGTCACAATATTATTGAACTCTTATTGCATGTAATAAGAATTAGACCATGATAGCATGTCTGTTGTCATAGTTATTTTTTCTTACTATGTTGCAGAGACATCATACAACGGTAGCTATTTTTTCAGAACATATGAAAAGAAAAGGAATTACAAAAATCGGTTACCATGTCACATCAGAAATGTGGAAAAGTTCAATGGAAGAAGGTTATCCAGAATTGAATACGATGGAGAGCCAACATCTCATATAGATTTCGATGATATAAGCATCGTAAACACCGCACCATTTCCTACCATTATGCAGAATTGTTGATATTTCAGAAACTTAACCTTAAACACTTGACACCTCGTAGCAGCTACCCACAATCAAATTAAAAGTATATGTTGGTCCCCAGTGATTTTTAGAATGTGAGTGCCGAAATTACTGGATTGGGAATTTAAGACAATTTTTTAAATTAAAAAATTCTCTCATTTTTCAGTCAGTCGTTCCTAACAGAACTTTATTTTGTTTGGTTCAAGAACATATGAAGTGCAAACAAAGTGAACATGCAAAGTGAAATAAGTGAATCAGCAATAAGGTTTACTGTGATACACTTGCGACAAATATTGTGATGCAACCGCCCACGTCGGATGCCGATTCTTTGGAACGGAATCGGAAGGGGGTCACACCACAGAATGGAAGCGCCGACACACTGATGGTATGACGGTCATTTCCATTGTAGCAGGTGGGGATATGCGCTAAATTTATTTAAAGGGGCGCCAAGCGCACGCCCACTTACCTGCTATTTTACTGCCGGCGTTGAGAGTCTCAGGGATGAGTGCCCTGGGTCGAGGGATTGCAATGGTTTCTTTGTTTTGAAATAATAAACACTTGACTCAGAATTTAGTCTTTTTCACCCGTCCAAAATGGCGGGGACACATTTATTATAATAACTGTTCTTGAAAACACGGAATTACTGTTTTTGGCTATCAAATAAGTGATGATGATGATGACTTACAAGTTGATGATGGCGTAATGGCTACGTCACCGCGACTGGATTGCTCACCGATCGATGGACTGATGCGGCCGGACCCTCAGGAGCGCCGCTGGAGCGTTGGAACGCCAGCCTCACAATTGACCCCCGGGATGAAGGCGCCGGCGCTCGGGATGTCGGCGGTGAATGTCAGCGCAGCAATTACGTAGCGCTGGCGCGCGTCTCAGGCCGTCACACGCCACCTGGACCGCGTATGACGTTGGAAGCCAAAATCTGGCTGTTTGGAATGAATTCCGCGGTTGGACGAAGGCCGGGCAGGTCTCGTGGTGGTCGGCTCAATGCTTGCCTCTCACCAACCGCTATTGTCGTCTTTTACCGTTGCTCTCACTAGTGATTTCTCTAAAAGCCGATATTCGGCCGCTCTCTAACTGTAACTTTAAGTTGTTGAAAATTTCGACTGTCCTATGCTATCTCTGCTGGACCACCCTCTCTCGTGTTTTTCGCCCGTCTGAAATTCGAGCCTCTCGCTGTATTTCTCCCCCTTCTTTCTTTCGCACCATGCAAGAGTTATCACGTGCTTCCTGCCCAGCGTTTTCATTGGTCGGTTTGTTGAGTTCCAGAATTTTCTTTGTCATTTGTAACCTGGTTGGCTAAGATGATCGCTTCCTTTCGCGGCCATTGGATGTCTTTGTTTAGCACAGAGAAGTGCGCACGTGGCCCTTCTGCTCTGACGTATGATGGGTTTATTGGACTTAGGGGATTATCTTGCTGCGTGCTAGCGCCAAGTCTATAACGCGGTTGTTCCGGGAGTCACTCATTTTGTTAGAGGCACAAAGGGGGTGGATTTATTGTTCAGGGTGTGGAGAGGCCTACGCAGCTGTGCGGAACTGATCAGGCGAGGCGAGAGGCCGCCCGTCCTTCCGAGCTTCTGTTAATGTGGCGTGACACTGGGGTGGCGACGTGCGATGGTCAAACGACACATCGAAATATGTACATATTAAGTTCTCATTGTCATATCATTATCATATCACTATTAAACATATCATTAAGCTCTCTAAACATGTACTTCAATATTGCAGATGTGCCCAAAAATAAAAAGTCTTGCCTCAAAGCTACAAGGAAAAATCTAATTAAGAGTATAAGTTAATTTAATTTAAAATTAATTTATTTCAACATTACTCATATTATTGTCAGCCGTTCCTGTCAGTGCTTCAGTTTTTCTGTTCAGATGAAATACGGTTGCTTAGTCAATTAAGTGAATAAGCTTTTAATGAGTTAACATGTGAGTGAAACATATGAGCCATTCCACGTCAAATCGCACAAGAGTTGACACGACATTTTTTAAAATGTAGGATATTTTTTTTCTTAAATCTGGACATCAAAAAAAGAGACACGTATTTTTTTATTTGCCTGAAAATTGATTATTTGTGTAGTTATGGCTATATTAAATTTTGGAATTTACAGGTACTTCACAAAATAAGATCAATTATCTCTCCGAATGTACCAAATACAAATATTTCTGGTTTGTGTCATTTAATACTTTGAAATGTGTATTTTATTCCTCTGTAAATAAATTTTTCAAAAAATATTTTTTTCATTTAAAAAATGTATTTTTTTCAAAAAAAAGTAAAATTTCTACATAAACTCGATGAGATAAAAATTTGAAAAAAATATAGGCGTGTTTCTTGTTTAATTTTCTATAAAATACAAGAAGAAGAAAAGTGGGCACTCCACAGATACAGTTCTAAGAAAATCAATTGTAAGTATGAGGGCGCGCTCTGCCTACTCATGCACTACAGAATTGTGTTCTGCCAGTCTTAGATGCAAGTGCTGAAGAACTAAAAAAAGAATGACCGTTTGCGTCATAAGGGTTTCAAGAGTTATTAGTCTTTCAGATGTTCACTCTGCCCCCAAAATGTATGACATTATGTCATACATATTTTTGTGGGTAACATCGCGGTTGACTTGTGGGTCATCTATGTTCTTAAGGGTGAGGGCGAAACGAATTTAAATACGAGCCATTCTACGTCAAATCGTACACGAATTGACACGACTATTTAAAAACAATAAATGACTCGAATATATGTCATTCATTCTGGACATCAAAAAAAGAGGCACGTGTTTCTTTATTTACCTGAAAATTGTTGTTTCGCCTATATTAAATTTTGAAAATTACGCGTACTTTGCAAAATATGATTAATTGACGCTCTGAATGTACTTAACATAAAAATTACTGGTTTGTTTCGTTTAAATTTTTGATATGTGTATTTTATTCATCTGTAAATTACTTCCTCAAAAAATAAATATTTCATTAAAACATTATAATTATTTTTAAAAAACGAAAATTTCTTCATGAACTCTGATTAAAATTTGAAAAAAATAGGCATATATCTTGTTCAATTTTCTACAAAATATAACAAGAAAAAAGTGGGCACTCAACACGTTGAGATAAAAAAAAATCAATTGTAATTGTGGTATTCGGGCGCGTGGTTTCAGCTCCTGCACTAACGAATTGTGTTTGATCAGTCTTGGATACTAATGCCGACAAAAAATAAAGCGAATGGCCCTCTGCCTGATTTGGATTTCAAGAAACATAGGTAAATCATATGTTCACTCTTTCCCCAGAAGGGATGGGTGACAGCAAAACGAATGCTTTTCCTCGTGTCAGCAAAACGAATTTTACTGTAGAGTCCCTTTGCGTCCTAGGGACGGGGTGCCCTCCTAACCTTGCTCCTCAAATACAATCGACCACTTGTCAAGGAACATGGTAAAATTTTCTCAACATTTGTCGCAATACGCAATACTTATGAAGACAAGAGTGCTAGTATTTGTTCTGTGAATCGTGTGTACACTGTACACTGTGCAACATGAGTGGCGATCAGTGTATGAGATAGATGAATCAATCCATTTAAACTTTCTGATCACGATTTTAAAAAAAGAAAGTCTCCAAGACGCGTAAACCACGATTTGCTGGTGAATTTACAGGAGTCATTAGATTGGCGAATTTGTGATTCATTTCGGAAGAAAGGGAATCGGCTTCCATTACGGCCTTTTCTTGATGAAGATAGTATCGAGATCAGTGGCTCCCATGGCATTAAAGAAAGTAGCGGAACGTCCAGTGAAAAAAGTGGAAATTAAGGAAGTGAGAATTTAAGCTCTTCAGATAGTTCAAGTGTCTGCGAAATGAATAAAGAGAAGATAAACATGAGTTTAATTGCAATAGGAGAAACCCCCGTCAAGAAAAGAAAATTGGAACAAAATGGCATCCCCATGAGAAATTTTAGAAATTACAAAGTGCCAACATAGATACATTTTTTCACATTGAAGATCCTTCGACGTCCATCGAAAAATCAAAGATACTATTTAGTAACTTATCGATTACTTTCACTCAACAGATGACATGACGTTGAAAATTTAAATTTTGACAATTTTTGAAAGTTGGACATACAATAAAATTAAACGACTTTTTGCAGCAACCGAACGCATGATAAAAGTGTCTAAAATGTTTGCTGAAGAAAATGGAATTTTGTCCAGAACTGAAGTAAATTCGGTAAGGCATTAAAACTGTGCATTGTGACGAAAGTTCAGAAATTCTATGGTACGCGAGTACTTGTATTTAAAGTGAGTTGTGAGGGGCCAGAAAATTTCAAAATGTCAGTCAAAACCTGAGTCAAGAATCCGTCATTTAATTTTTTATAAATTTATAAATTATTTATAAATATATTAATATTATTTATATGTATATTAATACACATATATATTATTATTTATAAATTCAATCATGAAGTTTCACCACCTCAAGAAGTACTTAAATTACTGCTTCATCCAAAGAAACCGACGACCAGTAACGCAAAAAGCGTGTCAATTGCAGCAATCCATTACACACTGGTTCGTAAAATATTAATATCTTTTAAAGTTACTGAGATCCCACTTCGATTTTTTCTGGGCTTATTATCAATACTCTAGTGCATTTATAAATATTTTTTTAAATTTTTTAGCTCATCGAGTTCACAAAAATATTCAATTTTCAAAATTTCAGTTTTTGAAAAAAAATTGAAAATTCAAAAAATTAAATATTTTGAAAAATCCTAAAAATTAAACATGTTTTTAAGTTTCGAATGGAAATTGAACGGAATTTCTATAATTGGTCTATTCAAATATATGATATTTTTAAGTTAGTGTTGCGCGTAATTTTTAGTAAATTTCATTATACAATATTTCCGAAAATAATAAAGTTAGAAAAAAATAAAAATACACGTGTTCACTTATTTGATCCATATAACAAATAGAAAAAAATTAGAAAATAATTAAAAATATGAAGGTCAAATTTCGGTCTTTTTTGTGCGATTTGACGTGGAATGGCTCATATATTACATTACTACTTGTTTCATTACATTACTACTACATTACTACTTGATATGCAATTATGGCCTTCTGAACTTTGACATGGGAGTCACTAATATTTAATATTTATGATTGATGTGCTATTTGGTGGCAATTAAATTTCTTTTTTTTTAAATCTGTGCTTACATTTTGTTCAATTGTACATAATTTTCCAGGGTGTTGAATGCTTTGTATTGTAGCGGTACGCTAGTTCTTCTGCGAATTATTTTCATAAATAAAATGCCGATGCAGAAGGCTAGTGCGTGGAGAGAACCGACCGTGCCCCGCTGACCGCCCGCGAGCGCGCGACACGCGCCCTCCACGAATGTTTATGGCACCACGGGACGAGGGAGACCTTTTGTTCGGGATCTCAGGCGCCCCAGAACTATTTGAATAGGTTCGCGGCACGTGCCCGTCACGGTTTTTTTGGCTGTCACTCGCGCTGGGAAGCTCAAAGTTGTAATTCACTGCAACCTTCGGGGGTACAACAATCATGTCTCACACCCTTCTTGACCTACTTTCTTCGATAGACGAAGAGGGCTTTTGGAATGAGACAGAGTAAGGAAAATTCCCAGAATCGCCGAAGCTGGTTGGCTAAAAAAAATAGTTAAGACGCCATTACACTCAACCAATCAGGGGTAGAATTCTGTGGGGAAGGGATGATTTCGAAATATCTGCGAAAATTTGGGGGGGGAAAGAGGGAAAAACACACAAAGTGAGGGTACGAGAGACTTGGGTGGCGAGAGCTGAGGAGAGAGGTCGAGGTACCTCCGGCATCGCGTGCTCTGGGGAGCGATTTGGGATTGCCCCGTGCAATCCAATTCTGTCTTGTTTAATCTCGATAGCCGAGAGAAACTCTTTCCGAGTATCAAATTTTGAACTCTGCCACCACTGGCAATTAGACCGATACTCTCCGAGATTTGTGCTCGCATAGAACTTATTGGAACTCTCAGATCGCGCCGTGTGACTTTGTGCGTGAGATGCGCGATTGCTCGTGATTCGGGCCAACGAAACTGCCGCCGCCGCAGCCCACCACGCCGCCGCTGTGCCGACGAGCGCCCCTTCGGCTTTGAGAGGCCGACACGCCGCCGCCGCCGCCGCGACCAGCTGCCACCGGTGCCATTTGACGCCTGTTCAGCACCATCATCATCAGGCATTGTATTTGGTCAACGACCGTACAAAGACTTTTTTTTGTGAGTTGCGGTGCCACGCTGAGGCACGTAATCGCCAGTTCAGAGGGCGAATGATCATTTCCTTTGTGTAATCAGTAGAATAATTGCATTGTGAATTTATTTTTGCTTTTCTCTTAGATTTAAGTTTCTTTTGTTCCTAATCAGAGCTCACTAGGTAGGGCATTTCTTCTAAAATTCCTTGTGTAACTTCTCCGGCCTATCATTAGGCGGAAATAAACCTTCTATTGTGTTTATCAGTCACCCAAATTGTTATTGTCATTGTATTGCACCTTGCAGTTCCTTCCATCACCGCTTATTTTCAGAAAGGTAACAAAATTGACCGACTGAGCTAGGCCCGGGCCGCCCTCACGGATTTCCGGCGCTCCCACGCCGCCGGGGACTGCGTACGGGGCGTGACAGTATACATATTTTTCTGGAGATACCAGAATTCAATTATGATAATTATCATTTAGATTTGAAAAAATAAGTGGAATAAAATTGGAAATTCGTTAAGTGTATAGTAATTTTTAAAATAAATTTGTGTTGAGAGAAAGAATTGCAAAGAAATAATTTAGTAATTTCTAAATTAAGTCCTTTGATCATTTTGATTGAAATAGAATCATTTCCTGTGAATATTCTGTTGGAGAACAAATTCAGTTTATCTATTTACATATTACTGTAGCTTTGACCCAATAAATACAAGGGGTTTTTGTAAGCTGATATTCCGTTTTATTCCAGACAGAAAATCATTACAACTTAGATCAACAACACTCCTTTGTTTCTCCATTGTATAACACATGAACGTGCCACATGAAACCTATGATATATGTTTACCAACAAATCCCCCCCTTTCGTGTGTGCACGAAAATATAATTCTCATATCAACATCCCCAATGATAACATATGACGACTTCACGTATTTTTATCGACGTCTTTGGTTAAGATGTCCGCAGTCATGTCATAAGATCTGTGATGTTTTATAATTATTTCTCCATTTTCAATATCTTCTTTTACAAAATTAGATTTCCTCATAACATGTTTATTTCTTGCAGTCATTTTGACATCATTAGTCTAGTCTGTAATAGATTTATTATCAGTAAAAACTTGTACAGGTCGACGAACCAATTTTTAGAAGCCGATGTCCTCGATGAGTGATACAACCCATTTCTCCTCGCAGATCGCCTCGCAAATCCCAATCAACTCCGACTCCATTGTTGATAATGCTACCATTTTCTCCTTCTTACACTTCCAACCAATCAATGATTTTCCTACCATCATCGTATATCCCGCAAATGATTTACTATCTTTAGTAACGCACCAGCTAGCGTCTGAATATACATTCAGAACACCTTGTTCTTCGGATATTTTCAATTTAACGTGTTTGGTTCCTTTCAAGTACCTTAAAGCTCTTTTAATGCCTTGCAGATGAATAGTTCTTGGATCCCTCGAATACTGAGATAACTTGCTGTAAGTGTAGGCCAGATCTGGACGAGTGGCAGCCACAAGGTATCCCAGACAACCCAGCATTTCTTGGTATAAACTGACGTTGACTTTATCGAAGTTTTCAAAGTCATCCATTTTTACTCCCATTACTCCAGGTGTACTTACGGGGTGACATTCATTTTAAACCTTTCTAATATTTCTTCTATAAATTTTTCTTGATCTAGTGAAAAACCACGATTCCTTCTTACAACTCTTATACCCAAAAACGATTCATTCAAATCGCCATCCATTACCTTTATAGTAAGATGTTTCTTTAAATTCGTTATCAAGTTGTCAATGAGAGTTGTATTCTCTGCTATGATGATACAATCGTCTACATAAAAACCAATGATCAAAAACTCCTTATTTTGAGCGTTCACAAATACGCAAGGGTCACTTTTGCATGATTCCATTCCACAACACTTGAGAATACTGCATAATTTCTTGAACCAGCATCTTCCGGCTTCAGATAGGCCGTACAAGCTCTTCTTCAGCTTTAAAACTTTATTCCCCTCTTCGTTCACACCGTCTGGAATTTTCATATAAACGTCGCGTTCCAATTTTCCGTTTAGATAAGCGGTTTCTACATCAATGAATTTCACATGATAATTGTTCATTGCAGCCACAGAAAGTAAGATGCGAAACGTTTCCAGCCTCATCACTGGACTATAAGCACACTCAAAATCTCTTCCGCTCACTTGTCTGGATCCATCCACTACTAACCTCGCTTTGTATTTCACCTTGTCTCCCACGCACTTTCTTTTAAATATCCATTTGTTCCGTAGAATGTTTTCGTTCATTGATTCTTGCCGTTCTACTACATCCCATGTATTATAGTTTTGCAAACACTGCAACTCTTGTTTTATTGCTTTCTCCCATTCATTGCAGTCGGGTCAATTCATCGCGTTTTGATATGTTTTGGGGGTTGTCTCCACAGCCATATTCGCAGCAGCATTATACCTTACAACAGGGCGTCTCGTTCTAGACGATTTGCGAATTCTTGCTTCAGTACCAGAATCGTTTGAATGGTTTATAACAGTATTCTTCGTCTGATTGTTTTCTTCTTCAGTTTCTTCATTGATTTGACAGACGTTTTCATCGATATCTGAGACAGAATCATTATTAATTTTCTGTCCTACTTGAAAGTTCACTAACACATCATTATTCTCAGTTGGACAGTTTTCACAATTTTTACGAGTATCAGTGGATTCGCCATCAAGAAGATCGTAATCCAAATAGTTTAGATTTTCCCGTTTCGAAATGTCCCATAATTTATATCCTATCTCCGACTCAATGAATACTACATCTCTCGATTCATATATGTTATCGCTTTCCAAGTTATATATTCGGTAAGCTCTGCGATATCTTGAATATCCAACGAAGATACCGCATTTTCCTCTTCTCTCCAATTTATTCGTATTTGGCTTCGCATTTTTAAAGAAAACCTTACAGCCAAATATTCTAAAATGTGACACCGTGGGTTTGATTCCAGACCATAACTCTAAAGGAACTTTACCATTTCCATGTTTCTTAGGGGTAACGTTGTAGGCATATACAGCCGTTTGCGCAGCCTCCGCCCAGAATCTCAATGGTAAACCGGAATCTATTAACAAAGTCCTTATGGCATTTAGAACAGTCCGATTAGCCCTTTCAGCTATTCCGTTGCTTTGTGGTGTATACGGTACCGTTCTTTCGCACTTAATTCCTTTATTGTTGTAAAAATTTTGAAGAGTCGCGTTGATAAATTCCTTTCCTTTATCAGTCCTAACACATTTCACTTTACACTGCGTTTCATTTTCCCTTCTTTGAATAAATTCCACTAACCTATCTGCACATTCGTGTTTGTGTTTCACAAACTCGGCAAAATATCTGCGACTGTATTGATCAACAATCAACAACAAATATCTGCTCCCTCCCAGTGAAGTCACCGGCATAGGACCGCATAAATCTACGTGCAGTCTCTCCAAAACACGTGAAACACTTTCAACGTCTACCTCTTTGAATGGAAGTCTTGTAAATTTTCCCTGCAAACAACTGTCACATGTTTTGTATTCACTCGGAAAATCTTCAAGGCCTCTGACTAATTTATTTCTACACATTTTTTTTATGTCTTTATGGTTGACATGACCCATTCTTCTGTGCCATAGGTTTTCAATGTTTGTATTCGACTTGAAACAGATTTCAGTAATTTCACTTTCACCATTACACTCACTATTATCACATTCTTTGTCGTCCACACCAATTTCAAGAATAAAGTTATCTCCGTCAAACAGTCCATTTGCAATAAGTGAATTATTAATAGCATCAAATATTCTAACACCTTGTTCATCGAGTACAATTCTTTTGTCCTTCTTTACTATACTGGAGACAGATAAGTTAGAATTCAAACATGGTACATGCAGCACCTTTTCTAGATTGACCTTGATGAGGTCGTTTGATTTAGTGCTACAGTATCCAACAACGTTTCCGACAGCGTCCGAACATATTTTTCTTCCTAATTCTGCGGTCTCAATTTCGGTTCGCGTTGACTTCTCATTTCTCAGTAGACCGTCCCTCGACGTCATATGCGATGTGCAACCAGAGTCCAAGAGCCACCTAATTTTTCTTCCGTCGCTTGACGCGATTTCTTTTTCTTTTGCTACCATTGCTTGCATCTTTTTCGAGTACTTGGATGAACTGAGTTTTCGATTATTTAAATTTCTTTCTTCCTGATTTGCAAAGGTTTCGCTGCTTTTATTGTAATAGTTTTTATGCAAATTTTTAGGTTTGTTTTCTCCTTCGGATTTGTTTTCGTATCCGCTTTTTCTAAACCAACAATTTTTCGCGGTGTGGCCTCGTTTCCCGCATACAAAGCAATGTATTTTCTGGAATTCTTTTGCCTTATATGCCATTGCATCCTTATTTACAAAAGATCGAACACATTTCTTTTCGTATCTTAACAAACAATCCCTCATTGATTCAGTTAATGTCCGAATTCGCGTATAACGCAGTCGTCACTTCGCTGTAGCTCTTTGGTAGACCGTCAATAATATAATGTACCAGCTCCTGTTCTTCAATTTTAGTCCCCAATTCATTTATTTCGCACGACAAGCCTATTGCTCTCGTTAGAAAATCGTCGATTGTCTCGTTTTCTTGTTTTTCTATTCTGGCTAATTTTGCCTTCAACGAAATTAACCTATGTTTGTGAATTCCCTCATGTCTTTTTTTTAATGTTCCCCACAAAGTCTTTGCATTATTTATTCCCCTACAGGCTAATAGTTGTTCATTTGAGAGAGTTAGAATTAACATCCCCATTACCTCATCATTTTTATACATCCACTCTTGCCACATTCTTTCACTTACTTCGTTTCCAGGGATTGTCTTCGGTTCTTCCTTCTGTAGCACATCTTCATACAGATGTTTCGATTTTATTAGAGCACTCATTTTGAAACTCCATAGATTATAATTTGCGTTTGTTAATAATTCAATCTTCCCGAAGGATATATTTGCTCCTTCTGCCATGTTTCTTTTTTATCGCTCTGCTACCATATTCAAATTTTGTGAAGGGACCAAGTAATGTGGAAAAGAGAAAAAAAACTCAATTTCTGCATTACAAGTTTAATCTCATTTGATTGTTGAAAATTGATGTAGGGAGATTCTGATGTAGACTGTTGTTTAATATTGGATTAGGAGAACAACATTTTGTTAATGCTGGGGTTATTTGTGCAATATAATTTCGAATTTTTTCTAATTCATATTGGTTTACACGTACTTTCATTGTTCATGATAACTTATTAATTTTTCTTGGAGGAGTGTGTTGCCAAAAAGGCTTAGATTATGTTTGAATTTAATAAGATTTAAGTAATATGTAGGGAGAGATACAGTATGAATGGGAAGGTTTAATGTGTGTGTTTGAATGTGTAATGTGTAAGCATCTAGAAATGTTTTAGTTAATGTTTCTGTTTCTATATATTTTTTTTAGTATTATCTATTTATTGTATTTTGGGAAATTAAAATTTGAATTTATGTAAGTACGTTAAATATTCCAGTTTATACAAATGTTATGAAGGCAATAATTCATTTTTAATAGTGAAGAATTAAAACATTTTAATAAGAAGATGATAAAAATCAAATTCAGAAAGTGAAGATTGAAAGCATTGTAGAGTTACATTTTTTGTAATAATTGAACTTAAAATATTTGGTATTATGTTGTGATTAGAGTAATAACTTTGTTTCAAGGGAGTACATGTGACTAAATTATTTTGAATGATATATTTTTTGCAAATGAATACCTTGAGAATTTGATGAGTTGTATCTCCAAGAAGTGTTTTTGCTTTTGAAATCTCCCAAGTGTAACACTGGATTGGAAGATTGAAAAATTGGATTATAAATTTGAGAAGGAATGGGTGTGTTTGGGGGTTTACAAATTGAATGTAGAGAGTAAGTAGTGTTACTTAATTTAATTTGTAAATCTATAATTATAAAATTTAGATATAGACAACGATATTTGTTGATGAAATATAGAATTCATTATTATTATTATTATTATTATTATTGCCACACCACAGAAGCATGGTCAGAAATATTATCATTTCTATAAATGTTATAATATTTCAAGAGCAGTTTTTCTTCAGGGATTAGATGTGTTTTAGAAATACATCCCATGCCAATATTAGGAAAGAACGAGGATGAAAAAGATTTTGTTGTCATTTTAGACCATTAGAATTCCATTTTATTAGTATAATAGTATTTGTATTAATAGACATTAAAAAGTGGAGGAAGGATGTTTTGTAATCAAGCCAGAATTTGTGAGATAATTGTAGAAATAATTTCTTGAACTATGTTGGAAATTAAAGATGTATAATTTGAAGTAGAAGGGATTTGTTTTAATGTATCAGAGTAAGATAATAAATATTATGTGTCATTGTATGTTGGAGATGTCGTAGTATATTTGTATTTGAAAAGAGATTTTACATAGAATTGGTATGTTGAAAGGTTTGTGAGAAGGAGAATACAAATTTTTATTTATTAATGTACGTTTTTCCAAACTTTCTTTTCTTTTTTTCCTTTGAAGAAAATTATTGGTTGAAATGTTACTATTTTCTCAAATATTGTTGTTATAGTAAAAAATGCCTTTTTCTGAATTTATCGTGAACTGAACATTAGATACTGCAGTATACATTAGATGCAGAATCTAATGTTCAGTTCATTAAACATTCAGTAAAAAGGTATTTTTTCTTTGTTCCAGGATTGCAGGGTTTAAAGGAATATTTTTCATTCTATAAAATTGGAATTATTTCTATATTATCACTATTGCGAAATTCAATACCTCCATTATTTTGTCATATGTTTCTGTATGCATGCTAGAAATTGGCCCTCAGCTGTTATACTGATTAAGAGGATGTGTTTCAAGTAATTTATAGTCAGCCAAATTGCTGGATGCTTGTTTTTAATGAACATTTTTAGAAAACCCAATTTAGGATTTAAATATTTTATTTAATTTGTTTTATATACGGTAATGTTATAATCATTTCATTGTTTTTCCTGGTGTTCTCCAATCGCGTAAGATAAAATGCAAGAATGTAATGTATGCTTGTAAGCCCAGGGACAATTAGGAACTAAAATGCTTGTAAAAATTCAATGATAAAAGTGAAGATAATTGCTGTGGACCATTGTTTAATGACTACCCTTGCAATTTGTTATTAAAATCTAACCCACCCCCTGTCGTGCATAAGTTATTCTTTTACTAAACCTTTAAGTTAAATGAATTCAGATATCCGGTTCACTAAATTTCAATTATTTGTCATTTCTGTACAATGAATACGTCATTCTTTTGATTAGTTCTCATCACAGTCAGGTGTTAATGTTATATGTATAAAATCATTACGATACAGATATTTCGAGTCAGTGAAGTATAATTTTATTTCATTACACTGCATATTGTTTCAAAATTAAAGCTATTTTGAGCCTTGCATTTAATTTCATCTTTATTCCATAAATCCTCTGATTATGGCATTTATATTAGTTTTTATTATAAATGAGATTCTACTATTTCATATATTCTTCAGTTTAAACAAGATTATGAAAATTGTGAAGATTTTATTTCCATATGAAAATTATAAGTTAAATTGTTACCATATACTTGTTGCGATTTATAAGTCAAAAAACATAAATAAAATGATTTCAGCAAATCTGCCTTTCTGAAGGACACTACGTGCATTTAAACACGCCGCGTCGGTATCTTTTGCGTTTCATTTCGATGAGGTTGGCAGTGCCAAAACTCCACCATGTTGAATTTTTAGGGTATTTTCTTACGTGGAGAGACCTATAATCCTCGAATCCTCCAATTCTCTCATAACCGCGGTTTCTGAATAAGAACAGAGAGTTATCGGAGTGTTAACCTAATCCACGAATTCCTCGATTTTCAGATTATTTTCGAAGTAATCCATGCTTGAGAATACGGCCGTAAGTGGAATGATTCCCGTTTTTACACCTTTTACTCTCTCGGGAGATCATGGGCCGGAAAACGACGAATTTTCGACAAAAACTCTTATTGCTAGGCCCAAGTAACAAACAAGTCGATCAGTCTTGTTCCTATTTATAGACAATTATTTATTGTAGCAAGTTATTATGTCAGAATCCATATCATCAACAGAAAAATCGATTGACGACAAAACGTCCGTCCGTCCGTCTTGTACATGTGAACAACACTAGCGCCCAGAGAGTATTATATGCTAGCGCCTAAATCATACGTAAGATTTTTCCTAAATTGAAGAAACCTCTGTCGATCTGACCTGAGTCGAAGCTCTGCAATTATGAAAAAAATTTATTAATTTTGTGGGGTCCATGGTTAACGCTAGCGGCTAAATCGTTCAGTCGATTTTCTTTAATATATTCTTGATTTTCTTCTTGATATTCCTCGATCGATACAATTGAACTCGAGGCTTCTTGAGTTTGAAACATATTTTGTTTGTGGGTGGCACTTTACATGAAGTCTCAATTACATTTTCAAAATTTTACTGAAAAAGTGTTCCAATTTTTATTTCCCGTATACATACATTTATATGGAGTAATATGCGTAGTGTAGGGAAAGTTATGTAATGCTGCGGAAAATCGATTTCGAGATTTCAACGGAAATACACGTTTTGGGTCCCCTGATACAGAAAAAGTGTGTTTTTTTCAAAACGTCCGTTCGCCCGTCAGTCTGTGAAAAACACTAGCGCCTAAACCGTAAGTACGATTTCTTCCAAAATGAATATTCCCCGATCGATCTGATTCCATTCGAGGCGCTGCGATTTTAAAAAAACTTCTTCAAAATTTGGGGGTACTTTACATGAATCCCCCTTGACGTTTTCAAAATTTTCTCAAAAACGGCTTCGATTTTCACGGTTAATCTGAATTTTCGAAAATTGCAAAAGTTTGAATTTTTTCGGCATCTTCCTACAACTACAGAATTAAAGATAGAGATTTTTCCTTCAGATAAAATTTTGTACTCCATAGAGAGTTCTTTCATTAAGGTCATATACATTTTTTTTTAAAATTTTAGTAGTTTTCGCGCCATATTGCGTACAATATGTACCATTTAAAAAAATACCAAAACAAGATTCTCAATAACGGCACCAAACTTTTTTCTTTAAACTTTTGGTAAGGATAGTGCCTAAAGTACTCTATGAGATTCCATAAACGCTCTATCGCTCTATTTTGTTTTTTTTTTTCAAATATTTACACAAATGTAAATTTTTTGACTTGTCTCTCACGTTGTTAACATATACATTAGCGATAATTTGTTCATATTATTACGTTTATGAGTACATGTGCTTTAAAAAATGGTATATAAAATTTCTAGAAAACTCAACCGTTTTTTGTGAAAAATATCCCAAAACTCCGCATTTTCAGAAACGTTCAATCGGCAGTTTCTCATAAATGGCTCCAAATTTCTTCTTCAATCTTTTCGAACGCATAGTGCTAATTGCACTCTTTTAATATGACGTAAAGTTCATTTTGGGATATTTTTTTCAAAAATTACATAAATTAAATGATTTTTGAAAAAATGAATTTTTTACATAAAAACAAAATTTTGATTTTACAAAATTATATAAATGTAATTTTTTTGAAAAATCTCACACTGTTAATATGCTCATTTCCATCAATTTGTAAACACTATTGTATTTGAGTTCATATGCTTCAAATGATTTCTAAAGAAGTGTTTCGTAAACTCAAAAATGGTCTGCGAAAAAGAGCTTCGAATTTACAGTAGCTCTTAAATGCCATTTTCTTAAAAAAGGCTCCAATGTTTTTAAAGAAAATTTCCGTTTGGGAGGTGGTTTTACTATCCTTTAATATTCTTAAAATAATATTTCCGTTCTACTATTAGGAAACAGAAAAATTCAGAAAATGTCAAAAAATGTATTTTGGGCGGCGATAGATGGCAGCTGGCAAGAATAGGTGACAAGTCCGAATAGTTAGCCGTGACCAAAAGAAAAAGAAGAAAAGAATACAAGAAAGTCTGGTGCCATTCTGAAGCACCACTCGTTTTATTAAACTTTGATGTCGAATAATGTACAAGCTTAAGAGAATGGTGCAGGTCTCATTTTCGTTGAAATCCCCAATTTTTCGAATTTTTCGGCCTCTTTCTACAACTACAATAATGAAGATCGTTTTTTCTGAATAAAATGTGTTCCTTAAAGACGTCATGTGCAATTTTTCGAAAATATGAGTAATTTACGCGAAATTTTACGTGAAATATAGGCAATTTTTATATTTTTAATATTTTTTTTCAAAATCGGGTCCAAGTGTTTTCTTTAAATTTTCTCATGTCTATTGAAAAATGGTAAAAAGTTGGTCCTAACATTATTTCCAGCGAACTGCAAATAGCAAACTTTTAACTTGTCAAAATACAACATTGATGAAGAATTTCATGGCATGGCAATCAGCTCTTTATAAGTGTCGTGTATAATTTTTTGAAAAAATGAGTAATTTTTGTGCAACTTGTGCACAAAATTTATGCAAAAATGCTTTTTTAAAGTTTTCCAAATTAGTTCCATCGATAGAACAAGGAACATTTAAGGGAAAGGCGCAGGTCTCATTTTCGTTGATATCTCTAAATTTGGGAAATTTTCAAATTTAGAAATAATGGCGGTCATTTGTACTATTGTTTCCCGCTAGTTTGCTTTCAACACCAAATTTAACAGTGTGGTCGTGGCTAAAACATTGATTAGAGAAAAAACTTTTGAATTATTGGACGTAATATATTTTATCTTCTTTTATTTCATATAGGCTATTACCTACAAAAATGCATAGTTTTTCAGTTGTTTTGAAAAACTACTATGGAAGTCGGTCTTATAGAACTTTTGCTTGAAAAGTGTGTTTCCGGGCAAAAGTCGTGCAGGCAATTACGATATTCGCCCAGAAAACATACGAACCAAATTTCAAAAGTACACTAAACCTTGCTTTACCCGTAACCACAGACGGGAGTCAAATTTATTTTTTGCGTTATTGTATTTATACTTTTTTATTTTTTGAGCATTGCCCTTAGTATGATCTTTTTAATTTTCAAGCACTTTTCTTGATACTTTTCTCGTTTAGCGCTAATGACAAGGTAACAAGGCTATATTTGGTAAAGTATTTAAGGAAGTTATCAAGGAATTAGAATGAAAATTGTCTAACATACGTTTTAGACAAGACTTCAGAATTTCAATAAAAATACTAGGATGAGAAAAGAAGGAAACAGCAAAAGATCTATCAAGAAAATGCTGCTCTAATTGTCCCAAGACACTGAGGAAAACAAATATTATTTGTTGTTCTCGTAAACATGCTTTGTGCGGTCAATGTTCGTCAACAACATGTACCAATCGTAAAAGCAATAAAACATTAAATGTATTTACAAAATATTGATAAATGTGTTATTTCGTTATTTTTGCATTAGATATTTAATCTGAATAGTACGACTAACGGAGACGCAATTAAAAAGTAATTAATAATTATTATTATCTCAAAAACTTTTTAAACATTTTCTTTATTATAAAAATAATTTTACAATGTACACAAAAAATAATTTGTAAAAGTAAATTAAGAAGACAAAATCCCGAGAAAGCATACGGAGTCAGTTTGACGTGGTTGCGTAACATAAATTCATGTCTGTGTTTACGGGTTTATTTGCTACCATATGACCGGGCTATTTCTTCGATTTTCATTTTAATTTTGTCGAGAAAAATGTTACCCCATTGAATGAGTACTTTGATTAAATATTTAAAAACAGTAAGAAAATCTTAGATTTTAAAAGCACGTTCTATTGCTCACAGAACATGGAGTTGGTGTAGTTAGCAATGGATTGGTTCAGGCGGATGCCCTATGGCTACTAACAATGCGATCACTTACCTGCGACAGCTACGAAAGGACCAGAGTATTTATTGTGAGCGAGTACACACGCTGTCAAATTTCTGGAAAAAAGATATGACTAGCGTACCCGTGCGAGAACTCTCGCATGTTAAATCCCACCCTTTCCCTATGCATTTGTCTATCCATTCCATTAAGACGGAAAGAAACTTCTAATGTACTTACAGAATATCAAACAAAATAACAATGCAATTGATGTTTGAAACAAATTTTCAATTAAAGTTTATTCAACATTATAGAGAGATGTTCTTGGAACAATTCATACTTATTTAAAAACAACATTTGAAGAATTTTTTTAATCTTCCTTGAGAGTTAGCTTTTCGCTTTCCTTCATAGTCACAAAAATAATAGAAAAGGTTTTTACTCTTGAGAAAGTCAAGGAAAGTGGTGCGAAAATACCGGATCGGGCAAGGTCAACTCTACTCGTTGCAATATTATTTAACGTTCCTTGATTTGTTATGAAGAATCGAGTGGGTTTTGAAGAGTCAGGGTGCCAGCTTGCTGGGGTGAAAAAATTGAAAAATTATTTGTATACTAAAAGGAATTGAAGGTTCAACCGGTATGGAATTATTTTGTGCGTCCTTACGTACCTCAAGAAAAGCAATTCCGAGCCAAAAAATAATCAAACTAATGTTTTCACCTTTGAGTACTAAATACCATTTGTTAGCATTAGAAACAATTTAGTAGGCATTAGGAAGCCCACTTCGGTACATGGGAATGTTGCTCAAACGATGTTTGCCTTTTTAATACCTTAACTAACAGACACCTTGAGTTTAATATCAAACGGTGTTTTATTTACGATATGAGTTTGCAGCTGGGCGTTGGTGTACTTACTTCCAGATACCGCCAACATTTTAATCGTGCGTTTGGACAGCGATCGTTGGCAGTTGTCGGGTGACTTGTACTATTCTTTCTATAATTTTAAATTTAGTTGTTTTTTAATTGATTCACATAGTATTGTAGGCTAGCGCGTTTTGATTTTTGTTTTCCATTTGTTTCAAGCTATTTTACTTTAGCTACTTTAAAAAGTTTGTTCTTTGTGTTGTGCCATAGCACAAGTTTTCCCCCACTACCTCTGCGTACCCGTGCGAGAACTCGCATGTTAGACCCCACACTCATCCCGATCCTTCTATTTCCATTCTAAGAGGGAAAGTAGTTAACGAAACGTGTTTATTTGTTTAAAATCTATAAAGGTAATGTACTAACACAATTACAAATAAAATAAATAATGCAATTAATGTGTAAAAGAAATTTTCAATAAATATTTATTCAATATCATGGAGAATTTGCTTGGAACAATTCCCAACACTTACTTAAAGACATTTTAATTATTCAATATTCTTTGTCAGGTTTTAGTTTTTCGTGATAGTCACAAAAATATTAGCTTTTTACTCTTGAGAAAGCTACGTGTCTGAACCCGTTGAGTTGAAAATTTAATCGAATGATAACGAAAATATTGGTACAGGTAAAACACAAACACAGTCTTCACTCTGCACTGAACACCCACATCAATCCACAATTAAGTACGCAGCACTTATAGACCATGAAAAAAGGTTAATTGAATAGTTTCACTACATGCATAAGAATAGTACATTATGAAACGATGATGTAATGATGGGTATTAATACACGAGTGTGATATTACGATACGAGCGAGGTACGAGCGAGTATCGTAAACTTCACACGGGTGTATTAATACCCATTACATCGAGTTTCATACGGTACTTTTTCTACGACTTATGGTAACTTTTATAAGTTAAACGTCTCCACTGAATCGTTTCGTGGCAGTCGACATGCAAGATTCAGCCAAGGCCACCTAGCGGACACTCTACCCTACACCCGCAGTTGGCTTTGTTTTACCACAGCGCTTGCGAGCGATTACAAAGGTTGCGGCAATAATATTCCGACGTCACCATTTTCGCATTTTCTCTCGTTTCTGGAAACGTCAACACCACCAGAAAGAACTACCATTCACTAAATATTTTAAACTAAAGAATTGGCCGGTTTTTAAGGACAACCACATGGCAGCAGCAAATAACACAAAACGGGTTGCGTTCAGATCATAACGTCACTCAAATGTTCTCTGCAATAACAACCACTGCGCTAGTCAAATAAGATTAAAGTGAAATTACGATCCAATTTATTTTAAATAAAATGTCACGTAAAAATTACTACTGGTAAAAGAAATTAAAACTGAGAAGCATAATATGATATTAAATGCAATTTTAATGTACACACTCGAACGAAACATTTACTGCACCGATTCTTAATGTTTAATGAAGTACCAATACTTGGTTTGTAAGCTTCTCAGTTATTGGTCAAGAACCTGTATCATAATGAAAACTGTATCGAAATGGCTATCATTATGCAACTGGTTGCAGCCAACCAATGACAGTATTATACAACGGGAGTAGAAAAACAATCTTTATAGGTGTAGGTATCAAGCAATTATAACAGTACTTCTAGTTGTTGCTGGAGAGCAAATCTTGAATTAATGATTATGTAAATAAACCTCGTTAGACTGCACAAACTACGGTGTTAACAGAAAGCGTAAATAAAGATTGTCGAATCTAAGCCTTCTAAGCGTGTCGCCCCAAAAATTGCTACCAGCAGGAAGGGCTGAAATATTGAGGTGGCCTTGATAGCATTGAAGCGAGGAACCGAAAAGTTAATTGAATGGATCGGAGAATGTCTCATCTTGTAGATTATGGTGTGAAAAACGCTTCTTTTTTAGCTTTTTAAGGCTCTAAAATGCTTTATTTATAAGTTATTTGCCAATGTAGGTTGACATGTGATGCGGGTTGCATTTTACATTAATATTTCGATGCGTTTTTTTTTAAGAAATCATCCATATTTTTGAAGTCAAAGTGGAATTCGTCAAGTCTCCGTGAAATTCTCTTTCTTTAGAGCCCTCTTTTATAAAGATTGGTTGCGTGTGAGAGCCGGAACCCAAAGGTATACTACTGAAATAATACAGGAGACGATTCCAGGGTGGCTGTTATCATCCGGCGCCGGCTGAACCCAATGGAATGTATGGTTACAACTCCTCACCGGAAGTAGAGCAGAAACGTGTTGTTAATAATCACTAGGGGGCGGATTTTGATGACCTAAAACACTGCCAAAAATTATCAATAAAATGCTCTTAAAATGTTTTTAAAATGCCTTTAGGGCAAAATAAAATTACGCAAAAACCACTTCAGATGAACAACTCAAGCTGTCGAGGCAATCGAGGCCCCTTCCTTTTGTTGAAGTGAACTCAGCTTGCAACCTTTTGGCGTGTAGTGTATAAAAAAATTCTGCCTTTATTTATCGCGAAATCGGCCGAACTGACAATGGCGCCGATATGCGTCATAGGAACCTGAGATTACATAGCACTCACAACGGCTCACATAACAATATACGAGTGAAGAAATCGAACAGACTACTCAGGAATTCTGTGGTGAACATTTGTTGCATCTCGTAAATGCTTGAAACAAGTACCATGAAAATGATATTAAAATCGATGAAATCAGCGAAAAATGCATTAAATATGACGTAAAAAGGTAAAAAATGAGTTATTAGCCGAAATCGACGAAAAATGTAAAAACCTCACGTATAAAAATGGGTCATTTCGTTTTGTCAAAACATAAAATGAATTTCTATACTAAACGGCATTGTTCTAAAGGGAAAAGAAAAAAAATGACATTTCAATTAAATCCGCCCCCTAATTATCACCATACTAAATGATGCACTCCATTACTACGTTTGGTAGAACTGATCAGAGAGTGGCGTGATTGTACGTACTGCGAATATGTTAGTCACATGGATGCAGTTATTGTAATTGCATCAAAGTCACAAACTTTCACTGTTCAAGGCATAAACATAATTGTTTTATACACTTTTCCAATGAAACACAGTACGTGCGAGAATGGTATTGGCCAAATCACTGTTGCAATGGATTAATAGGTTTCCGGCACACCCATTTCACAAAGCATGTATCAATTGTTCTATACCTTCACTTTACGCACTGGTTTTGATAAAATCGGTTTATATATTTATACATGAATAACCTTATGAACGGTTATTCATCCTATTCTCACTTTCACCGATCCCCCTCCCCCCAATTTCGATGTTGAAATATCAAAATTATCCTATCAATTCACATTATATTTTGTATTTTTTTAAATAATATTTTGAAAGTATTTCTTAGGGTTACAATTTAATATTATTCAAACAAAAAATTAAAACATATCTATAAGTAAGAATAACAGATTTATAATTACATTGAAAAAATACTACAAAAAATTTTTAATTTTTTATTGAATTGTACATTATAAAATTAAAACGCATCATCCAGCAACATTCCATTTTATAAATATATTCAATGATGCGCGACACATCACTCCATCATGCCAATTTTTTGCGAATAGTGTAATCAAACTTCACTTCTTTTATACGGTTTTTATTTTATTTTTTGAAAAATTTAGAGTTAAATAATTTTTAAGAGCTATCGGGGGACCTTGAACATTGGGGGCCTTGGGCCCAGGCCCGGGCACTGGCTCTAGTAATGAGTTCTAAAAAGTGATGTGTTAATATGGACAGAAATTGCAATATTATAATACTCTATGACATTATAATTTTACATAACCGTTACTGATGCGAGAAAGTTATACATTATTATACGAGAAAGTTACATTAATACGTTGTGTTCTAGCACCACTAGTTATTTTATCGCATAGGGCCTACTGCTTATAGTTTAGAACTAATATTGCAATGCTACGGGGGGGAAATGGCGATTTCTCGATAGAAAACTCTTATTGCCTGGCCCCGGAAAAGTGGATACATATTGTTCCTACATGTAATAAATTATTTCTTGTAACACGAATAGGCTGAATCCATGTTTTGTGTGTCTTGATGCCGAAAAATGGATAGATCGCAAACGTGTGTGTGTCCGTCCGTGGTCAACCCTAGCGCAGAAACAGTTCAATTGCTCCGAAATTGACATTCCCCGATTAATCTGAACGAACTCAAATCCCTGCAAGTTTGAAACAAATATTTTGATTAGGGGGGTTGCCCCGCTTACGTGTAGCTTCAATTACATTTTAATAAAAAAAAATGATCAAAATTTTTGATAAAACTTTGTCCTCAGAAAGCGTAAAAAACTTATAAACGTCGCGGATTTAATTTTCGTCCTGATTTTCCGAAAACTGCGAAATTTCAATTTTTTTCGGGGACTTTGTGCAGCTAAGATCGAGATTTCTTCTTCAATGAAATCTTATACAGACTGATTGATCGATTTGTTATTCATTCCGGGCGCGTCGACTGCCTTGGTCATTAGACCCGCGAGTGTTGTGCATGTGCGTCACAGGAGGTGGTGGTGAAGCACATGCATTCTTCTGGTCACTGCTGACTGGTGAGATCTGGCGCCGATCTATGCGTTAACTTGCGGGGTTTTCCTCAAACAGGTATCTTCCACCAGCGGAGCACCGTCCCAGCCGCGACCAGCTCTAAGCTCCCGACTGATCTCCTGGCATGTGCAACAGGGAAGTGCATGTAAGGGGCGAGGGTAGGAAGAGGAAGGAAAGATCGCACGCTGTCGGTGGCTCGGTTTTCAGGATAATGCTCCGGCATTCGCCTGGTATTGATCAGAGAAACCATGGAAATCTACCGACCAGATCAACCGGCCGTCGGGATTCGAAATCTAAATCGGAATAAGTGGATAATTCTTGCTCCTATACGTAGTAATTACTTCCTCTAACATGTTTAGTCAAAATCCATGTTTCATGGCTCCTTGATACAGAAAAATTGGTTTTCGCAAAAGGTCTGGCCATATGCGAATAACGCTAGCGACTTAATCATAGGCAGGATTTTCACAAAGAATGATGTTGCCCCATTCATCTGGTTGATGTCGCCGCCTCTTGAATTTGAAACAGATATTTGTTTTTAGTGGCGTTTCTTCTTTGATGTCTTGTCTTAGTAAAAATGGCGCAGGCCCAGTTTTCTGAATTTTCGAAAATTGCGAAAGATTTTTAAAAAATTGGCAAATTGTTACAACTACATACAATAATGAATAATGAGATTTTATTTCTTAATAAAATCTGTTTGTAAAATCTTTAACAAAAATCAGATTCAATTTTTTGAAAATATGAGTAGTTTTCGCCCATTTTTGCATGAAATAAAGGCAAATATTTTCTCAAAAAGGCTACAAATTTTTCAGTAAGTTTTCTTGGACAAAGTATGCTTTAAAAAATTGTGCAGGTGTGAGTATTTTGAACTCTCTGATTTTCAAAAACTGCACCAAAAAAAATTACAAATAATATGAGAAAGTATTATGTACTGTTGTAGCACACAGGTTTGTTGTTGTCTTACACCTTCAATATTGAATCTAGAGATTTCTTTTTTAATGCAATGTATTTCTTAATATTAGATCTTTAAATTAGTTCTTGTGTACAGAGTGTTTTGAAATGCTAGTAGTATTGTGTAATGTGTATTGATGGTGTATAAGAACCACTGCAACATTTCATATATAATATATAAACCTAGTCTCTCACACTGCAATATAACCACCACAGCTAATCACTGTGTTTGTCATCCAAAGCATGCGGATTTGAATCCTAACTTGAGTAAATATGTCAATATCTTTATCTTCAATCTTTTTAAATATAGCACAATACACAAATTCAATGACAGAAAGCCAATTCCATTTAAACTTTTGACAATTAAAAAAAAAGTATTTTTTTAACCGCTTGTGCTCTATTAATAGTTGGTAGGTAGTTTTTCAAAGGACGACTAAAAAGTTAGTAAGTGAGAAGTTGCAATATATTATACTATGCAAATATTACCAATAACACAAGAAATATGTCCTGTTGTAGCACCACTAGTTTACTTTTAAAATAGTGATTTATAAAGTGTGGAATGTTTGCATGAGTCCAACGAGTATTTATAAAATATTATAATACTACATGATCCTGTGAATCAGTTTTGTCATTAAAAATCATTTCACACCAAACATTGAATCAATTTTGTCATCAAAGACCATTTCACATCAAATAGAGGCAAGGAAGACAAGGGGGTACTGATAGATAGTGATAGTGAAGATATCTCTCAAAGCGTCACTGAAACAACTTCTGTTTTTAAAAATTTAAGAATGAAAATTTGATTTCATCTTAAATTAGATATGACTTTGAATCTTTTTGTATTCTTATACCTTGATTTACTAATATGTGTTATAAATGAATTGCTTAATACATTATACTAAGTAGGAATACTATTGTAATATTTTTTTCTTGAAATGTTTCCAATTTTACTTGTTGTATAATTTAAAAGGTTAGTGAAAAATTATAAAAATGGGGAACTTCAATTGTAAAGATTTGTACATAATAAACTACTTAAAATGTAAAGTTTCATAATGTAGAATATGAACTGGATTGTAGAGTTAAAATTGAAAATTTTTGGGGTTACACATGTCTTCAAGTATTTGATGCAAGTGCTGAAAGTGCTTCTCAATTTTGAAATATTTTGCATTTAAAATTATAAATGTGATTTAATTATTGAAAAACCTCTAAAATATTTTCTACATTCTGTGGATTCTTGAAGCATGCAGTGACTAATGGGAATAATGTAATTCATTTCCTTGCTTATTACAATATTACCAAGAACAACAGTAAATTACAAAATTATTTGTTATTCACTGTGAAAGAATCTGGATATAATAATATTTCTTGAATTTTGCCTTTTATTAACATTTTCCCTAAATCTCACTTCAACTGAAACATTATAATCACACTCTGTTGTTGTCCAATGTGACTTATTTAAGCATTCTAGTTCACTTTGTCATAATTCATTTAAATTTTTTAAAAATAAATCATGTAGTTAAATGACAGTTATTTCCATTTCATGAGATTAAAAACAAAACAAAACAAACATGCTTTGATTGTTCATGGAGTACTTGAACAGGTCCAAAGAGACATGTTCATTAAAATGAATGAGTTTGTAATACCCCCCCCCCCCAGAAAATGTTTGTGAAGACAAAGACTTTTATATTGGAAATTTAATTCATAGTCCCAAACCAGTCTACTGTACTAAGAAATCTACAGAGTTGAAAAACTTATATCAGTTGACCATGCATTTTATTTTTTCTTCTATATAATTGTTTAGTCATAAAAATAGATGAGTATCACTCATTTATGCTAAAACTTGCACAAACATTGAACATACAAATTTCCTTTTGCATTTCAAGGAATGTTGGTGTACTCAATGATGTATTTTATACTAATAATACATTCACACCATACACACACACATACAGAATGTTATCAAGCATTTCTAATATTGACATTATATCGATATTACTTAAATGAAATAACAAAACAAAATTTATAAATGATTTTCATTTTAAAAAAAATGTATATAATAAAAATGTAGCAATTTAATTAACATGGAGTGACTAGGAAAGAAAATGGCTCTTGTGTGACATTGCTATAGAAATCCTGAAATCAGGGAATGAATAAGAGTACACACTTATTCTAATATTGAAGGTGTAGTATCAGCAATATCACAGTATTGACTTTCATGGTGATCAAGTACAAAAGTCATAAAATTTTCAAGACATCTTCATGGTGATAACACCAAATATATGTCCAGAATAATTTTTTCTGGAAAATCTGTACTGTATTTGTAACTGTATTTACAACTAAAATTAACTACTAATTGAATTTTCTCGCTAGGTTGTGAATAACCTTAATTATCATAATTCTAATAATAACAATAAAACTAAAGTAATATTAACCATCCTCATATTTACATTGATTACAGATTTTGATAATACTGCGTATTATAAAAAAAATATTATTTGAAGGAAATGCTTGTACTGATTTGTGCATTATAAATTCAAAGACACAGAGAACTTGCAAGTGCCACTTTATAATTTATACAACATAGTGAAAGTCTCCAGGTTTCCTGAAAGGTAATTTGAAATTTGATACCTGTCATGGACAACAAAAGCTGTTACAAGGACTGATTATGGTCCCTTTAATTACCTTGTTGGAGAAAATTTGTGTGATGCAAGGAGGCACTTAACAAGAATGTCTAATTATGTCATTCACACACTTGTCATTTAATGAGATACAAAAGTCAATTGAAATTTAGAATAAAAGTGAGATTTTTAAAATATCTCAAGGAAAAAGTAGTCATTCAAAGTTGTTAGTAGTGTCAAAGTTATAATGTGAACAACACTGACATCTAGTATGTACTTCAATATTATCATAACAGTTGTTATAAATCTAGAATAGATCAAAGAGAATGTGCACAATCATAGGATGTGTTCAAGTGTTTTCAGAGGAAAGCAAGTAAATCACATTGAGATTTTTTAAAATTGCCAGAATTTGGATGATGGAAGAATCTTCATATATACTGTTTATTGGATACCTAAGAATGAGAAGCCATACGAATTCTTGCTGACTCTCGTGATCTATTGTGAACCTCGGCTGTGCGGAGAGTAATTCCAAAAATATCTTCATGATAACGATTCTCATCCTGAAAGAAACATGAATTTATTTTATAAATCTCAGGGTAAAAGATTTCACAAATAAAGAGTTAACTGTTTTAATGTAACTTACAAATCTGCAATGATAGGAAAATCTTTTGCAGATTTCCTTCAAATATTCATATTTAGAAATATTTATATTCTTAATTTTTATGAGGTAAAGCAAAGAAAAACATTTTAATGTATATCAGTCTAAAATTTTAGCAAATGCCATCAATTATGTACAAGAAATTTCCGTTCTGAATTTTTTCACTTAAATTTTATTTTTTCATAAACTATTATGCGAATTAATACCAATATACTATCATTTCATTTATTGTTGTTGTTTTAGTATAACAGATCCTGATAGTAATTTGGGGGAAGCAGACAATTTTAATATAACATTCAGTCTCCCTCTAATTATTTTTGAAATATTTTTTTTAATTGTTAGCTTGAAATAAAAATGTTCAAGTGTGTAGTAAGTGTTTAATAGGAATACTGCTGTGGATGTGATTAGATCTACTTATAAGAATTGTTTTGAACAAACTGAGTAAAAAGAGTTGGCTTCTGGGGCCATGGCTTCCAACCTCCCCCATCCACCCGTACCTTCAACTCTCAGATCCCCCACTGGTTGTTCTGATTAATAAAAACTGTTCACCCAAGTTTCAGAATATATTACTCCACTTTCAGGACTTTCCATTGCAACATCAGAAGTATCCTCAAATGACAATGTGCCAGATCCTAAGTATTCACCACACAATATATTACTCACCACCACATGAGATAACTTACGTTGCAATATGGTAAGTCCTGAGAATGGATTAATACATTTTGAAATGTTGGTGAACTAGCAAGGTTTTTATTATACTGACCAACATCCCAATAACAATATGGTATGTTATCAACTCATGGTTGCAGAACACAGCATATAGCACGTATTATTCTTGATGCAAATTAACTATGGAAATGTGAATTTGAAATTTCAGTCACAAATTCTATATCACAACTTAAAAGCTGAACATTATTGATGAAATCAATAAACATGGTATATGAACACACCAAAGTTAAAGAATGTGCTCATCAGATCTGCAAAATTGCTTCTGATTTGCTGCAATTCTTACCCTTAATTTAAGCATGAAACTTTCCACTTCAGATTCAGCAAGTTGTCCATGTTCTTGAATAATGTGTTTTAGTGTCTGATACACATGTTCAGCCATTGTGCAATCTCCACAAACATAGAAATGTCCTCCTTCATCTACTAACTTTCTGTAAACAGTAGCTGCTTCTTTGCGAATGAGGTCTTGTACATATGTCTGGTGACAAAACAACTTTTATGATTAACCAATAAATTATATACCACAAAAAAACTAAAATATTTGATATTTAGTTGTGGATGCTGCATCAGAATAGATAAAAAATGTTAAAATCACTTCTAATATTTCTTTAAAGTATTGTTCAATTTACGGAATTTATTAAGAAAAAGAATAAAGTTTCAGGGTAATCAAGTATTTATTTTAAAATAAAAGCTAGACTAAAATACCAAAATTGCATTCAGAAATTGAAGAAACATTTCTTAAATAGAAAATAATCTGTTTTCCAGAAAAATCAACTCTAAAATTTCATTTTTTAAAAGATTGTTTATTGGGATTGGTACCTTTGGTATATCAGGCTCTCTAGACAATGCTAGAAAAACTTTATCTAAAATGTTTTCTTCTTGCATTGCTGCTTTCTCTTCTCTGTATAAATCAAGCGCTCGTTGACGGCATCCAAAGAACAACCACATTTTTCCAAAATCAGCAAATCCTACAAAATATACACTCTCCTTAGCAAGCCCTAATTTGTAGCACAGAAACAAAACTATGTAAATATATCTGAAAGTTCTACACAAAAAGAGTAACTGAGATGATGCATCTACATCAGTTATTTTTACACACAATTTTGCTGCAATTGAAAACTAGAACAGCACAAACTTTCTCACCTCACAAATTGATACAGAGAATTATAATACAGCAATTCATGTCCATATTAACATATTTCAGCCATCACTTGTAAAAATCATTACAAAATCGCAGTGAATTAGGCATGAAAACTTACAGTAACACATCAACACATTCAACAGTCCAAACACTGTACCATTCAACCAGAAACACCCAGCCCAACAATAAGAAGTTATTCTGAGAATTTCAAACTGGCATGTCATGGCTTTCCTATTGTTGCAATTCAACCTAATAACTCCTGAAAAATTCTAGGAAGCGAAGAGTAGCAAGTTTGAATCTGCAAATTCAAAAATTTGCAAAATTGAGCTAAACTATATTTTTAAAAGACTGTATTTGACCTTTAAAAAGAACTGACTTTTTAGAACAGATTTTATTTCACACAAAAATCTCTATCGATATTGTATTTTTGCAGTTAATTTTTTTTGTTTGCAATACAAAAATTGCCAAAAGGGGAACCAGCACCACTTTCTTTACTGTGTGTCTTTACCACTTTCTTTTCTAAATATGAGGAGAAAAATTAAAGAAACAATTTACAGCTATTTTGAGAAAATATTAGGTTAAAATTGTTTGAAAAATTGCCCATGTTTTGCACACTATTACACAAAAACTACTCAAATTTTCAAAAAAATGTACATGACCTTATCTCAAGATCTGTTTTTGATAAACAAATTTCACTAAGACAAAAATTTCTATTTGCAACATTTTAATTATAAGAAGACGCTAAAAAATTTTGAAATTCGGCAATTTTCAAACAATCAGGGATTTGAACGTAAATGAGACCTGCACCAGTTTTAAGAGGTTTCCCTTGCTATCTGAGAACAAAATCATCAAAAAAATTTGAGCCATTTCTGAGGAAATTTTGAAAATGTTGAGGCTTTCCATAAAGCATTTCCAGAAATGAAAATTTCCATTTCTAACTCACAGGGACTTGAGTTTGAATTGAATTGAATTGAATTGATGCCTTATTTTACATGGTGAGACTCAGGCCATGAGGGCTGCTCTTCTGTCTGACCATGTAAATTTCGTTATGCTCCTTTCACCAACTGGCGGAGAAAGAAGGTATTACTTGGGTGACGAAACAGGCGATTTGAATTAAGTTCAGAGGCTTCATTTTGGCTTGAGGATCTTTAACATGCAGTAAATCTACTAACATGGGACAGCCAGCTTTACTTTCCCTCCGAAGGATGGCATATGAAGAATTTTTTTGTTCTTAAAAATCCACATCTTCAATTAGGTTTGAAACTGCCAACTTGGGTATAACAGTCTGATATGCAAACTTACACCATCAATGCCACAATACATCTGAGTTTGCTCAGATTGATACGAGAATATCAATTTTGAAGAATATTGTTTGAATGGCTTAGGTGCTAATGTTCACCACTGATAGACATTTTGCTGTCAATTGATTTTTTGGTGTCAAGGACCCTCAATACATGGATTCCAACTACACAACATGTTAAAGAAAGTAATATTTACTACTAGGAACAAGATTTATTTACTCTTTCATTACCAGGATCTGGCAATAACAGTTTTCCTGTCAAATAGTTAAGTTTTTTCCACCTGTAGCATACTTTCACTATAAAGCATAAGATACAATGTGCAAAGTATTTGAAAAAGATAAACATGAAAGATGAAAGTGAAGATGATCAACATTCTTGAAGCAAGCAGAGAAAATGTTGAGAATTAGTTATGAAGGGAACGTTTAACTCTAAGGTAAATTTTGCAGTATATAGGCTACCAAAATGTAGATGATTGATTATACAAAGGTTACTGACATGATTATTGATTTGGTGTAATACATTCCAACACCTAATACATCTGAAATTATATGAAATGTTTAAAAAAACTAACTTACTTAATTACTTTATTTTATTTTATAAATTACAATTAAAAAATTTAGAATGAAAGAAAATAGTATACTCCCATTAAATTTCATAATTTTTTAAACTAAACGTTTAAACTTTTTACAATGTGGAATATGTAATTTTTTTATTCTATTATTCATTCAAGAATATCTAAAAATCATACCTGGCTGGGCAGCTTGCAGCTGTGCTTTACGATGCTGCCAAAATCCCCTGAATGGAGCTATTCCGGTCCCTGGACCAATCATTATGACAGGACGACTGACATCAGATGGAAGGTAGAAGTTTGGTGCACTAGAAAAGTTTCATGGGTGAAATTATATTTGTGAAATCAAACATTAGAGAAATATTTATGAAATCATATTCGAAGTCAGAAAAGAGAAAAGAAATCTATTATACCTTCGTACAAACAGATAAATGTGTTCATCAACATTAACATCCCTCAGATAATTGGAACAAACTCCATAATGTACTGGACCTTCACCATCTGAAATATGTGATAGGAAATATTCAAATAACAACAGGAATATACAGTACCAAGTTAAATCATTATTAAAAACTGACTGTTGTTGATTGCACAACTAAATTAATTTTCTTGAAAGCTAATTCTGATAACAAGGAAGGCATAGTCTTTTGCCTATGATGGAAAATGTTTCATTTTGAACAATTCATAAATCAGATACCAAAATATTCCATACTTAGATTGTGCATTATGCAATTTCACTCACCCTCTGTTCTGTACACTACAACTGCAACTGTAATGTGAATTTGTTTCTGATGGACATAAGGAGAAGAAGATATACTATAAAATCGTGGTTGAAGTGGAGTTAGTTGTGCAACAAGAAGAGGAGCAGAAGGACGAACAGATGGGAACTCCATTAGCACCTCCAATAAGTGTGGATATCGCCAGTGACGCCAATCCTCATAAGCAGCTGGATCCTGAATACAGATAGAGAATTAGGAATTATTTTCTCTACTTTCAATATGAAGTAAATGTCACCACACATGAAGTGTGCAACAATGTTCTCAAACTTTCACAAGTTTTTAATGTTAATGCAGACATTAGAAAGAGTGAGAAAGTTTTCAAATTATTGTTTTAACCTGGGAATAGAGACTATCTGTAAATTACGCTATGCAAATTTGGAATATTTTGGAATCCCCTCCCCCAAGAAACACAATGGTAACGCAAGCTCAAACCACCCTAAATAATTAAATCAGGCAAGCATCAACCCCCCTCCTAATTATAAAATGTAAAAATGAAGTATTTTAGTGGCCTGCAGCAGCAAAAATAAACTGATGAAAAACAGCTGAACAAAAGCACACAAAAAAGTTTAACAAAATGTAACAGATACACACAGATCAAGAACTACAAATAAAATATTCTCTTATAACACTAAAATAAATTAAATATTTTACCATCAAACAGCCTTCACAAATACTGCAATAACATGGTATGGAACTTGTTCTTGATGAGTACAGAACTGTAGTTCTATACTTACTATGAACAAGTTCCATAATGCAACATTTTATTAACAAATATTTCATGACAAGCAGCCTCTTCCTAGGAGCCTTGATTATTCTTGACGCTGCCAGCTGTTGTAAGCAGTGATGCAGTGAGAATGAAAATTTGGTCTGTAAGCACATTTGAGAATAGATGGAATAACTCAAATACTTGCATTTTCAGTCAAAATTGAAACTACTTTATTGTTTCTGGATTTTCCCTGGTTGATTGATTGATTACACTGGCCTGCGCTTTTAAAAAATGCATGATGATTAAATTTTTTCAGTAGTTTTTATGGGAACTGATCACACTGAACTCAAAATAATATTAGTTTTCCTCAAATCATGTCTCGTTTTTGTGCTACGGATCCTATTTACTACTACACATATGAAGTTATGTAAGAAGTTATTTGTGAATTAAGTAGTGATTAGCTAGTGACTAGCTAGCTATCAAGTGAATTAAACACCAAGATAGTGTCAGAGCAGGCTTTGTTAATAGAAAATTATATTTAAAAAACAAATATTGTGGAAAAAATCGGTACCCTCTTACTTCCTTTCCATACAGAAAGGTCCCTCATGAGTAATAAATGTGAATGATTGAAATAAATGTAGACATTTCATCTTTCCTTTGTTATTAAATTTTAAAGATTTTTAACAAAAGATTATTTATTTCATAGAAATAATTACTTAAGTGCTTTTCTTTATGTGTGGCTCCAGGTTCATCTCTTTGCAGACACCAAAAGTCAGCCATCATATTGATGTCCCGGCAACATTGATACCCCTCTACCTCTAAAATATAAAATAAAGTCTTTCAACATTAATTACTTTGTAATTTTGTCAAGCCAAAGTAGCAACAAGTGAAATGATCCTTTCTTTCCTTCCACACCACAGTTATATCAAAGGGTAATTGCTACTATCATTAACTTGTTCCATCGTCTAAGCCTACTTAATAACTATTCAACACCATAGCTGTAGAGCAAAGGTCTTGTTTTGATCTCTCAATTTCATATCAAAATAAGCATATTAGCTGGCCTTCACAAATGCCCTACTTGTAATGGTTGATCTTTGCTCTGGCAATGTCACTTTACCACATATGTAGCAAAACATATTTGGGACATTTTCTATTCATGTTAATTGATGAAATTCAATCATCTTTAACATGCACTATACTCAATTACGACAATATGTCTAAAAAAGAAATATTTTGTATTAGCATTAACATCCAATAAAGACCACAAATGTTAAAAACATTGGCTTGTAGAGAGAAAACTGGAGCTGAAGCGGAAATACCAATTGCAGATTTGAAATAAGTGAGAAAAATACTTAAAGAAATAAAATATTCATATCAACTGTTATGGTAATTTGTCCCATAAGTGTAATGCTTTTATATTGCAGGAAGTGGAGATGATATTCCCCTGCTGGATAGCGAGACCCAGTGCTGTCCTAAACATCGACTTGTTTTCCTCGACCAAGCTCCTCCCACCAGCGCGGCACCACCCCAGCCAGCCTGGGGAAGAGCTCTAAGCTCCTGTCAGATCTCCTAACATGTGTGGTGGTGTAGTGCATGTGAGTGTGTGTGTAAGTAAGGTGAGGTTAGACAGAGGTGAGATTTGGGGAAGAAGGTGGGCAATTGTCCCGCCACCAATGTTGGGACAAATTAAAAAAAAACATATTTAGACATATTTTGCCAATCTTCAAATGTATTTATAAAGTATTTACTTTTCTCTGTATTCTGAGAAGAAATGTGATAATAATTAAGCAAACAATAATTTTATTAAGCTGAGCTAATAACATATATGAATAAATTGGTGAACTTCAGTATTAAAAAATGCACAGGATAATGTTTATCATTACTGTCAATATCTTGTATCAATAAATCAACTTCAAATGGAATTTGGTTTTAAACATTATTTACTTAGAAATTAAACAGTTTCATACCTACAATCATAATATAATATTATATTTATATACATATATTATATACATATATTATATTAACAAGTTAAGCATCAAATATGTGTTTAATGTAAGTTAAACATCATGCTGTGAGCAATACACATTATTGAAAAGTAAACTGTTTAACACAAGCATACTGCATACTGCTTTCCATATATATTTTATTAAAGTTAATATTGTTTAAACAAAGAGAATTTAAATGTTTTTTTTATAGAACTGTAATTTTAAATTTTTATAAAAAAATACTTACCCCCAAATTTACCTCCCC
The DNA here is from genome assembly GCA_031308135.1 of Acheta domesticus. Classification (NCBI taxonomy): domain Eukaryota; kingdom Metazoa; phylum Arthropoda; class Insecta; order Orthoptera; family Gryllidae; genus Acheta; species Acheta domesticus. The sequence goes on along the minus strand of JAHLJT010009436.1, from coordinate 257,472,869 downwards.
CCCCGCCCATAAAAATTCCGAAATCCCGCCACTAGGGATTAATATCCTGACAGGACTCCCCCACATGTGTGGTGGTGGTGGTGTAGTGTGTAAGTAAGGTGAGGTTAGGCAGAGGTGGGATTTGGAGGAGGTTGATGGGGAAGATGAAGGAAAGATCGCACGCGGTCCGTGACCATTTTGTTATGGTAATGCTCCGTCATTCTCCTGATGTATATCAGAGAAACTACGGAAATCTACCGATCAGAGCGGACAGCTGCTAGAATTCTTCTCCAGACCGAGGCCAAATTCGATCTATATATAGCTATGTCTCGAGGGTCGAAAATCCTCCCGCACCGTCGAGACTAGGACCCCCTGATCACAGGAACTGCAATCACGTCAGTTGATGCCCTGAACCACCTATTGTACCACCTACTTCCATCCACTTACTGTACAGAAAATTATGAAAAAAAAAGATGAAAAACTGACCGTGTAAAACAGGCTTAAGCCGAGGATTTCCCCCAGGTTTTTGGGTATCTATCGAAACCTTACACACCTGTCACATCGCCGGAGGCTGCATAGTTTTCTTTCATTTACTGCGCTCATTGGACATTAATAAAATAGCGAACGGTAAAAACAATTTGTATTCATTTTGTATTATATATTAAAATTTATAATAACTTCCAAACCTTCATTTTCGATATTATTACTATATTTAGTTTCGTTTAATTCTGAATGAATAAAGAAAAGAGGTCAGGAATAGCCAATTCATTGGAGCGCCGTCCCAAGATTGACCATGATACCACTGAAAACTGACTTCCGATCTGTATCACGAATTGTGCGCGGTCAAGGGGTCTATCCATTAAATGCAATACAGAAATGTTACTTTCATTGAATTGAATGTATACACACAGTTTACTACAAAGGAAATTTGAAAGGCCATAATCCTCCGCTTTCTGGCCTTTTGTTAACATCTTTTAACAACTCTCCTCCGAATGACCACTTTTCTTTTATCCTACAAAAGTGTAAGAAATATTGTAAAAAATTGAAAAAAAAACGTTTTAAAAACGAACATATTTATCATAGGTAATACCACGAGTGCTTTGGAAATTATCGATAAATCCCCGACTCGCGAAACGAGACATTCCAAAGCACGAGTGGTATTTAATAAGTCAATTCCACGGGTGAAATTACGTCTAACAGTTCTAAAATGAGCCAAATATTGAAAATAACATTAATGATTACAATAAAATTTTGTTTTAGCGGAATATTGTAAAAAGCGCCCCTTGTTAGTTGCGCCACGATGTAAGAAATATCTTACACCGTGGGCGCCCATGGCACATGCCATGTTGCCACGTGCTACCGTAGATAAGCCTCTGACGTATACTGCGATTTTTGTAGGAAGAGCTCTCAAGATAACTCAAATCCCATCTTCGCGATGGAATATGTCACGGCATTTCGTATCATTCACAGTCGTTCCGCTAGAATTCGCACGATCGCGACCGTATGAAGCAGTGCTTGCGATCATGCGACTTCTACCGGCAAGACCGAGAAAAGACGCGAAATGCCGTGACATTTTCCATCGCGAAGATGGGATTTGAGTTATCTTGAGAGCTCTTCCTACAAAAATCGCAGTATAACTACCGTCAGAATCAAGGCCTGCTTTACTACTGTAAAGCTGGCCATGCGTCAGAATTAGTTGGCGATGCTTGCTGCACTCAAGGGCTTATCTGGTAAGAACAATTTGGAGGGAAATCAATGGTGTACTTCTGAGGAATTTGAATTCAAGTCACGGCAATTGTTTATCGATTCATTATGACAGCGCACACACTCGGCCACTTGTGGCCAAAAAGCCGCCACTGTAGCTCATCCCGGCCACAAGGTGTCGCCACATCTGTCTGCGATCAGTCTAAAATATTTCATAAATGCGGTACTCAGTTCAAAATCAAAATAAAAGGGAAAATATCAGTAACACACCTTTCCTTTATTCAGTGTTGTTTTCTTACATGTTTTTTCTGCTAAGTTTGGGATGAATTTGTGGCATAGTTCATCCCATACCTCGGTCTTCTTACCCCTCTCAGTATATCCTATATTTGAGCCGAAGTTCCATTTATCAGAACGTGCTTTGGATGTCAGCGATAAAAGCTTTGATACTACCAGTGGCGTAGCGTGACTCACACGTTTGGGGATGCTCAACAATAACACACAAAATGTCACTATCAACTACTTCATCTAACAGGCGAACGCAACACAAGGCAGATACACTGAGACTACTTCCACGATCTCGATTGCTTACGACGGTGTAGGCGCTTCCCACAAAATCCTCACAGCAGTCAGGGCTGCCGATGTCTTGAAAGCAAATTATACAATGGCTCAGCTTTAATTCTTATACGCGAATGGCAATAAGACCATTTGTTAATTTATACATTGCAGACTTAAATAATATGTAATCTATTTAAGAGATAATACAATTTCTTGGATATTAATTAAGAAATAGTAGTCAGGCACTATTTCTACAGTTTGTACCCATGACCAAGCGGGGACTCCCGAGTGAGAGAGAGAAAGATAATTTACTGAACGCCTGAAGTGTGCTGCGCTCTCGTGCACAAACGAGGTTCTTTCCGCAGTAGACGCTAGCGTAAAGCAGTCGGGTTTCTCAGAGCCAGGGGTGAAGAGGGGAGAGGGGAACCTCGCCATCTGCGCATGCGTCATTGCTCGTCGCAATCTGGCGGCAGACGCTGAAGTATTTTAGCTTTCAAGCAATCAGAGACCAGCTTCAACAGCCCGCCGAATTCAATCATAGGAAATCAATTTAAAATTAATACAAAACGTGTTTCACTCAACAGACCACTTGTAAGATTATCAATACAGTATTTAAGGTTCTTATATAGGGGATGCTCAGCATCTCAGCGTCCCCTGACGCTACGCCACTGGATACTACATACGCATGATTTCTTGAGCACCGGTTTTCCTACCCCCACTTTTTTACTAGAATAAGTTTAATTCAGAATGAATGATTGCAATGAACTTAGAAAATCCAATAACCAGAAATGTTCACTCCCGAGTAACATAATCTATTTTGCATAAAAAATGAGCTACAGATTTGATATAATATTCCTGTCTGCAAAATAATCGAAATCCTCACTTCTATCGCACTAGCAAAATGACGGCTTACGAAAACGTGCGCGCGCGGATATCAAATTCCTCCATGACACACGTGTCTATTGAGCGACTGACGCAGCGAGATTGAGAAGCTGGAGATAGTCGCTCAGGGGCGGCTATTCAGGGAATTTGATTAGTGGCACATAGCCAATTGTTTACATAAAAAATATATTTAAATTTATTTTGAATAGGATCCGAACTCCCGCCAGGGCAAATAAGGAAGCTGCCTACAGGGACCCAACCTCAAAGGGGACTCCAGAAGATAGTAAAGAGCCCCAACACCTTTTCAAACTTTTTAGTTCATAAATATGAAAGGCAATATTGCGCTATTTTACTAGTTGTACAGAGTTTTAAATATATTTATTTAAAAGACGGCGTGGATGATGAAAAGGATGAGTGATGGGCAAGAGCCTCCGGGTACCTGCTAATTTAATTGGATTCTCAAATTTACTATTTACAAATTTTTAATATTTTATTTGTAACTGATGAAAACAATTTAATGATTTATACATGTAAGATGTATAACTTTTTATTATATTACATGCATTTTTTTTACTATGTAAATATTTTGCTATCTTAGTATCATAAACTGAATAAAAGAGATCATTTCTGGAAATATTGTAGAAGAATATCGGCGTTATGCAACACCAAACTAATGGCCCCCAACTCCTATGAAAGGCAGTGTAGCATTGCTTCAAATACTTTCCCCCAGGTTTTGCGTTACATAATTTGTGGACAACCTCATGTGCAAGTTCCCAACTATTTGACACACTGAATGAACCACTTGTAACTATATCACTTGTAAATATATCAATTCAGTGTAATTTATAGCTTGATTTGTTACTATATTACATCACATAAGCAACTGGACTTATTTGCCACGCCTTTGTGAATGTATGATCTAGAAAAATTTCAGCAGTAGACTTGCTACTCTCTGTCATGTCACACAAGGATGACAAGCCAAATGTCAAACTTACAGCCTGAGAAGAGGAAGAATTATCATGTTAGTTAAAATATAATTTTCTTGTTCTTACTGTGGCAAGGTGGTGTAGCTTCTCCTGCTCTTCAGGATCAGTAGCTATTGATGAAAAATGTTGCAAAAGATCGGGTGTAGGTGGTGTTGTAATATCCAAGAATCTTGTTAAAAGTGTTCGTAAAGAGCAGGGTGGCAACCGTTCATGTGTTTCCCAAGTCTTTACAACTCCTAAAAAAATGGAGTAACATAGTTAATGAAAATCATTAAGATATTACCAATTAAATGATTTGTTGTAAGGATACATTTTTGGAAAGGAGAAAATTGTTGCTGTGCAATTGTACCATTTGATGTGTGATTTTCCTTCAACACTTGTAACTCTACTGGTTGATCTGGATCTTCAGATCCTTGTAGTCTTTCCAAAATGCCATCTACAATCTCTTTTCGGTTGCATGGAAATACTCCCACATGGTCTCCTGGATGATATGCGAGCTCACAATTAAGTTCAAGTAACATTGTTGCTCGACTGCAATAAGTAAGTTACATCAATGCTTATAGTTTTACATCCATTTATTTGTAAATTACAAGTATAGTAATTACATTTAAGACAGTTTAATTTATAATTAATTTTTAGAAGACTTACCTAGCATCATCACCATGAAGATTTACTTTCCTACTAACCCTACAGTCTGACACTTTCTTATTATGACACTTAGAGAGACCTATAAACAAAATAAAGTTACATTGATGACACTCATTTTAAATAAACTCATCATGCTTAGTTTTGAAATAATACCTTTTGAAAGATTTTCTTCTTGAGCATCAACAAATCGCACTGTAGTTGCAGACAAGGCAGGAGCCCTTAAGGCCAATGTTGCTTCAAGGAACGTTTCATCATCATCCAAACAGAATGTCTCACATGCCAACTGTAAAAATAAGTTTTGTATGGCAATATATCCCAGCATTTCTTCTTTGACATTGTTTAAATGTGGTATTTTAAATTAATTCTGTTTTCAGAAAATTTAATATTATATATGTCTACAGTATCTTTTTAACTATTGGACTCAAACTAATAAATCTGCTAAGATAACTTGAATTGGTTATCATCTAGGATAATGAATTGAGCTAAAGAACTCAAAAAGACTGAGGTTGCCCCACTTAATGGTGCAAATTCAAATCATATTAAATTATTCTGTATAAACAATATGCATTTTGTTTCTGGTTTCACTGTTCTTTTTAAGAGTTAATGATGAGCTCTTAAGAACTTTCAAATAAAAAGGAAACCTGAATAACATTTGTGAATCTTGATGACTCATGCAATCTTGAATTGAATAATTCCTAAAACTGAAGAACATTGATAATATGTTTAATTATATTTAGATTTATTTCTAAAGCTTTGATTGTTTTTATTAAAAGAAAGCTAGTTTAATTAAAAAAAAGGATTAATGAATTATTAAAAAAATATGACAATGAAATATTTTAAGATGACTCGTATGAACAAAGTACACAAAACATAATGTAGGATGGATATTCTGGGAGCATGAGAGGTGCTGTTGTCTGGATCAGTACAGAAACACTCAACAGTTCTTGGATAACCATCGAGGATAAAATAAAACCAATGCACCTTTGAAAATATGAATTAAAAATTAAACAATATGTCTCAATTAAAATTAAACAATATATTCAACTTTGTGGAACGAACTCAAAGCACAACACACAACTATGAAACATCCATGGTGTTATTGAAGTAGATAGTTTGAAATTACTGGTTTCATGTTTTCTGGCAATTTATCTGGAATATAATATAATATTAAAAGGGAATTAGAAGATGAAATCTACTTACACTGAACACATCAGGTGCCCACTTTCTAAATGCCTGTTCCTGACCACACATTTCATCACCTTGACATAGTTTCAGGAGTCTTTCGCCTCCAAGTTCTCCAAGTAAGTTGTCAACATATTTGCCAAAGGCACAGAAGTTTGGATAGGCACTTGAGCCTAACGCAAATACTGCAAATCTAAATAGAAATAATAAATTAACAAGAAGACTTTTAATGAAAATATATGAAGTTCTTAATTTGATTTTACTGTACAATATATATTACAGGTGCAAATCTAGCACTGAAAAAATATGTACGTATAGAACTTGGAATCCATCATCTTGTTCAAAGACTAATCATTGGCATCAATCTATTGTTTAGTCAGTGAATCAAAAGATGTGCACTAAAAATGTGCACTCTTTGTCAGAAATTTTATTTTGTTCTTGCTGACATGTAGGATGATAATGTATGTTCTTATGTTCGTGTAGGCCCTACACCAAAAGTTGTTTATTTCTTAGTGAGACCCCTTTAAATCTTATGAACCAAAAGTTATTTGTAGATTATACATCTTGGAAACCTTGAAAGACATGATGGTTTTATAAGTATCTACAGAAAGGAAACCCAGATATCACCCTTCACTTCTCCCCATAGCTCGTCATACACAGTTTTTAACTGTTTTTTTTGACGTAAATAAAATAAAAATAAATAAACCCTGTGATTGTAAAATGTTGTCATACATTGTATGAAAAATTTGACATCTTTTAATTAATTCCGTTAATTTTTCCATTATTAATTTGAATGATTTTTTCATCATCATTAAAAAGAAAGTTGTTAACTCTTTTTGAAAAATTCAATTAAGAGGATTTTACTGCTTTTTGCCTACAAAAAAATTAAGAATTTTGAACGTCAATAAAGAACTAATGTCTAAAAATGATACAAGGTAAAAAGTTAAAGTTAATGGACCCTTTTTGTTCAGAACCTATCTATCAAAAAAGATATAATAAAGATACCAAAAAAAAAAGATATCAATAAAGATATTAAAGGGGTTATTCAAGAAATATGTACATACTTTAGGAGGAGGAGGGCAAAGTGTTGGGCACTTCATTATAATATTGTATGAAGGGGAAAGAAAAGAGTTACTGAAAACAAATCACAAAAACAAGTGATTCCTTTGAAAATAATTTGGTAGAATAAACAGAGAAAGAGGTCTCAAAAAAATTAATAAAATGTCAAAAAAATGTACTTTGGGTGGTGATAGATGACAGCTGGCAAGAGAATGTGGCAAGTCCAAATAGCAAGCTGAGACCAAAGGAAATAGAAAACTGATATGGGAAAGTCTGTGCAATTCTGTAGCACCACATGTTTTCAACATATCTGAGGGTACTCTCTGGTAAGCTTTACTTTACTTATTGATCTGCCCTAATAATTTAGGGCACAAATTGTATATTGAACTGAACACACATTATATTTTTAATTGAAATACATTTTTTGAATATTTTATGATATTTTTCTGGGCTCAGCGCTCCCCAATAGTGGGGTCCTCTAAGGAACTGCTTATTTGCTCGACAGTAAATCTAGCCCTGTCCATGTTGCTAAGCACATACTTGGCCATCTTTGCAACAAAAGTATCAATTTCAGTGGTAAAGTTGGTTTGAGAAGACAATGGTGTGTGGCAGTTATGAAGAGAGATTTGCACATGATAGCTGAAATATTGCATGCACATAATTTGCAATATATTAAATATATTACATAACCATTATAAATTAAATGAGAAAGTCTGTGCCATTTGTTGGGCCCCCCTCATTTTGATGAGGAGGGAATAGTCTCAAAAAGACACCAGGGCATGACAAGCTTCAGCTATGTCTCTGGCAAAGAAGCACATTACCTGACGTTGCTGAGAGGGCCAAAGGTATCTTCTGACATGATGTCACTGACGGAGCCCTTGAGCGAGTCCAAGCGATCCAGGCGCCGCTCGGCCTGCAGCCCTGCCAGCTCCGTTTGACTGTTGGCCTTGATGAAGGACTTGGAGCTGGCCATGCTGCGAGCGAGGCAGAGGCAGAGGCTCAAGTGCGGGCTCCAAGCTCAGTGCTGCCACCCAAGTGCCCTAACCATGTTTGCATCGATATTGTCTACTATTTTAAGCTTTATTTTCGTTTAAACTGCTTTTGGTTTGTTTATATAAAACAGTGAAACAAACATTCTAGTAGGTTCTGAATAACCATCATTTCTTAACACGCAAACAATTCATTAAGTGCAATTGGAAAGGAAAGACCAATAGAAACAGGAGAGGGAATTATTTATCCTTATGATCATTTGAGAATAATATGAAATTGACTTTCACCCTGCAATACAACTGTCTTGTTTGCAGGGTTGCAGTTTTACAATTCTATTTGTGTTTTTAGTTGCACGCCATTCCTCTGAATACGGGAATTTTAATCATTCTTTATAATATCATTGTTCTGGTCTGTCAGAGTGAAATAAAGCTAGGAAAGATATTGTACAAAAGCAATGACCATATGGGTGGCAGCAATTTGCAATATAATAGCTCGTTTGTTAGTTCTTACTGCAAATATTTGGCAATTATAGCTCAACTCTCTCAGAATCTCTTAGAATAATAACATATTTAACTAAATAACTATTCTTCAAATTTTATAACAAATAATCAATCTTAAAATTTTTATAATAAATCTCCACTTCTCCTCCACAGTAAGTCATATACAGTTTTTAACAGTTTCTTCATGTTAAATAATTAAATACTGGTAAAAGCAGATAGATAGAAAATATGCTTGTGGATGAAGAAGTTCAAAATCAAACAGATGAGGAAGAATTGCCAAATATGCTTAGCCAATTTCACTATTGTATTTGTTAAAAATAATATTAAAGCCTTGTACATATGTGTAAGCAAAAAATACATGTTGAAGCAAAAAATTCAACTTCAGAAATTGAAAGATTGTGGATATATAGTTGAATATCAGATAAGCAAGCTTGCACTATTACCTTTCATGCATTACCACATTACCTTATTCTCTCATCTCCTTCTGAGACATTGTCGTGATTCATTTTCATTGCATACAAATTTTGTGCAAACATCTGAAATTTAATGAAACAATAATTACAAATGAAATACAAGCATGAAATACAGAATTGAAAATCTTAATTTGCTATATTCAAGTAACAGAAATAATAATAATCATAATTAAATAACTATAAAGAAAATTGATTGAGTGTTGGACAACATTTTAAGTAGTCTTAAACCTGGACCTTGTATTTTCAAATTTATTGATGACCAAAAATATGCTTCAAAGTGTAAGACCCAAAATATTATTTCACAAAATTAATAAAGAACTGCTGTTCTTGGTGCATATTAACTTCTTCAGAAAGAACAACACTGTGTTACTTTGGGAACAAATGCAAGTGAAATGTAATTATGTGTACCTAATAAAAAATAATATTACAATATACAGGTTCATTTTATTACTTTGTTTCCATTCACTGTAAATTAAAAGAAAAGAAGACATACAATTTTGCATGCACAACCTCTTCTTTATTTACACTCATGAATTGTTTGCAGTTATCTGAAATTTTAGGCATATGTATTGATTTTGAAAATGGGATTGAGGTAATAATTCTTCAAAGTAAGCTTTCAGATATTTATCATAAAAATTCTTTCGGAAAAAATTGATATATTTTATTGTGAACAGTGAATCTATTTCGCCCCCATGGATTAGTTAAAAGAAAAGCCATACATGAACTGCATCAGCATATAAACAAGGCCTTGTAACAGGTTTGATATATCAACCTGTGAAATTTCTTTTGGTGAATGCTATACAACTGTAATTTCCTTCTGATCACATAACGATTGACACAAAATTTCAAAAAAATTAGCTTTCATATATTCATCATATACAAAAAAAATCTGAAAAAATTGTCACATTTTTTGATGAAACAGTTCTTTTAGTTTTTCGGATTAATTATAGCTATCACTTATGAAGAATCGGTAGTAAGAAAATATTATTTGAAGGAATAACAACAGTAATGGAAGTATCTGTATGGGCATACAAATAAGGTCTCGCAAAGGGTTTGATATTTCACCCTGTGAAAAACCTCTATCGATGGCGAACGCTATGTAGAGCAAAGCCAGGGTGTTCCGCGTGCAAGTCGTGTGCGCGGTTTACGGGACGTTTTTGCGCGTGGGTGCGGCCGTGGGCGCCGGGAGACAGATGGTGCTAGCAGGTGCGGCGCGGAGTGGCGAGGATGGGGCGGGGCCGGTCGTTTTTGACAAGCTGACGGGTCAGCGAGTACGGACGCGATTATGCATATGCATGGATTATGTAAAGAACTGGCGTCGAACACTACGCGACGCCTCCTGTATCTCCAGCCGCTGCAAGCTTGGGGTTGGATGGGTACAAACATGAGAGGGCTGGAGAGGGAGGAATGGGGCGGCAAAAAATGCCATTTCTACCAACAGATTGATTTGCTTCCATTCAGTTAACCGATTTTCCTTCTTTAATAAAAAGTTGGGGGTGGAGATACAAATTATTTCTTTTTTTCGTAATTCCTACTGGACAGGTAATTTCTGTTTCGGAATGTTTTGTTTACGTGATGATTGATGATTGTTCGGCCATACGATAGGAATTTGGTACATAACATTTTATTTTCAAAAAAGGCTCCTCTCTTTGTACAAGTGTTTTTGAGGTTACAATTACATCCAAATTAAATATCTTTAGAGTAACCAATTCAAAGTGTTGAATGAATTTATAACTTGGCGTGTCAGGACTTGTCTTCACAATGGAATATCTCACGGTATTTAGCGTCTTTCTCGGTCGTGCCGCTTGATGTTGCATGATCGCGACCGTATCAAGCAGTCGATGTGACTAGCGGCACGACAGAGAAAGATGCAAAATGTCGTGAGATATTCCATCGTGAAGACAGACACTGACTCGCCACTCTATAAAAACCCAAGTACGTGTGTGTGTGTGTGTATATATATATGTATGTATATATACATATATATATATATATATATATATATATATATATATATATATATATGTATGTATGTATGTTGATCCCAGTTTCAAGTTGGAGAATGTTAGGGTATGTATTCAGTCTCGCAATTCGGTGAATAATCGTAAAACTTAAACATAATATTAAAGGTTAAAGTAGAGTTCTCCCGGAATGAAATATGTATTTTCATCATCAAATTTTTATTTTGACGAACATTCTTTGTACTAATAGCACGAAAAATTGTACAAATTTTGATCATATTCAGTATTTAATGGAAAATATAATATTCTCGAAAACATCTAAAACAACTAACTTTTTGTTTTGCGAAATAATTGGAACATTATTTTCTAGGGAATGGACCTAAAGCTCTGCAATATATAAAAAAAGAGACAATCAATCTATTACAGTTTTTCGAAAATGTCTGAAGAGCTGTCCGAGCTCTGTTAGGAAAAGTGAATGGGTAAATCAATTATTTAAGTTAATTTCTTTGAAAAAACTGTCAACTATAATTTACAGAAAATAATTTATTTATTTCGAATACTTTTGAAGCTATAACATTTCAGTTTCAAACTTGCAACTAAAAATGTAATTTATGGAAAAATCCATTTAAATTTCACATAATTTTAGAAGGCTTCTGCAGCATGTGTAACACTAAAATAGCTCAAAAACGAAAAACCGATAGAAAAAAGTTTTGAAGCATTTAAAAGAAAATACATTATATTTTAATTAGTGATGGATCTTCGAAAATGGAACATTTAATGATTTTTCACTATTTTGTGGCAAAGAGTGAGCTAAAGTTGAAATTCTACAAGTTTATCATTTTTTTGGATAAAAGAAAGTATATAAATATCAACACGTGTAGAATAATAATAGTGTTATGTATTGAATCAAATTTATTTGGAATCAAACACTGAAAGTCAATGATACGTAATTATGCTTAACATTTATCTCCTAACACTTTAGCCCTGAGGAAACCCCCGATAAGATGGTCGATATGACATCACAGCCTTCGACGCGGCATCACCCGGACAGCCTGTATCGATCACATGACTCTGGCCGCGAAAGCCTCCGACGTCACTGACACGCACATTGCAGTTAGGTTCTACCTTAAATTTCTTATTTCATGATTTGTTGTAAACGGAGCTTCCGTAATACTCACCTCGCCATTCTCAGGAGGATCTCCGTTGCCGAAAGTTGATGTTACCACCAATAGCAGCGCCTCATGTTCAATGCTGCTGATGTCATAATCCGACATGCAATACACCTAGATAAAATTGTCAGTTTAAGGTAACTTGAATTATTAATTTAAAATGATTGTGAATAATAGCCAAAACATTGTCCTGAAATTCTTTGTCGTCGTTATTAATTACTAAGTAATGTAAAATTTTAACACATGAGAATAATCGATTTTATTTAATTATATTTTAAATATTCTTTGTATTCTTTTACGGTTTCCAATTTCAGAACAAAAATCTTTCGTGTTTTTTATAAACGTACTAATCTTTATCTATGTAAAGTTTTAGAGTAAAAGTTAGCACGACCAGACAGTTGCAAGGCCGAAATCAATAATTCCTTCTTTCTTCAAATTATTTAAATTTACAACCTCTTTTTAAGTCAATTCAAAATATTATTTTGATATTAGAGCATGTTTCACTTTTATTCTTGTTCCCTACCATATTATCCCAATATCTTATCTTTCTATTTCTTTCACCAAATTTTGTACTGACTGGTCACATGATATTTTAGATACGACGGTTCTTTTAATTATAGTCGTCTAAAATGCAGAATTTAAGCAGACCATTAATGCTCAAAGTAACTCCTACATTCGTGGTCATATTACATTGTGGAGACTGTCCTACCTTAGTATTAACCTAGCAAACATCATCAACGGTTAATTGATACTCGTCGTTTGGGAAATCTCTTAGGAACAGACTTGCATCCTAATTCATGAAGTTGTTGATGATAATGATGATGATGGTCTTGTTATAAGTTTACTAGTAAACAATAAACTACTGGTAGAACTAACATTTTCCTTTCTTTTTGGAACCTCGTCCTTTTCTTGTTCCTGTATTGTTTTGCCTATTGTCCTGTCCTAAAGCGGAACGAGCCAAGAGCAAAGACTGATCGGGGAGGCAAACCCGGTCCTGAAAGTCCTGTAGTGCGCCTTCGTCTGTCTCCGCTAATTAGTGCAGATTTTGGGCCGCGAGGGCGCGACTGCTTGGAGCGTGCCTGGCAGGTCGGCGCGACCGCGCCGCGTCGTGAATCCTGACGCGATCTAATATCGGCGGGAAACGCGGTTGGCACGTTGCAAGCCGTGCGCCTTAAGTCGCGTGCGCGTGATTTATGCCTGGCCAAGAATTTTATTCGTCTGCCATTAATTATCCTCGCTCTCCTCGCGGGCCTCCGAAAAGAATTCCGAACAATTAATTCTCGCCGTCTGTAATTGGGAGTCGCCGGCCGCGACTCGTGAGCGGAGCAAGAAAGTCGTGGACCGGAAGTTGTGGATGAAGAATATCGACAATAATGAGTAAAATTTGAGCTCGAGTGCTGCTTGGCTGCAGGCTCGTCGGGAGCCGACCAGCATGAAAATAACGACTGCAGTGAAGCCTGATTGACACGCTTCAAGGAACTTGCCTGGGGACGGATGGATGACACCTCGGAAATGAGAACAACACGATAGATATGTGCGGACAGACTAGAGGACTTTTGGTCCTGCAGTTAGTTCGTAATTTGATTGACCTCGTTAAAAGAAAACCAAAAGATAATGAGCACTTGCAAGTAACATAGCTTTCTAAAGAACTGGAGAACCAGTATGTATGGCAAGGCGTTTAAATGATGCAATTTTTCGGAGAAACTTAGACATTACTACAAAATGTTAAGACCGAGCTCGTGAAAAGAGGTTTTTACGATGTTATGAAATGTCTGATAAATAATGTCTTTTAAATGATCTTGTAAGAGTAATATACGAATTAGGGTTTTTAATTCCAAACCTATCTCGTGGAAGATTTAAAACTTTCGTCTTCTTAATAAAAAAGTATGAATTTTTCGCATGGATTTCGGATGAAATCTATTTTTAAAAGATGCTTTCAATTCGATCTCGATGTGTTTTGTGGGTGTGTTGACGATTTGTTATCTAGCGTAATAAGAAAAATAGCTTCTACGTAAATGACATTATTCTTTTAAGTTTTGTGTATATGTATGTACTTGGCGCGACAGCACTGAATGGGCTCAGGCCTACCGGCGAAGTCCCTGCCTCGCGGCCATGGGTTAAGTGAGTACGTGTGGTTAGCACGTAGACATCCCCAAGCTGTACTCCGGTCTTCTCAACCCGAGAAGTGAATTTTCTCATCGTCACACAGCAACATATACTGAGACATTACAAGGAAAACGGACAATATAGTATTGCCTCGACCGGGAATCAAACCCTGGGCCACGTAGTGGAAAGCGAGCACGCTGCCCAAGAGCTAGCCGCGAGGCCTTTTAAGTTTTAATGTTGAATAATTTCAGATCAATAATCCTCACGAATAAGTTCCTTTATTTGGTTTTTAAAAAGAATTACTGTGAATTTTCCACCCATTTTCGCGATATTTTCATTCTGTTGAAAGCATACTTGTATATTCAAATAATTAGTGGATTTCTCTAGTGGGAGAACGTGGGAAATGAGGCAATAATTCCGAGTTATCATATCAGCACAATTTCGATTTTCGTACAACCGAGAAAAGGGGAAACATAAAATCAATCAAAGAAAATTTCCTTTAATCAAACAAAACTTGTGTCCATACTTCAATCGATTTCTTTACCCGTACACTTAATTATCGTGATAGGAAAGTGACTCCCTAATGTTTTTGCAGTAGCTAGCGATGTGGACAGTCTTTTATATTATAATCAATCCTTTAACCAGAAGAATAGTTGAAAATGATGCAGGAACAGGATGAACAGTTTATCCACCATTATCAACAGGAATCGCTCACCGATTAACTGACGAAACAACCAACGTAGCTAAGGAATACATTTCTGTGAAATAGTTTATATGTTTTTGGCGCTTGCGTATGTAGTGTCATATCCATTCTATTTCATTGATTAAAATAGTTTTGGATTCGTCTTCACGAGGGCTAATGGTAAGTTTACAATTATTCATTCGAGTGATAACTTCTGCTTGATACCCAGCGTCAACAGTGTACTCACCTGGGAATTGAAGGCGTGGCCGAAGATCTCGCCCAGCTTCTTGGCGAACATCTCCGACTTGCCGGTCTCCGTGGCGTAGAGCACAGTGGCCTTGATGCGACGAGACAGCGCGCGCCCGAATAACTTCGACGTGAACTTGACAGCTCTGCACGCACAGAAAGGGAGTTGTGGAATGAGAAATGTACTACGGCATCTTCATTATATCTCCAGCTCCATTATGGAATTGCATTAGAACAATTTTTGGTTGCTGAGATTCGAAGACCTGTATTTTGTAGTGAAATTTTATGAACGTCATTATGATATGACATGGGAATGTACTTTATATTCGAAACAAAATTTCGTCTAAGAACATTCAGGTATGATTGAAGTCGCGAAATAAAAAACAAACTTGGTTACTGAGTGCTTAATAATATTTGTTATTTTTCAAGAACGGATCCTGGAAGTGTTTCAGGGGAGAGAGACAATTTCAGTTCGAAGCCCCATAAATATATTTGAATTATTTTTTAAAGAAACTGTTAGCTTGAAATAAAGAACGCGTTTATTGGTAACAAGGATTTGCTTTGGATGCGATGATGAGATCTATATACGATCATTATTTTGAATAATTTGAGAAAAATTACAAAAAAATGTTGGCTAGGAGAGGCTGAAAGCTAGGGCCCCCGTACCCCTCTTCTCCTCAGATCCGCCAATGGACAGTCTCAAATTGTGGCGGAACCAAGGGGAGCCTTGGGAGCCATGCTCCCCCCGCCAAAAGCCTAGAGAATAAAATTAAAATGGGAAATGTGCAGGAAAACTAAAAACTAACAAACAAAGAAAACTGTAGAAACGTCTAGAATGTATCAATGAAGTAATCATATATACCCTGGAAAAATATAATAAAAATATATTTCTTACTTAACAAAAATCTATAATCTTCCTCTCCCCGCCCTCCAAATGATCAGCTGGATCCGCCCTTGCCCTCAACTTCACTTCAGTATGAAAATGCTATCGTTCGCGGCTGAGCCTCCAGCGAGGGTGCGCCCCTTCCGATCGGGGGCGCGGGGGCGGGGGCGGGGGCGGGGGCGTGGGCGCGGGAGCGCGCGGGGCGGTGGGCACGCGTCCGCCGCAAAGTCCCCGCCGAACGCCCGCGGGCACGGCAGCGGCGGCGGCGGCGGCGGGCGCCGGGCGCCGTCGGGGTGAAGCATTAGCGCTAAGACGACCGCTGCGCGCTCTGGGTGCAAACGCGCCCAATTATTCACAGCGGTCGCGCGCCGCGCGAGGGCGGGAACACGTAATGGCGGGATTTGTACGGCGGCGGTGGCGGTGGCGGTTTGGAGGGTGGCGGTGGTGCAGGGTCGATAGGGGGTGGGGACGTTCCCTAGAAACGAATCAGCCGAACGGGATGAGAGGAGACATCAGCTCGGAAGAGAGAACTGAGGGACTGGGGATGTAAGTTGGAGAAGCGTTCGAATGTAAGAGAAGGAAAGTGTAAGCGTGAAACAGAGCTTAGTCGCGGGAAAGTGAAGGTTTGCTGGGTGAGGTTGATGGAGATTAAAGTGGTTTAGATGAAGGGGAAATAAGAGGATGAGGTAGTGTGGATGGATGTGACACGTAGTCTGAGCAAGTTGATATGGAAGTGACGAGAACAAAAAGCGTGTTTGCAGACGTGTCGAAGAGAGTAATTTGGAGTTGGGGAGGATGGGAGATTCGGAAAGGGTGGGAGTGAGTTGCTGATGCAGCGGGAAAGGATTAAGGGGTAGGTGTGAGGCTGCTACCGATTGCATCGAAGAGGGGCGACAAGCTTAACATACAACGAGGAGCAATTTCCCATCGATTTGCTTCCCGTGGAGTCCTCTGCATGCGAATAAATATATGGCGTGTCCCTTCATCCGCCTGGAATTTACCTTTACATTAATTTGCTGTGTAATTCGGGCATTTTATAAAGAGCTTTTTAATGAGGAAATTGTCTGGCCGCCTGATGCCTCGTATTTCATGTGGTTAGTAGTGCATGAATATACCATACAATTCTAACTATAAACCTATCTTATTTCACAAGTCAGGTTGTCCACAACAGAATTTCAGCAATATTGCATACAATATACATGTCACCATTGTAGATAAATTGATTGTTTAGAAATATCTACAGGAAATGTAGATATTTGTGTTCCTACTATTAAAGTAGCAAATTGTTCAATGTGGATCATGTTCGTCGTGAAATGCGTCAAGTACGGATGACTAGACACATATGGTGATACAGAGATATTACTCTAAGAAGGGACCGCTTTGACACCTACTGCCTGGCCACTGCTGGCAACATAACTGCAGGTTATGTCCAGGCCCTCCTTTTGTCAGAGCGTTTGCTTTACCGTTAATTCACTTGTAAATCACTATTTCTTGCAGTGGCATCGCCCTGCATGATGTTAATTTGTCACCTCGGTCCCTTCTTAGAGCAACGAGGGTCGAGGCGACGCGCTCACCTGGCAATCTGCTTGAAGTGGAACTTGCGTCGCGGCTTCTTGCTCTTGCCGGAGTCGCGCCCCTTCTTCCACACGTGCGTCTTCCAGGCCGGGTCCTGCGCAGGCGCGTCGCGCGCGCATGAGAATGCAAAGGGCTCTCGGCGCGAGCGCTGGCGGAACATTCAATGCACCTGCGCAGCAGTTTCTCGCTGCTTTCGAAAGGAGGTTGCAATCTAGTGCTTTTCAAATGAAGAACAGTAGTGTATGACAGTCAAAATTTTACGAGTTAATTAATTGCTACATTAATTAATCGTACTCTCCACTTTCTTTTTCTAATGGCAAAGAAGACAATATTATAGACTATTTCACCAATACACACTTTCTTAAATATGGCAACTAACTTAAATTACTTTGTAATTATTGAAGAGAGGGAAGAAGAAACAGTTTTAAAAACAACGAAAGTATACTGTTTATATTATAAAATTGAACCCGCTTGCACGATGCGTAATTTTTTTTGATTGACAACTGAAATTCAGAACTAGATATAATATTTGAAATCTCCGGCGTGGCAATGCAACCTAAACCTTTAAACGTGAGAGCCGCCCGCCGTGAGAATAAAGTTAGGAGTCAAATAGGGCAGATTCAGTCACCCATCACGGAGCGGATTGATACTGTGCTCTTGATTCAGAAAGTTTCGCATACACGATATCTCTCTTCGAAACTGGAACTAGTGTCTGGAAACGGAGACGGAGCGAAGCTCTCCAAACTATTCTAGCAGAGAAGTGCAGATATCGAAGAGTCGCAGAGAAAAGCGATGTAAAGTGGAACAGAGAGGAGAAGAGAAGGCGATCTCGACGCCTGCAGGCCGCGTCTCAGCCGAGGCGTCGCCCGCTTTTAAATTAACTCTTGCTTCTTTCGCGGCAAGGCACAGCCGACAAGATGCAATGGGATTGTTAGCCCATTAATTCAGTTTTTAAACTTAATAGAGTTTCCCTTGTTAATTACACTTCGAGCGTTTGTACTCAAAGAACCACGACATCGAGCCTCTTTTTGCTCTCTCAACAGCGAAATTCAATGGCGAAGTGGTTTATCTTGGGAGATGAAACGGTTGTAAGTGCGGGTTCTTCAGAAAGAGTGATACTTCTTGTTGCTCCCTTTCAAAGGCGCTCCCCAGTTACATTATGCGGAGAGGCAGAATTCGCCGAGTGAAATCGTCGGCGTGATTACACGAGAAATTAAAGCATTGAAGAAAACGGATACATTAGCTCTTTCTAGTGAGATAAACATACGTTTCCAAAATGATGGTATTGTTAAACAGTGTATTTTTTCTTATTTTAATTTAATATATAGTGATAACAAATATAAAATAAAAACGTATCTGCGGCCAGGGCATACTTCCAAAATATAAAAATTTTAACTCGTGAAGAAAATCACATAAAGAACATCCGAGCAAAAATGGTTTAATTAAATTACAGTTACAGTAATACCGCTGCTCATTGAATCAATACACTAAACGTAACTTAAAGGAGTGCAGATAACGATTTTAATGTAATACGTACAGAGCATAAATTATAAGCAATGAAACATTTGCAGCTTTGTGCTTTGTGTACCTCATTGTCAGCCACTGGCACGGCAGTCACTAGTCACGTCAACTCTCTGTTCTTAGCTCAGTTTACCGAAAGGCCGGATAACTGCATTCCGGCTAACAACCTAAGCAACGAGGAGTAAAAGCGCGCACAGGCTTTGCCTTCTTGCGCGGAGAGACTTCTGAAACGCTTTGTATATTCACCATCCAATTCCAATCATAACCTTTAAATGCGGATGGATTAAAGAACATTATAAGTTAAATACTGGTCTTGTGAATCTGTGGGGAAAAAGAAGAGGAATCAATATCGCTAATTAGTGCTCCCACAGCAATTTTTTTTTTGAGAAAACCTTTCTTTCATAACGCTCCTTTCAGTTAGAAGCATCCGGTTGTTCCCGTGCTTTATTTCAAAAAAGGCTAGAAAATGTCAAAAATTAAATATAATTTAAGATCTTTTTAATTTTTACCAAAATTAATATAATAGATTGGATGTGTTCTGAAAGTGTTCAAAAATATCTCACAAATAAATAATACTTTATTATAAAACTATATTAGGGCTGTCTGGCGTCTAACAACCTTACGTTTTGTACCAACTTCAATAAATCCTAAATTTAGATTAGGCACTTTTCTCATAAAATATATTTAATTTTGCTTAAAGAATTCTCAGATGTAGTAATGTTCTTTTAATATATGTACATTCAATTAATTGAACAGTATTTGTTTCTGTGGCAAAAAGAAAAAGAACATGTACTCTAAAAAATTGAATTGGTCAGTGGTATAGGTTAAAATTGTTTAATCGCTCTAAATTTTCATTACGTCTTTCACGAGTTGCAACACTGGCACAAAACGTGCAATGTACGAATTTTGAATTTTGACCTTTATTTTATAACAATAATAAAATTCATATGGAGCGTTTTAGTAATACTTAATTCTTATTTCATTAATTGGAGCGTGTGATTCTTGCATTTCACAACTAGACAACTTTAAATACGCTTATCTCAAAATTTAATTTTCCACGTCTTGCCAATATTACAGCACATGAACGACGTGAGTGGGGAGATTAGAAAAACTCAACTCCTGAAAGCCCGGCCTCCCTGACGCTCTCGTCTCACCTGATACTCGTAGGAGGGCTTCAGCAGGTAGAGCGCCATCTCCTGGTGGAAGACGGGGCAGGCGGAGCCCGACAGCGGCGGGACGATCCACACCCAGTCGGCCGGGCAGCCGTTGCGCAGCCGCAGCTCGTTCTCGTAGTGCTTCATGAAGGACTCGGACGCCGTGTGGTGGTCCACGATGGTCACGCCCCGCATCTACCCGCAACCGAAACGCGCGCATTCATTGGAGTTTCGGGGCGCGTCAACTGATACGATCATTAGTCCCGTAAACGTGGTGCAAGTTTTATCGCGGAAGGTGGCGGTGATCCACGTCTGGATGGCGAGACTCGGCGACGACCTACACGTCGACACGCAGGGGGTTTCCCTTAATCAAGTACTTCCCACCAGCGGGGCACCGCCACAGCCAGGACAAGCTCTAAGCTCCCAACTGGTCTTCCGACATGTGATAGTGTACTGTAGTTCATGTAGGTGTAAGCGTGTGTAAGTAAAGGGTGAATATGACCAGGAAGAGGAAGGAAAGATTACACGCGGTTTGTGGCTCATTTTTAGGGTACTGCTTCGGCATTCGCCAAGGGTTGATCGGAGAAACCACGGAAAACTACCTGGCTACTAGCGGCTGAACTCGACCTAGCTGGATTGCTAGTGTCGAAAATCCTGCCACAGTCGGAATTCGAAGCCTAGGACTCCCGGTCAGAGGCACTGCAGTGACAGCATTTTATGCTCTGACCCACCTAAGCCGGTAATCTGTCGTAATCCGCCGTGTTCGTCCGGACACAGTTTCGGCCGATACCCTTACTGGATCGAAGTCAGCTAATCTGATCCTTATCGGTTGGTACCAACACCAAATTTATCTAACACGTTAGTCTCACTAATTGCTAGCCAGAAGCTCGGTCAACACCAATTACGATGGAATTACATTATCACAAACTACAAAACCATTTACTGTGAAAATCGAATTCAGCGACAAGTACTTCCATGTGAACGAACAAACCAATAAGGTATTTTTCAAACTCGTACTGAAACGTCAATAAAAATCGTGAAACATATAGTATAATTGGAAATTAGATTTCGTGAAATGAAAATGTCAAAACTCTGGCCAATAGGAATGCTTTCTCGTAACTTTGACTATACCATAAGTAATGTAAAATATTTTTTTCTACCGAACAAACTAAAGAATTTTTTAGTATCTCTCCAATAAGTCATAAATGGATTTCCATCGCTCAAAGAATAGCATTTTGAACGGCATCACGGGTGTCTTATACGATCATGTATATTTATTGTGAATGAAACGTCATTAAATTTTGAATCTTTTTGAATAAATAATTTTGCATCGTATACAACACTAAGTGAGAAAAATTCTTTATTGTAGAATGTATTGCCTACCATTCAGTTCTTTTTCTGCAACCACAGTAAAATGTTAAATATTAGCCAAAATAATTTTTACAAATTCTCATTGCCGATGTATTTGTTATTTCTATATTAGGGACCGAACGGATAAGTAGAGCATCTGGACACATTTCTCGGAAACAGTAATATTACAAATTCTTTTAAATATTCGAATAATCTGCAATAGGATAAACTACTTTTATTTTAAAAAATTTCAGTCAAGAACGTGAAGTTGACAAGAATTCTACTCGTATCGTAGTCCGTTGTTTTGGCGCTCCTGCGTTACCTGGCCCGCTCGACCAACTCACCTGGAAGCTGTGCAGCACTGCGACGTTCGCCTCCACCATCGCCTTGTCCTTCCAAAGCGACACGGGGGTACGCGTGTCCAGCCCCATGCGCACCGCGATCGTCTGTCCACACAAAGAACTCGGTCACAGCAGTGGAGTAGCTAGGGAGGGGCAGAGGGGGCGGGCCGCCCCGGGTGACATTTTAAGGGTGACACCAAGAAGAAAATGTTATAGTTGGAATTATATAATTTGAATTATTTATTTACAAATTATAGATTTTGATGGAATTGTAGATAACTTTGCCGCCCTTAAATCTCGAAAAGTGTTTTTATAAATAGTTTTAGTTACAAGTTTTAGATTATTTATTTAAAATTATTCAGAATTACATGTAGTTTTAATATATTATCAATAAATGTTATGTGCAAACATACTTGTATTTTTATTAAAAAATGTATAAACTGTTCAGTAATAGATATTTTTATATTTAATTTATTGGGGGGGGGGAGTGATACCATTAGTTCTGTCCCGGGTGACACCAACTAAGGCACTGGGTCACAGCGCAGAATTAAAGCTGTTACAATACTCACTTGCATCGGCATCATAGAAAAGTTTAGAAAGCAATCTTGCAGTATTAACTATAATTCTTTGAGGGTTAAACTATAAGCAGAATTTAGAAATATACGACAAGTAGCCAATTAAGTTGTACTAGCTGCATATTATTTTTAAAGTAAAAATGAAGTGCATGGTGCAGTAAAAAGATAAACCACATCAGTCACAACAAGCGTCTCGATATTTGTAAATTTTAAGACTTGATTTTGTTCGAAATGTGTTTCATCTTGTTATTATCTCAAACCCTTCATATATATAACCAATAAATATATACAAAATAACAGAAGCAAACTTTCTCGAAAATCGAATGCCCTGCAATGCGTGTTTTGATCACATGAATGAATATCGTGATTCAAGAGAATATATGTGGGAACGCTTATTGCATTTATTTTGTTAACACGTCTAACGACGACCGTGTATCGCTGCTCTTTGACGCTCAAGAAAGTAACGGGGAAGTATTTGTGTACGGCAGCAGTACATAGTGAACCTTTTTGAATGCGTTGACATATGATCTCGCACAGTCACGTGTGTATCAATTATGGTGTTGGCGTAGGTGTTAAGTGCCATGTACTTCTGATTCACGACCAGTCACCGCGGGGCACATTAAGGCAGAAATATTGCTGCCGGAGGTATGATGAGGGAAGGCTATTTGTTATCATAATAGGCTTCTACAAATTAGGGGACAACACTCGCAGTTGTTGATGTCCCCCAAACACATATAGCAGGAACTGTCCAATTTTTGACGACCTTTTTGGCAGAGCACATTCATTTGACGTCGCGGCATTGACATTACATGCATTTTTTAGGGAACGATATGTTTTAGATCATTAAGTGCACTGATTGGCATTGAAAAAAGTAGTTTCTATACGCTTGGTCAAAGAATAAAAAATGTAAATGCAATGCTTGTAAATGGTCACATTTACATTAATACAAAATAGAAATGAAAATCTTGACGAAACTGGAATTTCATTTGCTGATAATTATCCAATAAATAGTCCTGCACATTTTCTGAATGTCATGCTCATTTTAAAACTGTAATATTAAATATTGCCACATTGTTCTATACACACAGTTTAAAAAGAGTGGCTATTAGTATTTGAAATCGTTGATTTGTCCTCAAATGAGTTCACGAATTGAAGTTCAACGCAATCAAAGAGTAATTACGCGTTACAATTGGTAACGAATTTTGGATAGCAGAAAAACGATCGCTTTCAAATAAGCTGAAATGAAACGGGTTTTAATACAGAACCAATTCAGTCCTTTACTCCATCAATCGACATAATGAGTCTTGTTCCACGGCAAACAAATATTAGCATTGAATTGGAGTATTTATGAAATCTGACGATTACTATCAGTAATGGTAATCAAATTTTCATTTCCTGTTAAATATGAAAAGTGAGAGAATTCTGATATCATGGAACAATGATCTTTTACATGTTTTTGATCAGCTAACTAATGAAAAAATAGTTAGGCTATGTAATCATTTGGATGTTATAATCAATAATATTTTTGAAGTAATGTGACGTACAGCGAGAAATAAGATACATGGACATTCCCAAATTACATAAAATTTTATGCAAAACAAAATTAGTTTGAATTGATATTTGTCGGTAGAAATAATAATGATGTAAGCAAAAGTGCTACATGGAAGCTTACGTAGGCGCATCGAAAGGGATCAATAATGTATAGTATAATAAAATGTTTTAAGAAACTCCTGTCATCTATACTTTTCCTTCCGAATAAAAATTTCAAGTGGGACTTTACGAATAATAGTTACTTTTATGTATGTTATATTCAGTAGGTAATTAATAATGGTATATATGCAGCTTTAGGCGAACAGTTTCTCATGCAGCAAAGTCCCAGTCATAAGTAATACGCTCGGACAGTAATAAATGGACATTAAGAATTCCTAATTAAGACATTTTAATGATTAGTGGGATGACAGTAGACATTTAATCAATTAAATACGGAAAAATGTTGAGTAGTCAACTTGTATTTTACTAGTGAATTTTTCCTTAAACAATACACAAAACTATCTTTAAATTTACGAAATTTGTAGAGTTAAGAACTAAAAGAGTCATCATGTTTTACATCTAACATTTTCAAGAATAATATTTTGATTTACATAATCCATCACTTTTTCACCTGCTTGAGTTAGAAGAGTCTGATAGAGGGTGAGCTGTAGACGCAATGTGCGGTGCGCTGGCGTGCAGCGTGTTGCAAAATCCAGGGGCTTACCTCCAACATGTTGAGGCGGTGTGTGTCGCAGAGGTTGCGGCAGCCGATCTCGGTGCTCATGTACCAGCCATTGAAGGGCGCCGCCGTGAACTCCAGACCTCCGCAGTCAAACAGCATGTTGGACACGGCAGGCAGCGCGTACCACTGCAAGCCCAGCTTCTCGAACCACTCGTACCTGCGCCGAGGAAAGAGAAGTTGGATGTGAAACGCGGTGATGCCTTTAGAATAGAGTGATTCGTATTTATTATGCAGATTATGGAGTGTGGCATTGTTTGGATCTGAGGCATGAGCCATTTGAAATAAGGAAGAGTAAGTACTAGGAAATACATATTTATTTTTTAGTATGATTTAGAAGTATTTATTATCATTAATTCTTAAATAATTTATATTATCATCTATAAGTCCTGCAATTAACTAAAGAAGAAATCTAGAGATTTTTGAAATATGGTTGTGGAGGAAAATAGAAAGAATAAAATGAAAAGAAAAATAAATAACTATAACTACATAAAATAAATTTTAAAGCAAATTGGGAGGCGTGAACCTTAAACCTAAACAAAAGGAACAAAAAATATTAACATTTACACATTCATCTACAAATTTGTTTCAAAAATTGATTATACAATTAAATACAGTTAAAAATACACATACAGGTAAAAAAGTATAGTGAAAATATTAGATTAAGGGAAAAGAATTTTCATATCCACACTCATGAGTTGAGTTATTATGAAAAGATGAAGGACACAAAAACCGAATTGGATGGAACAATTCAGCTATGGACTGTTCTAGAGAAGATTGAGTGAGAATAAGTTGCCGAAAATTCCTCCATCCTTACGAGAATCTTGTATGAACAACGAAAGACCATCAAGTAATAATATTATGGTTAAGAGTGGACCCTATTAATGAATATGGGCAGCATAATGATAAAATTAACAACTGACAATGAATTAATTTATAAACTGATATTGGTAAACTGAGTTTTCTCGGCACACTCCATACAACAGCGTAACAAATTGAAAGACGACATACTTTTGTAAGCAAAAAAAACCTCAATTTAAAATACTATGTTATTCTAGTACACACACACTTTTTGTTTCATCTTATTACCAAAGCCGAACTTCGTAACACGAGGCATGACATTATGAAGTGTGTAACACACGTGATTACGCATATTCAACAAGACTAACCGATTACTCATTGGAGATTCAGTGCTCCATGAATCCTTTAAACTCTTCTCTCTGGTTTATGAGGAGGATTTCATTTCTAGAGTCAACACTACTCGAGCGCACCGCACAGATGGGTGAATTTTCTTTCGTCCACAAAATGCAGTATTGAAGGTTCGTGTGGTTTACAAATCGAACGCTACTATATAATTCGCCATCTTCTCCTAAAGCGCACAATAGTGTAATTCGATAAATTATATAATGTTATTTTATCACAATGAGTAAATGATTATGTAATTGGTGAAATATGCAATGAGTCATGCAAAGCTTACATCATAAGGCAGTTGGATAAAGTTACGTATTGTATGCTATATAATATAGTAGTGTAAATTGAAGCACGTACGGTAAAGATCAAAACTACCCTTGTATGTATCAATTATAAGAAATTATATTTTACGTCAATTCAAAGTATAATATATATTTTATTTTATTAACTCTGAATAATGAATACAATTCCAAAGTTGACGATTTGTGGAAGTAAAGCGTTTTAAGAAAGATTATCACTTTGTTCAAATTTTGTTTGATTGATCGAGTACATCTGCAATTAACGAAAGATCCAGTCCAGCGCAATGAACTAAAATTATGATTTTACCTCACCTAATAATTGCAAGTATCTGAAAATAATTGAAATAAACAATTTAATTAATTGAAACAAGTAGGTTATAAGTGGTAATAAGTTGAAGTAAATTTCTCTATTTGTGAAAATTCCAATGTAAAATTTCTAAAAATATCATGCAACTTATGTGTATTCTGAGAATAACGGCAAAAGAGGATGTTTTATAGAGAGCGAAAGTCGCAGTTTTATGAACATTTTGTCATTCTGTGTACAATATTTTAAAAAATACTTCGTTCTAACATCTGTTACAATGCTTCTTTTCCTTTAATAGAACTCAAGTTGCATGATGAACTTAAGGAAATGGAAAGATAAACGGCGCGTAGGAAACGTGTGAATTGAAATATGAATTGAGTTCGGTTCAAAAAAATCGAAACTCGACATTTTTGTTATACGATTTCGATATACGTTAAGGAGAGTGCACTGATAAGCCGTTACGAAAAACGAAAGAAAATAATATCACAAGAGCAATAGTAAACTATCTTATTAGAAGTTATTGTAACAACTCGACGTGCAAATCATCTTCCGAAAATTGAATTGTGAGAATTTGTTTCTATTATGTATTGTAAATTGAAGGCCACAAATATTTGTGAAGGTATACATTTTTCGTTTACAGATCATCGATGTACGCAAAAGAAAGAAAAATCGATAGAAATAGTTATCATAAATCTTCGAACCTTAGAATAAAACTTAAAATAAGTTATAAGTTTGAAATAACCCAACAACTTTCAAGAGGTTTAGAAACATTAAGAGTTCAGTTTATTTCAATGCGAACATTTATTAGTAATGCCGATTATCAGTAATGTAAATAGCAATCGTAAAATAAAACAAGTAAAAACGAAGATTCCAAGTGACAGAAACACGTTTATTTTTTAAGGTGATTTAAAAGTATTTATTACTATTAATTCTTAAATACCTTATATTGTCATCTACAAATCCCATTTGCCACAGCTATGTTAAAAGTAAGTAACAAGTATTAAAAGTTACTTCAGATTTAGAATATTAAAAATAAAATCTACGCTAAGTAAGTTATGTTAGAAAAATGTAATCTAAATTAATTGTTGTTCATGAGATAAAATCTAAATAATGTTAAAATCTAAAATGTTCATCTAAATAAATTAATTGTTGTTCATGAGAGAGAAAAACAGTGTTTATTAAATTATATGTAGTTGTAACTGATATATAACTGAAGAAGTCACGTAACAGTTTATACTCGTAGTAAGGGTGAAATATAAAAAAGGGTAAATCAATTTCGCCACAATTATTTCTTTCGAAAAAATTACAATATTAATGCATATTGAGCAAATACAATTTTACAATAAAAAATAGAGACATTAATTTTTTGAAACTTGAACGAAACATGCGAGTAGAAGGGCGTTGCGGCTAACCATATGGCGGAGCCGCAGCCCCGTGAAGGCTACCTCCGCCCGCCGCCGGCACACGAGCCACTCGCAGTAAAACGCGCGAAATTCACTTAGGGGACGCAATCAGCGAGAGGGCGCGCGCTAATCCCCCAACGCGGAACAAGCGACGGCGGCGGTGGAGGCAGGGGGCGGGGGAGGCAAAGGCGCAGGCGGCGACGGCACCGAGCGCGGTGACAGGGAGGTGGTGGCAGGAGCAAGGTGCAGGGGGCTGTGGAAGCAAAGGCGAAAGCGGTGACAGGGGTGGTGGTGGAAATGTCACGGGCGGTGGCAGGAGCAAACGGCAGACGGCGGTGGAGGTGGATGCAGACGCGAAGGCGGTGATCGGGATGGTGACAGAGGTGGGGACGGTGATGGCAGCGGCGGTGGCTGCGGCAGCGGCATAGGTGGCAGTGGTGGGAGCGGGGACGTCAGGGACTGTCGAAGCTTCGGCGGTGACTGGGAGGGAGCTGATGCTGGCAGAGTTGATCGTGACAGCCTTCGTCTCTACGTTGTTTGATTGTAGAAACGATGGTGAGTGAACGTATTAGACAATAATTATGTTAATGTAGGTATCGAAGGCAAATTTAACAGATACTGATAAAAATGGGGTTAATAGGTGACGCACCACAGACGGCTGTGGTGGAAACTACTCTGCACGAAACGCCATTTTGTGGGATCGAATACGACGACATCATTCATTACCTACATTGTGATTAGGGCGTGGTGAGTATGAGAAAGGATGACGTATACCATAATATAACGCATATCATCATTCATTAAATAATAATTACTTAGATATACAAAGTCTCAAACTAGCCAAAATACAAGAAAACATAATGATTTTCAAGCTGAAAATGTTAATAATAATAATAATAATAATAATAATAATAATAATAATAATAATAATAATAATGGTTATTGTTTATAATGGAGATCTTGAGATTACAAGGTTGTCGAAAAGTACGTGGTGGCGATAAGGGTCAGTTAAGTCCTGTAGTATTAGAAACTGAAACTACGTTAGCAGTACAGGCAGCAACGGCCAGGGCGGGGCGGGGCGGGGCGGGGCGGGGCGGGGCGGGGCGGGCGGGCGGGGCGGGGCGGGGCGGGGCGGGGCGGGGCGGGGCGGGGCGGGGCGGGGCGGGGCGGGGCGGGGCGGGGCGGGGCGGGACGACAGGAGGCGGAGGTGGCGCGCACGCAGCCGGCCGACTTAGAGAGGGGAGGTGGCTGTGGCGACGGGCGTGGGCAGGGGCGCGGTGGGGAGGTGGTTCCGCGGTGTCGGAGGCAGCGTCGCGGCAGCAATTGCGTTAGCTGCCTCGCGTTTCGCTAATTGGGCTGGCGGCGCGGCGGCGGTGGACACAGAGACCGGCACCGTTGCGCGCGCTGGTGAGCCACAAGGTGTCTGTGCTTGGACGCTGTGGTCGGGCGTGGCGAGAGGAGAGGTAACAGGCGAGAATATGAGGTCGCTGATATTAGTTTGACATATGTAGGACTCTGTTGTTACACACAGACATTAATTACCCGTGGGAGAACGTATTACGAATGTTCTGTTATCTTAAATGTGAGAAAGAGGTTTTTATTGGTGATTACAGAATATTTCATAATACCAATTTTGTACTACAATATGTATTACTAAATTTTAACAAGTACTGATCTTTATAATTTCATCTTGATGCTTATTACTTGCCTGTGGTTTATTGGCAATAAAAGTAATAGTAAAGAATGTATAATCCATTTAGTGCGTGATAATAAATGGATAGCCTACGAAAAATCTACATGTTTTGCAGCTTTTGTGATAGAAATGCTCTATCTCTTTCACATGCAGTAGACATAGCTGATGTATTAAAAATATAAATACAAATTCTAGATTTCTCTATTAATTTGCTATTACATCAAACTCTTCCCTTTCATGTTAATATTTTTATGAAAATTATTTTTTTACGTTAATCAACTTTTATTATTAAGTAATTCCGAAAATAACTTTGTAAAACGGCAGTCTAAAAATCAACACCGAATAGTAACGGACCAGTCTAATAATCGTCACCAAACTTATCACTATGCTAACAACATCCTAAGGTGCAATAAACACGTAAATTTTGTATGAAAGTTTTGTTAGGAGTGATTCAAAACAATGCATATAAGCTAATTTACGCCTAAATTATTCTTTCAGCTTTTCGTGACATATGGCTATTGCAATGCTTTTACAAAGTTCTAGGTATCTATTTTACATTGAAAATTATTGAAAAAGTCTTCTCTAACCATTTATATTATATAAAATTCTTACTGCAAAGTCAAACTATTCTTGCGCTAAGTATAATTTTAATAGCAAATCTATGGAATTATAAATATTATGGTGATTTCAAACTGCATACATGGAAAGTTTTTAATATTTTGCTGTACGAATGGTCTTCTATGTAATGTTTAATAAATACATGGTAGATGAATGAAGTATACCTAAAATTTCAAAGAAACTAATTTTAAAACAATGTAATCTGAAAGCCTTTTCTGATTCAGACGGGTAAAAAACTCTGGTGCATTTAAATGAGTGTGTAGATCGTACCAACCTTTCTTTCGTATTTTCTCAGGTTGTCACACTAGCTCTAAAGAGGGTGGACTAACAAGTGCAGCTGAAAGGCGCGCAGTCACCGAGGCGGTTGGCCACTTACGTGGGGTGGGTGAGCGGGATGCGCAGAATCAGCTCCGGCGGGATGTCGAAGTAGTCAGGGTCGTGGCCGTTCGCTGACAGCACGAGCGGCAGCACGTCCCAGCGGGTGCGCTGGCTCTTCCAGCCCAGCTTCAGGCACACCTGGGCAGAACACAGGGCGAATTCGCAATGACATCCTGGCGTTCAAGTCACGTTTTGAAGAAGAAAAGGACATTTATTTAGATAAACTACACCTCTGGCTAGACATGTGGAAACTCTTTTTACCAGCAATCACGGTATGCCATGAGACAATCGCCTGAAATTCTTTCTCAAATAAGAGTAAAATGTTTAAAATGTTTTTGTGTGGAAGGATTATGATAAATGTGGATGACGTTAAAAATAATTTGATAAGAGACGGGCTAAATCTAATTTTCCAAAATGTAACAGACTTATGCGTAATCTGTACAATATTAAATGATATAATGAAAATATGTTACACAGAGTATAAGAGAGAAGACTAAATGATAGTGGATAGACATAGCAAAAAATTATTAAAGTTCAGAAATCAATGAGTGAATGTAATTAAAGGGAGAAGCTATGAGAATACTGTTACATAGTTAAACATTCGTCTTCAGTTGAATGATTATAAATAGAGTCGGACAAAACGCGTTCTGTTGTCGATAGTTCTCTGTGGCTTTCTGTCATTGTCCCGGGAGGGCAAGCGCACTACTTATCTTCAGTTCGGTTCGAGATGCCGAGGCGAACGCTTCGCTCCCGAGGCAGCTCCTATCGCCTTCACAACGCAGTGGTCACTTTGCTTGGCTTAAGAGTGGCCAGTGCAGTGAAACGACCAACGAATTCTCATATAGTTTCTTTATGAAGTGCTAAATAATACATACAAAAAGGGGGTAAAGTTTGTGATTAAACGTTTCTGCTCTGGTCTCTGCCAGAGCATTACCCAGTGGTCAAAGTTATTAACGCGTTTAGTCTACCGATCTCCACGCTATCGCAGTGATTATGGACCAAAGCTTAGACTCTAGAGCGGAAGCAATTGAAAATGCTGTTCGCGCATTAGACAATCCTGAGTTAGAGCAACAATGGAACTTAATGCAAGAGCAACAATAACAGTTTCAACAATACTGTCTTAGTGGGGTATTATTCCGCAGATGCAACAACATCCAGATTTACAACATGCTCCGCAGTTACAACATTCTTCAGTACCGCAGATAAGTAGTCAACCGTTCAACAAAACGTAAGTAGAGAATCAAATATTACAGAACAGAACTCTGCCAAAAGACAAAGAATTCAAAATTCTCGTTATATATATATATATATATATATATATATATATATATATATATATATATATATATATATATTCTAACCGAACGTGACGTCGGTTTCGGGGGGGGGGGATTTTAGTGGGATCGTGGCTCATTTGAAGATTTCAAAATAAGAAAGAAAACACAAAGTCGTGACCACACAAACAACATGTAATTGGACACGCGTTGCAAGCAAACACAAAATTACAGAATGACAATAACATTGGCCATAAAATAGAAAATAAACAAAATCCTTTAACAGCATAAAAAAATGAAGAGGATAATTAACTGCAAAATTATGACTTTTAAAGTTGGCATAAATTAGAATCCTAGCAATGTCTTCTGTGACAAAATGAATAAACGAGATCTCCGGGGAGATGAGTGCACATAAAGTTACTTCAGAGGGAAGAGCCTAGGCATTTCGGACGACAAATTATCGTAGTGCTTTCTGTTTACAAAAATTGCAGTTAACCGTCCATCAACATGCACTGCATAATCATTCATTAGTAATTTCTTGCAAGAAATTATTGCAATTACCACGATATATTTCGCATACAATTGAAATTAATAAATAATTTTTGGAAACACAGAATATTATTAAAAGTTACTTGAAAGCAAATTAAACGAGTTTGTTCATTACATAAATGCAAAAATTAACATTTATTACAACCTACATCTTTGGTTGACATTGAAAATATGTTTTATTTCTACTCAACAGGCATCCCAGTTTCAATAAATATTTTGAGATATTTAAGTTCATTTAACTTCTTCAACAGTTTATCTCAGATATATTTTATACCCTTTTAATTATTCATAAACAGTACAAGGTGTTGTTTTTATAACTTGACTTGAATTTAACACTATCATCAAAACTCTTTCTTTTTTTTAAAGGCCAAAGCCACACTAGCATCTCATTAACATAAGATTCTTCCACAAATCAGTGATGTTCTCCCCTAAGAAAGACATATTACTGTTCACTTAAATTTTTCAACAGTTCATAGCAAATATATTTTCATACCTTTTAATTATTCATAAATAACACAATGTGTTTTATAACTTGACTTGGATTTAACACTATCATCATTTCTTTTGAAGCAGAAACTGCATTTGGATTTCATTAACATTACAAGATTCTCTCACAAATCAATGATGTTCTCCCCCAAGAAAGACACGTTACTTCAAATATCTTTTGATAACAGTACACAGTAACTACGAAATATACCAATGGGACGGGTATATCTGTCATTAAGCAAGAATGTTAGTGGCCAAAAGAAAAACAATCCGACAGTGAACGACCGAAACAATGCATCAACCTGCATTCCATAGTCGATTGCTTCCAAATTCACCTTACTTTTTGTAGTGTCATAAACAAAAATTATTCTATCTTGAACACCGACCTTAATTGGGTGGCCGTGGCGTTCGCCACCAGCGCAAAACTCACAGCGAAGAAAATGCGGCTGCCGACACTCTCATGGGCCTAAGCGCGTGTTCTCTCTGTAACCACGTACTCCAAGACCAGACGCCTCCGTCGATCGTGCCTCTGCCGTGTGATTCTAGCCACCACTGGCACAAGCCTCTCCTTTCTCGCTAACTTGAGTTCGCATCCACACCGTCAGCTTCCAACCTAATGCTTACGGTTCTAGTAGCTTTCTCTGTTGGCGTCCCGTACGCCCTTCTCCCGACTAACCGCACAACTTCGTGTCCAACCACTTTTTTCCGTCGTGCCGCACACCCCTCTTTCTCCCCTCTTCTGTCCACGTCACTGCTCAGATAAGAGTTGCCCCATTCTCCACCCCTCCGAGCCACCGATAAGAAAACTCGTCGGCTCCTGCCGGCGCGCGCGAGCGGGCGGTGGAATCTCGCACGACCAATAGCCAAAAATCAATTTAGTCAATGTTTTGGCTGATTGATTTCATCACACGAGTACGTGAAATTCACGTTCGTTACAATATATATATATATATATATATATATATATATATATATTGAAATGTACCAACAACGTCTCGTCATAGACTCTTACGAGATCGTTGGCATCATTCATCTAAGATGGTTATAATCGTGGGCCGTTCCGAATTCATATTAAAATTTTGGGCGCCAGGAACAGGTTACGTTAATTAAAAAAACCAATGCTTCCACAGCTAATTTCAACAAATGTATAAATGTCCGGTTAGCTGGGTCAATGGGTCCCGTTATGGATAATCGCTATCGCCTAGATAGCCGATTACTTGATCTGCCAACTGTACAATATGGCGAGGAATCTGAAAGGGAATAATTATCTATTTCTAACTATTTAACAATTTTGATTGACTAAATGAAAATCTTTTCATTTCCAAAAGAAAAAAAATTCAACAATTTATTTAACACTATTAACAATTGTTTTTGTCCTTAGGTAATGACCTCGTTTTAAAATATATCTTTTGTACTGCAGTACTTATCTACCGTCTTGGTCGCCGACGCCCCGCAGTCTCTTCTCACTTGAATGTAGGTGATCCCAAGTCCCGCTTCTCTCTTCTAATCTTGCGACGCTGCCGACGCATCCGGAGTTCCTAGTCTTCCCCAACTAGTGGTAAAATATTAAAGTCCAAAACCGCAATATAAGAAAAAAACTTTCAAAGTCCTAATCGAACTTCCCGTTGCACATCAACTTCCAGAGTCCGAAAAACTATTGAGTCTCACTCGAAGCTTACAAGTCCTACTTCACTAATGTTGATCTTGCGAGCGATCTTTACTACTCGATGACCACTATCAGAATGTCCAGTTCTCTCTGTTCTTTCGCCCTCAACGCTTCGGTATCCGTCCTTCGTTCCTCTTTTTCAAAACAAAACGACAAAATTAGACAGTCTATTCTCCCTTAGCCAATCCATTCATCTCTTATCAAACCAAGTAGCCACGCCCTCGACAGTCATTCCTTTTCAGACCAATCCCACATTATTTTATCTGTCTATTTAGCCAGTGCCCCCACCTATTCAACGCCTGAATGCAGTTTATTTACCTTGCCAACCACCATGCCGGCGTTGCTAAGGCTGTATATCGCCATTTGCAGATCCTTTTATCCAACCCATTTACAGTAAATGTTATTAAAAAATATATAATATTTTGGTATATCACACATGCCATACTAGGTACAACGTGTACAAATATTTCAGTTACTCTCCCAGTGAAAGTGTAATAAATAATGCATTTAACGTGTTTGGTGTAAACGCTTCAGCAATAAATGGTGTCGAGAGATCTGGTGACGCCTCCGGGATTCCTTATCCGTCGTTTTTTTCGTCCGCCGCCGTGAAGGGCATACCCCGATAACAGACTTTTAGTATCGCTATCGTTAGTTCTCGTTAAGAGCACTGCTATAACTACAATTCTTGGACAAGTCGCTCTCGAAACGGTGATCTCGTCGCTGAGAACGATCTGAAATGAGTGTCTTTGTGTCCGACTCCAGATGTAAATTAATATTCCCATGTTTGAGCCCTCCTGACATGTAAGGTAACATATTTGTCTAAAATTGTACTTCCCGATGTCTCTACTAATAAAACTGAAAGATCGGTTAGTGATTTCAAAAATAACTGATTTGTTTAATTTCATATGGTAATTTACACAACATACAACAATTACGTTTATGATTTTTGCTGGCAGGCAGGGTTGGGCGCGGGGAGGGAGGCGTGGCGTGGCCAAGGTGCAGGGTGAAAGGGCAGGGTGAATCCGGGTAGATGGAATCCGTGGGACTGGGAACAGTGGGACAAATTAGGGAAACACCACTTTAAATAGAATTAATTCATATTTCCGTCTAGTAGATGATTACTATGATAAATTAATACGAGTGTCAGGAAATGCTTTAGATAGTCATTAACTTCCGTCAATATCTGGCAAATATACTTTTTTAGAAGAGAACTTGAAACAACGGGAAAATATTATAAAATATGTCCAAAAAAAAAAAGATTTCAAACCATCTCCGGTGGAAAAGGAAATTAAGTATTTTTTTGTTAAAAATTATCTCTTGATGAGAATTTAAACACATTCGGAGCACACGATGCCAGTTTTCGAAGCACAAGATGAAGATGTGCCAGCGAATAGGAAGATAACTTGTGTAGCCGACGATTCGATGATTCCTCTCTGAAAGGAATACAGTCGATTTATGTTTCAAAGCTCTGAATTTACTATGCTAAAGAATTAATTATAAATATTAAATCTATAATTAATGCTAATTGTAGAGATTAAAATAGAATGTTGAGAAAAAAGGTGGTCTGTAATTTTCGAAGCGAAATGAGAATAGAAGTGATGTATCTTCAAAGGTAACCTTATGCGATTATGAGTATTTACACAAAACGAAATTCAGTTCATCGCAGCCTATAGAAAGAAGTAACTTTTATTCTGCACAGAGGAAGTCGTAGACCTATAGATCGTACGAGAACTTGCGTGGCACATTGCTGTATAGCGGGTTGCGTTGACAGGTACTATTTATGGAAGAGATGTACATCGATATTAACCATTAAGTTGCTTCAATTTTAATTTTACACCATTCTAATATACCACTATTTTGCTGGAATGAACGATAACCAAGAAAAAATTAATTCCTAATTTTAAAGTAATTTACTGTACTTAAATATCAAGTAATCTATTTTAATGAGTTGTAGAATTTTATGTGGAACTTGCATTGCTTTAACGAAACTATAGTTTTTTTAAACTTTCAGAGAGATGAAACTAATCATAACACACTTCTCAAGTTACGACTGGGAATGCTTCGCAACAAAAAAATGAAGAGGAATCTAAAGGGGCTTCTGGGACACTCCAATTACACATGCAAAAAACTAGAGGAAGAAAATTAAACATTTAAAATTTGTTATGGGAAGATACTTTTCTTGTGCTTAACTTTATTGTAGATTTTAAAGCGTTAACAAAAGAATTACGAACTCGTTAAAATTTAAAAACATTCACAGGACTTCGTGCATATATTATATGGAGGATCCAGGCAAAAATCTGGAAATTTTAAGGAGACTAGAAACTAGCCTTCCCAAAACATCCAAATTTTTTGGATAGCAACGTACGAAATAATTGAAGACATTATTTCCGACCATTTAGTTATTTTCTTTTGGTAAGAGAATAATATGTATTAGAATTCAATTTATACAGAAGATCAGTTAGAAAGTTTCAAATGTTCTTTTCAAAAATCACATTAAATTATGTCCAAAATAAATGTTAAATATTTGAAAGCAGAATAATATTTATGTTTTCTGTGAATCAATGTTGAATATAAAGTAAAGAAATGAAGTTTGTTTTTAAAACGAAGAACCAACCGGTACATTTAGCAAACTAATTAGAGTGAATTAACACAAACTTGAAAAGGCAAAAAGGTACCTCTAAAACGTTGGGGTACGCCTAATTAGAGTAGAATAAAGTTAAAATTAAATGCCGAAGCTCTGTGGTTTTTTACTAGAGGGGTGGGCTTCTGCGGAGAAAAAGAAATTAGTCGTCGACAGAATTAGGGAGAAGGAAACAGGGGAAAATACGCTTGCGAAACAGGAAAAAAGTTGACAGTAACACGGTATACACAGGACGGCAGTTGTCAAATTATGAAAACCAAAGAAGTCTGCAGGGAATGTGAAAATAATGGAGTGGGAGTCTAGAATAAGTCTTCGCAACACTGAGAAAATAACGGGGAAATGATAATAGAGGTTAAGAACAAGAAAACTTGGTGCAGTAACGCAAGAGAAGACATGCGTTCTAAGGAAGAACCCAAATGTTACCAAAGTATGAACGAGGTCAACATAGTTTTAAGTCTATTTGAATTTGCACATATAATTAATAATGCAATTTAACTTTTAAATAATATAATGCTTCAGAACAAATCTATATTTTATTAACGCCTTTTAAAATGATTCACCAAATGTTAATTGTATTCTCATACGCACTGCTCTTCAACCAATGAACTCCAAATGAAAAAGCTCTTTACTCACCAACCAACGCAAACGTCAGCGAATCAGATTGTCAATGGACTAATAAAACTGTTTCCACCCGCTGTGTTCCAGTGATCGCGCGACACCCCCAGCGCCAATTGTCGGATATGCAACTGTTTAAATCTGCCAGGTGCGTTCACCGCGCCGCCGCAAATCCACGCTTATGAAAACCGCCGCTTCATGGCGCTTCGGGGCGCGGCGGGAACGGCGGACCGGGCGGGGAGCGGGGGGGTGGCATGGGGCTGGGGCACGGAGGGGTGAGGCGGGACGGGGCGGAACGGAGCGGGATGGACCGAGGTGGGCCGAGGCGGGCCGGGGCTGGGCGGGACGGGACGAGACGGGACGGGGCTGGGCTGGGCGTGGCGTGGCGGGGCGGGACGGGGCTGGGCTGGGCGGGGATGGACGGGTGGGTCGTGACGGGGCTGGCGGGGCGGGACAGGGCTGGGCGAGTTGGGGCGTGGCGGTGTGCGCTCCGGTGTGATGCAATGCAGGGCGGGGGGGGGGGGCTGGGGAAGCCATCCGGTCCGGGTGCCCACCGGATGCGTGAGTATACCAGGGGGCAAGGGGCCGGCATGGGAGGAGGAAGGCGGCGCGCAAATGTAAACACATTAGCGCGCGCGATACCACTCGACGCGCCGCCGCCTCCCCCCCCGCAGCCCCCACCGGCTCACCTCGCCCGACGCACATGCGCGCAGTGGCACACATCACTGCTCAGCGGACGCTCGCTCATGGCGCGGCGCCTCGGCTTCCCGACTTTCGTTTGTTTCAATAATTGATTTGTTCTGCAGAACAGCGAGATAAGCACCACTGATTTGTAGAGGAAAGACAATGTACAAAACACATGCTGCAGCAACTAAAACCACCCGCAGCGAACTGTGCATGCGACCTCATGTTCCACCCAAATTTGAACTATCAGAAATGTTCCCTCTCTACTAGTAAATTTGAACTTGAGGGTAGACTTTAATCCTAGATTACAAAAGCGACGTGTACCAAGCATTTTTACAAAGGCGAAGTCTGACAGACTTTGGGTAAAAAAGGATAAACTATTTTTACAATGAAACACTAAATTTAATGCATTGAACATGTATGATATTGTGTTATAAATACATTTTAATGATTTTTGTGAATGACTTGACTCTCACAGCAGACGCTTGGTGTTGTCCACATATGACTTTTAAAAAGCGTCTGCAGAAGTACCTCGTCATGCTGCCTTTGTTATGATCCCCCATCCTCCCATTATGATTACTAAATTCTCAGAACAAAACTTAAATGCTACAAGACAAAGAGTTTGTATTGATTATTCACAATATTAGCCAACATAGCTCCAAAAATATCACTAACGTAACTACAAAGGCGAAATCTTTTGGACGAGGCGTATTAAAATGGTATTCACCGGAAACAGGCACGCCCACGATACATATATTTCACTGGCTAGTCTCACCATAAAGGAACACAGTTTTAGAAACGGGAAGTGGGGGAAGAGGGTCGGGGAAGCTTTCGGCATGAGTTACGTCGTCTGACAGACGACGCCTAGGGTTAATACGATTAACGAATAGTCATTTACATTTAGTATGAACATTGGAGTGTATATGTCGTGAAAACGACGTACTGTAGTTATTAAATTAACTGAATACACCTATAAACTCCAATAGAATAAACAATAACTAATTGAATTCTCAATTGCATTGTTCTGAAAGATTCTTCATGACCCAATTTCAAATTTTAAGCCTACAAATGTTATTTCTAAAAATATTTTTAATTCTAAAGTATGCTACTCGCATATTAAGAAAAATCCTTCCAAAACATGTTTCTGATTTTGCCAAAATGAGGATTAAAATACGAAAACATACCACAGAACTAATCATCTTCTCCTTCATTATTACGTATATTTTTTGAAATGTGATTGAAGTGTGACTTTAATTTCACGTTTTTTAAAATACAATTGTATATCTTTATACAATTACTCAATTTACTTTATTTAAATATCCGGTTTTAAAGTAGCACTCGAATACCTGAAGATAAAAACAGAATTAACAAACCGTGAAGATAAAAACAGAAAAAAACTAGTCTCACTTAAAACAAACTAGTCTGACTTATTTCACCGAACGAGAACATCTTCCTACAACTATCACTGCCACCTACATGACTCCTTAAGTTGGAAGCAGTAAAAAGGTCGATAGCCATTGCCACAGAGTAATGTGGTATACGAATAAACCTGTTATTGAAACTAAATAAAAAGTAAAGAAAATAGTCTTCAAATAAAGGTTTATGTATGACAAGAAGTTTAACCCAGCTTCTTTCATTGGGGGAGAATAATGCCCATCGCGTGCACCTATCGTGTCGGGACTTACTTTTCCCTCGCAAATAAAGCTCTGCTTAAACCTATTGAATAAATAACCCATACTGCTATTTCCCTACGCAAGAATAAGAATGCGGCATTTCAAGTCCTTCCGGGTCATTTTCGATTTTCGGCCTCCTGCGCTGCACTATTGCGCCATCGTGCCCCGGCGGCGGCGGCGGCGGCGGCGGCGGCGGAGCAGCGTGGTCGCGCAGGCGCGGCGCGGCGCGCGCGGTGGCGTTCGCGGCGTCGGCGTCGGGCGGCGTCAGTGGCGCCGCGGCGGCGTTGAGGTGCGCCGCTCCGCGCTCGGCGCCCTCGCCGCCTGCGCCCGCCGCCCCCTCGCGTAACCTCGTTACGCAGCCGTTGCCTTCGCCGCCGCCGCCGCCGCTAACCTCGTTACCACGCGGTGCTCGGTCGAGGGGGCGGCTAAGATCGGCAATTCGCAGGCAATCAATTGAAATGCGCGCGCGCGCTTCGTTAGGCGATTGTTTTCGCGCGCTGATAGCGTCGACGCGCGAGTCGACGCGCGCGCCGCGCAATCGACTTACGCCTCTCCATCGCCCGGCGACGGCAAGCGGCGGGGTGACGCGGGGAGGGCGGTAATAGGCCGTGAAAGACGTAATGGCACGAATGGCGCGGAATCGTAGCGCAGGTGAAGGTTGTGAAGGGGGGAAGGGGACAGAGGCAAAACGGGCCACTTTGAGAGCAAAAGCAGGAGCAGCAAAAGAAAGAGAGAATTCAAG
Organism: Acheta domesticus; assembly: GCA_031308135.1. NCBI lineage: Eukaryota > Metazoa > Arthropoda > Insecta > Orthoptera > Gryllidae > Acheta > Acheta domesticus. The sequence continues at coordinate 257,431,863 of JAHLJT010009436.1, read as the reverse complement.
GGAAAGTCGCGAGAAGATTCAGCGTGGGTAGGTCAGTACTATTAGCGGGATCAAGAAACTAAGCTTGTCAAGCTGAAGCGTTCTTGAGACTCTGAGACCTACGCGCCGGTGTTACAACCGACCTGAAAGTTGGAGGGATAATGAGGAGAGGCGACAGAGAACATGAAGACGACGCGACGGGGCTGAACCACGCGCTGGGGCGAGACAAGCGCTGAGATGGCTATTCGGCGAATTTCACAGCAGCCATGAGCAATTATAATGGGTTTTATTTCAATTATATTGGGTCTCGCAGATATAATTATCTGCCAGACTAGTCGACAAACCACATTAGCCCAGCATATGCACATTGAAGAACACTCTTTGGAAATAAAAATAGAAAACTAATATTTTGTTTTCTCTCTCAATTTAAAAATTATTAGAGCATGCAGGTAGGATGATGTAAAATTTTCTGACAATCATACTTATTTTATTGTTATGATCGTTTTACGGCAGCGTTAGAGGGATTTATATCATTTTAAAAGAAAACCTCTGTAAAATTTGTGTATCAGAACAATGCAATGCCGAAGGAGAGGGTCAAACTTAATGCCTTTTGTCTAAAAAGTTAATATTTTGTGCAGACTATGATCCCTAGTAATTTTTCACCGAATGTGAGTTGCGATAACACTTATATACTGTAGAATCAAAGGCGAAGGCCGACAATCTAAGTCGTTGTAATTAAAATAATTTAATTAATTCATACAAATGCTTTTTAGAAACATAAGAGAGCATAGCACTTTCATTTTTTCAATATTTTTACCGTAAATGTCATCAGGTATTTATCCTACACACTTACCTTCATTATTTTCCGCGGAAGACGTACTTTACTCTGGATTTCGTGAGTTTTTCCGTTCTTCTAACTTGTGAATCAATCAATGAAGTTTAATGATTCAAGAACCAAAGGACATCCTGCCGATATGAGAGTGTTGTAGAGCAGGGCTGCTCAAATGGGCGGCCCTTTGGTGTGCCCTTGCCCTGCGCTTATTTGCGTGCGACGGGTGTGGTCCATTACTTGTCGAGTCAGCTTGACGAGAAGGGGGAAGGTAATCTAGCGCTCGGCTCTAGTCTAGTACAGTGCGAGTGACACGAGGGCGACTGCAATGGACCGCCACGGGCAGTTTGGATCGAATTCTTGAATTTGAGCAACCTTGAAGTAAACTGCTGTGTGAAATTACATTACCTAGCCTTTGACGTGCGTTTGTAAAATCATTCATTTGGCAACCACCTTGAGTTAGTTCCACCTTCCAGGAATTGATTTCGCGTGAGACGACTCGGTGCAACAACTGTTGCTACTGCGTCTCTGACAGTGAGACCATAGGATTCGAGTCCCGACAGTAGCGAACAATCAACACCAGATACACAGCTACTGATCCGAATTATGCCGCTTACGGAGATGAAGAATTCTGGATCAGAGCCCTAATAAACGTATCAAGCACAGTTTACTATCTTTCCTTCCTCATCCTAGTCCTTCCTTACCTCTTAAATAAATAAACATACCACGCGCGCGCGCTTATGTGCACTACACTACTGCAAATGTCGGGAGATTAGAACTTTTCCCGGCTGGAGTGCAACCCTCTGGAGGAGATACCTGAAGGGGGAACCCGCAACACTACGTGGTCGACGGTCGGGAGCTTAGCACTTGTCTCGGCTGTGGTGGTGTCCTGCTGGTTGGAGATTCCTGGTTGGGGAAACCCCGCTAGACGAGAGGTAAGTCGGCGCCGGATCTCACTATCCAGCGGGGAAGATCACCGCTATCGCAGAGTGGAAAACATGCACTACACTCACGGGAATTATTGGCCTTATCAATTGACGCGCTCAGGATCATTAATCAATCAACCTACCTAGTCGACGATGAAGCTCACTTCCGAGCGACGGAGGAACATCATCCGCAGACTATACCATGCACTACTTCCTCGGGATAAATGTCCAAAGAAGCTGACGCGTCTAGAAACACAAATGACTCACTTACTCGGTCCAGAACTTGAAAGTAAAGTCCAAAAAAGTGTGGCGTGAAGCAAGACTGTGGAAAGGCGTTGTAGGCCTGAGGAGAGCTTGGCGCGAAAGCCAGGGAGCGGGGCTGCTGAGAGGCGGAGGCCTGGGTCGGGCGTGGAGGGCGCTCGGGAGATGCGGCGCCGACGCGGCGCATGAGTGGCAGTGGTCGATGCGGTGGGAGTTGGCGATTCCAGCAGATAAGAGGAACTCGTGCGCGCCACGCCTTTCTCAGAAGCTAAATTAGATTTCACGGAAGGTTCGCTGAATCACGGAATGCTCCCCGACGGCTCGGCGTTACTCTGCCCGCCCCACAATTCATACGCCGAGAATTTCGTTGCACAAAAGGATGGAGCCGATGGAAGAGCTACCACCAAAATGCGAGAATAAGGCGAATAACTTATTTTGTTACCTATGATTTATCACTGCAAGTGTTTCTCAGTGTGTAGCAATAAAAAAGTTGAACATTTCCGATTTTTCGTATTCTTGCTTATTACTCGGCACTTAAAATACTGCGATCTAAATTTTATCGTTCACCTCTCATTACCGGCGATTTAAAATACGCAGATGAGTTAAAGTAACAGACCTGAATTTAATTCAAACAAGAAGCACTTGAAGAAAGACATAATTGACAATAGACGTCATTCAAGAATACAGTCTTAGCATTTGTCGTTTAATTACATCTTATAAAATGTCTCTTCACATTTGGATCACAAATTTATTTTAGAGTTTTGAGAGATGTATTACTACACTAATTTTTGTAAATTATTGAAACATACATTTTTGAAGTTAGATGGCAAATTATGTGAACAGGCATTAATAATTTCTTGACATTTCAGCGCGTTATGTCGACAATAAAATCTTATTAAGGGCGCACACAGCCCAAACGAATTTAATAAAAATTAATCCGTTTTAATGGTCGAGTATTAACGTAATGCTCAATGCTCATAAGAGAAATACGAGTTTAATATTTGCAATAACGCCACAAAATCATTCGCAGTTACGAGCTGGAATACGCAAATTCAGTTACGCGGGAAAATAAGGCCATTAAACACTGTCTGCGGATGTGCGGCTTCCACTTTATTCGCTGATGTCTCTTACCAAAATTAAAATGAGTCTTCTTTTCAATTACACACTAAATAAATTGGAAAATTCTTCAACATCAATGAAGATATTTTTAAAAGCTTCCTCACCACAACCTTCGTAACAACGTCAGGCGGCGCCCAATCCATTTTTATATGACATATAAATTTAACAACGACGAAGAGCAAAATAAAGTTAAGGTGAGTTTGAGGATAAAATCCTGGAGATGGTAAACTGACGAAAGAGAAAGACAAAACTCTGAATGAAAACAGAATGCTGGAAAAGAGCATCATGCAACGCAAGGAACGGAGAAGAGAGCTTGTGAGCAGTGCTCACGCACTCTCATCACGACCATTTGCAGTAGAAGCAAGTCATAAAGGGGAAAGGTAAGAGAACGCGTATGACCAACGTTCAGAAACCATTATTGTACTTTAATAGAGACATTATTTTTAATTAAATTATAATTAATAACAAAAAATACAAAAAAATTAAAACGAAAATTTAATTGAAAATGTTGGTGAAATTTATCTCTCATCAAGATCCGAGGGTACGCCGAAAATCCGTATGTGGTTTACGATATATTCATCACCCTGAAAAAAAAAATGTAGAAGAGCGAATAAATTTAAAAAAAACAAACGAAAAGGCGAAGAGTGCACTGTCAAAACCGCATCACCTGTGCTACGCTTCACGTGAGAATGAGAAGAGTATGAAAGAAAGTAAGCGTGGATACGAACACCAGAACGGAAGAAAACTGAGAAAAGAGAATGTAGATAGCAGACGAGAGATATACTGCGATTTAGAAAAGGTAAGAGTGTTGTGGAACGCGAGTCATAAAATTTGGGGAAAAAAATTTCACGCATTGTTGTCGCAATCATTAAAAAAAATGGACTTGGATCAAGGCTTATGCGACAAACAAAAATTTCTTGGAACTTTCCTACATTCTGAATAGAATGTACGATTTTCCCTGAAAACGTAATCGAAATATTAAAATATTGTTTGAAAAATTTCAAAAACGTTTTTACTTTGTTGACAATTGCACCTTGGAATAAATTATTACATTACGACGTGAATTACTATTTCCTAAACTGTCAAGTTAGCAGCTGGTGTGAAAAATTTGTTCAATCAATACTTTCATTCTTAACGCATTTTGTAATATGCATTTATACATTAATCACTGGTTCGACAGATTTCCCATTTCATTTTCATTTATGAATATATAAATTATATAATTGGATAAAATAGTGTAGTATTCACATCTACTTTATAAATAAATGTATGTTATTTCCATAATGCACTTCTTGCGATATTATCGCCATTAATACATTGAGACTGCTTTGGTTACAAAGTAAACTTTGCAACAAGAATGGCTGGAATCATTTTAACAATGTATTTATTATTAAGTTCTTTTTGGAGTAAATTAATATGAAATAACTGTAGTAAATTTCCTTGCTTCTTCAAAGATAAAAACTTCATGAATTTCTATTCAAGTTCATTTACACTTATTTATAAACATCGGACATTTATAGTCATCGGAAGCAGACATCAGTTTTATAACACAACTAATTAAATTATTACATAATATATAGAATAGTAAAACATTTGCTACTTAGCCATCTGCTTTTGTAATTATAAAGCCAAGGACCTGATTAAATCTAAATTTAAGTCAATATTTACAAATTTGGGTACACATAGTGCAGCATATTAATTTCGCCATCTTGAATTTTGCTAAATTTATATGTTACGATTCTTAACCATTTTTCAGGGACTTAAAAACATTTCAAAACTAAAATTCAAATCAAGTTTTTGCATTCTTGCACAAGGGAGTCCCACGATGCCTGCCATATTGAATTCGCCATTAATATTTTGATCTTAATTAGTAATCTGAGATTCCAAACCATCGAAATACACATAGTTGGCACGAATAACCTTACATGTTTATATGATGATAAAAATTAGGGCTTATAACAATTAAGAATCGATATTTTGAAAATTCTTATTTCTGGAAATAATAAGTTAGCATGGAAGATGGTTCACACTATGATTTAGAATGTTGGAAACTATGCCAAAAAATAATAGCTAAACCACACTGACTTTGGGAGTCCAAGACATTTGCAAGTTAGTGAAAATTCCAGCACGAGAATGCGCATGAGAGGCGTGCAGATGCCTTCAACGCGAGACAGGAACTGCGAGGAGGCCAAGAAGTCTGTTTAGCTTCACGGAGTTCATAAGACCGCACCCACCAGCGTCAAATAAAAATTAGCATTCAGAAAATTAAATTCATTTCAATGTTTTTGAGATCACCAATTACGAAATTCAAAGTAAGAAATCAATTCAATGTGGGGTAGATAGTGTAACTATCTTTGACACCAGCCTCCAACTGCGAGGAGGCGAAAAAAACTGCCTAGCTTTACAGTTAAAAAAAACCCCACCCACCTTCGTGAACTAAAATTGTACGGCAACGCTTGCAGAAAATTAGAGTAATTTCAATGTTTAAGAGACTCCAGATTACGAACGTCAAATTCAAATGGCAAGTTCAATACGGCGGCCATCGTGTAAGTATCTTCTAAAGAAACCCCCGACTACGAGGAGGCAAAGGCTGCCTCCTCAGAGTTTTTCGACAGCTAAAAATGTTTGATTGTGCATGCAGAAAATTAGATTAGTTTACTAGTTTTTAACATCGCGGATCGCGGAGGTCACAATAAGATGGCGAGTTCAATACGGCGGGCACTAACGAAGCAGCCTCCACATGCGAGGAGGCAGCAGAAACCCCCGACTGCGAGGAGGCGAAGGCTCCCTAGCTCCACGGAGTTTTTCGACATTTTGGAAACTCAGCCAAAAAATAAGAGCTAAACCACACCGACTTTGGAAGTCCAAGACATTTGCAAGTTAGTGAAAATTCCAGCACGAGAAAGCGCATGAGAGGTGTGCATGAAATTCTTGAAGATGAAAAATGTATGACTACGCTGGCAGAAAATTAGATTATTTTACTAGTTTTTAACATCGCGGATCACGGAGGTCACAATAAGATGGCGAGTTCAATACGGCGGCCACTAACGGAGCAGCGTCCGCGCGAGGAGGCGGAGCGCGCTGCGTGGCGGGCGCGGCGTCGCGTCGGGGTCTCGGGCGGGCGCTACGCGTCGCGCGTGTTTAAGCGGCGCGCGGATATAAAGCGGCGGCCGCGTAAAAGGGGCGGCGGCCTCTCTCGCCGCCATTTACATAAAGTCGCAATATTGCCGCCCCGCGACGCGACGCGACGCGACCCGCCCCGCCCCGCCCGAGCCGCTCCCGGGAGTATTGCGGCCGCTAAGCGGACTCGATCCGCTCGCCCGCCCTGTTGCGTCGCCCTCCGCCCGCGCCCGCCCGCGCCCGCCCGCGCCCGCCCGCGCCCGCCCGCGCCCGCCCGCGCCCGCCCGCGCCCGCCCGCGCCCGCCCGCGCCCGCCCGCGCCCGCCCGCCCGCCAGACGATCGTCCCGTTTTGTTGTCACTAGCGCCCTATCCCTTGCCGCACGAAACGGTCTGGCGGCCTGCGTGACTCGGATGCTGAATATTGCGGCCGGAGTATTGAGTTCTCGAGGGGGGTGTTTCCAACTGTGACTTCTGTCTTCCATGAATCTTTCCGGAACGAACTGGGAAGCTTTACCGAAAATCCAAAATGATGCCACGTATTACTCTTCATGTGTTTGAAGAACAGTCTGCTATTTTCACAGCACTATAAAGCATGTTTGATATCTGTTGTTTCAGCACTAATTTAAGTTATATAGTAACCCATCAAGAGGGTGATTACTTAGGTCATTCAGATAACAAACTGTGTTGAGTAAGCAGACGGTTTTTATTTTTCTTATGATCTCGAAAGTTTCACACAATATTAACATATCAAGTTTTATGATGCCTTGGAAATGTATGTGTTGATTGCGTTACTTATCTCTCTCTAAAATTAGCTTCATTCTTACAACTGTTCAAATCAACAAATGTCAGTGACACTGCTCATACATCTTTAAACATCAGTGTTACAACTATTTTGATCTTCAGAAGTTCTCCATTGCGTGGCATGTTTCCCTTTGAAAGTTCGGTCGTCCTTAATCCCTTCCCTTCATGCCCTACAAACACAGTGCCCTCCAGGCACTTCCGAGCCGATGCAGGGAGCTCAGTTCGCAGCACCCCCGCCGTCCAACTTCCTCATCAGCTCCCACGCCCCCACCGCCTCGCTCCACCCTCTCTCCCCCGCAATCACCATCCGGCCTGTCGCGCCGCCTCTTCACCGCAGGCAGTTTCTCCCGCCTACACGAGAGCAAGGGGCCACTTCGCCCACCCCGCTCCGCCCCGGCTCCCTCTTTCGCTCCCGGCCAGTCACCGCCGCCGTCGCCACGGTCCGCGCCGCCCACCAATATCTCCCGGATTACGACCTTGTCGCCGCGTTCATTATGAAGTTACCATAAAGGGACCGTATCTCGCGTTAACACGTCCCTCAGCAATCTCCCGACGCCCTGGAGAGACTTTTATTTTATGGGTTACAAATACGATCGCGACATAAGGGGATTATGATAATGCTTCGGGAAATATAAACGAAATAACAGCTCCTGGAGTCACTCACGACCGGGGCTTTTAAACCGATGAAGCGTAGTTAAATTTATCGACTCGTTTCAAGAGGAATTTCAAGGAGAGGCATCTTCGCGTTCCGCACGCAACGGGCTTTGAGATGGCTCCAGAGAAAGTGTCGGTTTAATCTTCGATAACATTTTCAACAACGTACGGTAATGGAACGCAAAGTTTACTCTGAGAATTTTTATCGAATGATACAATTTCAGGACTAGCAACTACAAAGCGCAAAACACACTAATTTTCTTTGCAGTGCTGATGAAACGATTGGGAAGATTTAGTTTTGGGCAATTTAAGAAACTAATGGAAACTAATAGGAAATGGCACATTGGGTAAGTGATATTCTGCACTGCAGTTAAAATATTTTGTAGGGTGGATATAGTTAAGCTTTCTGTCAATAAGTTGTTTATTCGCTTACATTTGCGACTGTAATATTAGTTTCAATCTTAAATTGAGTACATTATGGTATGTTGAATATATCACGTTATGTTGGCGTACAGCGATGCATTTCAGCATACAGCGATGTTATACAGCATACTTTCTTCTCACAAAGAACTGCTGCAAGGGAAACCTTAATTGGAATAAGATCAACACACACGTCGGGCTTTTTATTCTGTTGGCGGATGAAATGTTTATCGATGTAATTCCAACGAGCAAACGTACTCATATTTGAAATTACGTTGTTCGCATTTATTTTTAAATGATTTTAAGACTTTGTCAATAACTGCTGATCGGAAAAATCTGATGAACGAGTATAATGAGCAAATAATTACAGAAGAGTTAATCAGTACTTTTAAATCATTGAAGGTTGCACAAAAAATACGGTCATCCCATTTCAGCAAAGTGATTGATTCGCTGCTTTTCTATCAAGCACGATATTAAAGACGGGGAGACCTTTTATGATCGGCGTGCAGAGTACTCATGAATTTTTCCTTTCACTTCTTTAAGCTTCGTGAGAGTGAAGGAAAACTTCGATCCATCACATCTATAATTTTCAATTTTTATCAGGACATTTTAAATCGTAATATTTCTTCCATTATTCCATTCTAATTATATATACAATTTTACCTTATATAGACACATATATTAATAATTTATTAATGTTTTCGTCAGAAATACATTAATAACGTATTGCTCAACATATTTTTGTTTAGTAAAGTTTGAGGCAGTAAAAATATCAAATATTTATACTTCCATTGCTGAATTCTGAGAGTAACCCGCACGATCTCGTAGATAAAGGTCAGGCGTTTTATGTTTGTGTCATTCGTATTCATTCCGGAATCCCTATCGAGGTATTTCTCCAGAAAACTTTCGAAATCCCCAACGAACCGCAACGCCTCACGAAAATGCCACGAGATGTCCACCGGATTCACGAACAACCCGTCGGCCACCCTCGGGACGTGCCCCGGAGGATCCACGCGCCATAAGATGCGGGGCCGAGCGCGTCGGGCGAGTTGTTTGAGCGCGGGGGCGCCGACGAGCTGTCGAGTAACAAATCTACATGAGAAGGCGCGGCTCGCGCCCCCGCGGGGGCAAGGAAGTGTTGGCATATTTTACCTCCATAATAGGGCGCGCCCTCCAGCTGGCCGCTCTCACAGGGGCGAGGGGCGTTTTTCACACGGGACTCGCGCAAGCCGGCCCGCGCAGGGTGGGGGGAGGGGAGGGGCGCAGACGGGGAGGGGCGGGGAGGCGGGTGAAAGGAAGGAGCCGCTGGCAGCGAACCAGACAAGTCCGCCAAGAATGTGTTAGCAATGAAAGGGAACGAAAAAGCAGTTGGTGGTGGGAAGTTGGAGGAAGAAGAAAATGGCAGAAAGAACAAATGAGTAGAAAAACTCACATATAACAATGGGAGTAAAATTATTATTAATATGGTACAAATAACCGAAAAAAAAATTTACTGCCAGAAGACCCCAGGGCATGAAATCATTTCAGACGAGACGGAATGAAAGAGCGGTTGGTAACGAAAGAGGCGAAGATGACGAAATAGAAGAAGTGCAAGAAAGAATGAAAGAAGAAAATACAACCCAAAAGAGAAGAAAGATGGCTAAAAAGAAACAAAGAACAAAGCCTGAAAGGAAGCACAGTGTCAACATTGGTGGATTGGGGGAAAAGACAGTAGCTCCGGGAAGTGATGCAAGAAGGGAGGAGGCGGGCAGAGCGCGAGTGCTATATGGCGAACGGTCCAGAAAGGAGGACGTGGAGCAACGCGAGTGCGCGGGGTTACAAAGCGAGCGGCGCCGGCCGGCAGCTGGGGGGGGGGGAGGGGCTGGCGAGGGCGGGGGTGGCTGTGCCCGACGAGGCGGAAGCGGCGGCGTGATGGACTGTGAGCACAGAGGGCTATTGGGGGAGGTCGTTAGCGCCAGAGGCGAAAAGGGTACACTGAGAAAGGCTACTTTTTATACGTCGTATGTCATGAAGACAGAGACTACTACATATAAAAGTTGTCGTTTAAGTTATAACGACAACATTCTTAATGCACGTTTCGCTGTGAATTAATTTTTAGTGCTTTAAGAGTTGTTTTTATTAAGAGATGTCTTAAGTCACCCGACCATTCGTGGACAGTCTTTTTTAAGCTTCAGATAAGCACGATTTGTTCGTTACGAGTTTGCATTTATGCTTTTGATTCGAGTAGTTTTTTTCTTTAATTAATAGGGGTGATCGCAATCTAATAATTACATTCAAGATATTCACAAAGAAAGAGAAGACATGAATTAATAATTTGTATCGTCCTTGGGTGTATCTAACTGAGATTGACACATAAGCATCTACGTAATAATTTTTTTATATAAATTGGACAGGGGTGGCTCGTCCTAAGGGGCCACAGGGGCCGGGCCCCACCAAGATTTAATAAAGCAAAAAAATGTTTATTTATCTTTATCGTAATCTCTTTGTGATAATTGTAGTACTTTATTGGAATTGTTTATTCGTGAAGATCGACAATTCATTCCCAGTACTTATTCCAAGTGGCAAAAAACAAGAATTGGGGATCATAGTTACTTGCCGCCCTCCAAGATACCGTTAGTAGCGCTCAAGGGGCCCGTCTTGCGTGGGCCCCAAAGCAGTCACTTCGCTCCCTTTACAAGGTCAGCGCCCTTTCGTACTGGGCGCGACCACTGCTTGCTAATTTTAGCTGTCCGTGGGGCCCGCACCAGCGGGCCCTTCTCAGAGGAACGCCAGGCTGAGCGCGCGGTTTTTAAAGTGCACGTGAAAGTTCTGCGCGCTATAAGATAAACACAGTGGATACGTTACACCGTTTTGTGTTTTCTTCATTGAGACTTGAAGAAAAAAATGATATTAAACTGTTAAGAGCACATCAACCGAGTGAGTTTTCATTTACACAAGTTGATGGGAAGAAAAAATGAACATTCTGTATCTTGTAATTTCAGAAAAAACTATGGTTCACTGTGAGTGAAGAAAAACAAAGCTTATTTTGCTTTTTTGTTTATTATTTGTTGGTGAGGGGTTGTGGACGACAGTAGGCTGTAAGGATCTGAAACATTTGAGGGAAATGATAAAGAAACACGAAGAAACGCACTAAGCAACACGAAGAAGTTGCATTTAGAAAACGCTTGTAAATTTAAAACTTTTCGAACCTTGAACATTGTTGTACAGATTGATTCAGCGGTCAAAATTTCCATCTAGAAACATAATGAACAAGTCGCAAAAAATAAACTATTTTAGGTAGAGACATTGCATGTTTAAAATTCTGTGGTACTAATGAACTAGCATTGAGAGAGCATGATGAATCCGAAGATTCAAAACACCGTGCAACTTTTTATCGCTATTCGGCGATCTACATAGTGTGTTAAATGAATATTTAAATATTTTTTTTGTTTATAAATATAACTCACGACGTAGAACGAGCTGCTAGATTCTATGTATGAAGTGAATTTGGACGAAGTGAAGAGAGACATAGATGTAGCATATTTTGTTTCTCTGCAGGCCGATTAAACAACTGACATAACACGAGGAAGTCAATTTATCTTAATTTTACGATATGTTCCCCTTTCGAACTCTCAGCATTCAGAAAGAAAAGGTACGGTATTAGCGTAATTTTTACAAAAATCATTTGTTTCCGTTGACATACCAATATTTGATTAAACATCTTAATAAAAATTCCTAGTTCTGTTTTTGTGGAAAACGTATAAATTTAAAGGTTTAATTAATTAATAATTAATATTAATTAAATAATTGATTAAATGGCAATTATTTAATTAAATAAGATTGATTATGAGATGATATTCGTGCGTTTGCGTCTGGCCCCACCAAGAAAAAATGTCACGAGCCGCCACTGAAATTGGATCTAGTAAGTAAGAAAATGAAATGTTCATCAGTTATTCAGATATAGCTTTATCTGCTGGCCTTTCCCTTCAGATGTGATTCTTTAAGAAAAGGTTTACATATCATAGGATCAATATTCTAGATTTTCGTTTTTTGTGTTATTTTGATTCTTTAATATTCACTTAACATAGTGCAATATACATTTGCGAGATACTTTGTTTCTGAAGGTTAGAAAATACCATTTAAATGTCTAGCGCCACATAGCACATCTATTTTTATGTCATCTGCCATTTTAAATTTATTTTTAAGTTTTCGAAATCGTTTTAGGAAAATTTCTTTAGTGATTGTATTTATAGTGATGTGACAAAACTGCCTTGCGATAGTCATTTGTTTCCTGACATTTTGACGGCATTGTTTACGTTAATATCGTGCGTTGTAATCTGTTTATTGTGAGTGATTTTGTAGTGTCTTAGTCACTACAAAACACTACTATACTACACTTCTAATTAGTCACAGGGTTGAAAAGGCAGAAGAGGAAAATGTTGAAAAAAAGTAAGATTGTAGGGACAAAGAGGAAAAGTTCAGAGAATGATGAGGAAGATGCTGAAGAGCCAGAATATGTTCCAGGATTGTCTTAGAGTTTTATTGTCACAAAACCTTCATTTCCCGAAAATTATTATTGTTGTTTCTCTTCATGTACCTTTTTCTCAGAAACTATTGCTATAACTGTATGAAATTTTCAACACTTACGTATCATGTAATTGCCGTGATTTATTGTTTTTTATAGAATTCAATTATTCAAAACTCAGATACTGAGTATATTTTAAAAAATGTTTAAATAATAGTATGTTGGGAGAAAATTATTAAACAACGAAAATGATGTTGAATCGTTACAAAAAGACACTGTGGGGCGTAAAAGCACAGGTCGTGCCGATAGTTATCGGAGCTCTGGGATATGTTCCGCAAAATTTGTGTAAGAACTTGTTTAAACTCCCAGGTAATTCAAAAGACTGGGAAGTGCAAGAAATTGCTTTATTTGGAACAGACCACATTTTGCGCAAAGTATTGTAGAGGCACTGACAGTCACCGGATCTGCTCCTTAGGTAGCTGGTTGCAACCTGGAGTAGATTTTATATTCAGCCAACTCATAACATCTTTAGTCATGTGTAGTGGAATAATAATAATAATAATAATAATAATAATAATAATAATAATAATAATAATAATAATAAAAACGGACTTCGGTCTTTTTATCCCTCATGAAGATGGTTTGTTACTATTCCGACTTCCCCGAATTCTTTTTCACAAATAAAGTGCGCAACATAAACATTCTTAGAAACAGCAATTGCTACTGCATTACGTCAGAGACTTGGTAAAAGCACGGCCCTCTGAAGTACAAATACTGCGACCGGTTTCCGGCGCGCGAGAGCGAGTGCCGTCCGTCCGCGCCCATGATGTTTCGCACTAATTAAAGTCCCCGGCCGGCGCTTCTCAGCCGCGCTGTCGGCCCGCGGGCCCGTGCGCTCACCTCGGTGAACTCCACGTTGCCCGGGTCGCCGGTTACACTGCCGTCAGGGTTGCGGTAGCCGGCGAACGAGATGAGCTGGTTATTCCACACGCGGAAGTCGTGTTTCCCGTCCGTGCGCTGTGGAAACACCGTGATGGCTGACCTGCGAGTGAAGAAAGTTCCATGTAAATGATAAGAGGACATATTAATGATACTAAAATTACTACTACTAATGGTATAATGGTATTTTATCATACCTATACCATATCTATTTTACCTACTAATAATAATACAATGGCATTTTTAACTAAAACAATTACAGATAAGTAAGCTGTTAATAAGTAAGCTCTTTCTTTCATTAAAGAATAATTTTTGAGCCAAATGAGGATGAAATAAAGAAGAAAGGGAATGAGTTAATTAAAAGAATACGCGAAGGTAAGAGAATGGCTTTTTCAAAATAAAACAACCTGACGCAGGTTTTATACTGATTTGAATAAATTGCAAAACATTTAGGACGTACTTTAATTTTTGTTAAGTTGAGGATAAAAATGTTTCGATTCCAATGAATTACATTTTTACTTGGAAAACGCAAAAATATGGTATAGTATATCTCAGAATATTTTTAGTTAGAAAGCATATATCATCTTCGTAAGTAGGTTTTGTAAATACGTCTCCCAATATATTTTTAGAATGTCATATTGTTTAGTTATCATAGTTAGAATGACATATTTTCCCGGTCAGTTATTCGAATTTGCCACTTCGGATATCTTTTTATGCCATACAAATTAACGTTACAATTTTTAAAAAATTAGTAGAAATTTCCGATTGAGAACGTTATCTGTTATAATTATCTCTCAAAAGTTTCATTAATTCTTAGTAAGATTATGTACTGATAACATAAAGCGTTATAGTATTTGGAACATTCTTTCATCCATTGGACGCCAACGATAACTTGATTCAATATTAATACACCGAATTTGCTCAATTGTATTATTTAGATATAATTTTTACAATGTATGATTTGATGAAGCGATGTAATTATACAGCGACTTTGATCTATCACTTAGAAAAACAACAATAGAAATTAAATAAACTTTTTGGAATTTACCAATTGAACAATAATGAATACATACTACATACACTTTAATTTAATATTTCCTCTTAAATTCCGTACTCCAAATTTCACTCTCGTCTACTCTCGAAGATCGCTAATTCACACAGCCCGGCGCAAACTCAACAAGCTGGGCATCGATCGCAGTCCGTAGCGGGCGCCGTTCCGAAGGCGGTGCGAGCAGCCTTAGCCGGGGGTAGAGGGTCGAGAAATGTCGGGCCGCAAGTTTACGAGAGAAGATTCGCGAGCGAAAGCCGATGGGGTGACGGCATCGGCGGCGGTAGAAGCGGAGGGAGATGAGAGTCCAGCAAGACAAACGAGAATAGAGAAGTCTCTTCGGTGCCCAGGTGATAAACTAGGAGATTGGCAATGCTATCCGGTACAGTCTGAACAGACAACCAGAGAAGGAATGATGGAGAGTGCATTCTAGAAAGCACTGAGGGGATTAGAATGAGAAAATGCCAATCAAACGGTCAAGAAGAAGTCGGATAAGACACATGTATAAGAAGACGAAATAAATATTGTGGACGGCATAAATGGTTGGTAAGTCGGAAGTGGAGGGGATGGATAGAGGTGGCGGATGTTTCAGAGGTGGCAGGAGCGGAGGAGGCGGCGAGATCGTCAAGGACGACGAGAATGGCAGAGGGGGAGTAGCGAGAGCGGGCCAGAGAGCGACGAAGAAGGGCGAGGGCGGCTGGACGCGGGGGCGGCCCGGCTCGCCGGCGGCTGTACGAGCGCATAGCGCGGCTTCCACGACAAGGCCAAATCCGCGAGTTCGCGGAGCCCCGCGCCGCGGTTATCGGGAATTGACGACGCAATAACGGCGCTCTCTCTGGCGTCGGTGGGCGACCGCCGGAGGCCTGCGGCGGACAGCTGCCGTCCCCGCGGACTTCGCTGACAGCTGTGGACGCGGCGCGGCGCGGCGCGGCGCGGCGCGTGCGTATTACGCGGCCCCATGCAGAGCACCACTGCGTCACGGGAAACATACATTGCGGCTCTCTGCACCCGACCGTCCCTAGCTTACCCTCCTCGCCCAGCGTGGAGGTTTATGTTCTTAGGCGGCTGACGCACGTACTTCACGGTTTCTCAATCAGGCAGATGACAGTTGCGACATCTCCGACTATGTGCATGCGTGGTTTCTTTCAGCTATCTGTATTTAACAGGCGTCATGAAATATTTATAAAGGTATAAACGTTTATAAGCGTAAAAAGTGTAGATGCGATGAGTTATTGTGTTACAATGTGGTAGAGAAGGAGCGAGAAAATGTGGCAAAAAGTCTGGAGAAGACAGATATCGAGGAATGTTTGAAAACACATTCCAATAGTTTGGCAGTTTTCTTCAAAGAATTGGCCAATTTATCATTGTAGACGGCTAGATGAAATAAATCATATCTCTCAAAATAAAAAAAAATTAAAAGTGACGTACACGCAGGTTAAATGCAATTTAGTATTCGTCACTTGGATATTAAATAATTTGCGCTTATTATCCAAATCTCACATTTCTACAGATGTGCATTCATTGTCTTTCTACAAACTAAAAATAATATTCTTAAAGCTTGATTACATAAACAATTTTAAATATATATTTTTCCTGAAGAGAATTTTCTTTTTTGAAAGCTCGAAGTACAGATTTAATAAATATCTAATGAATTATATTTGAGCGTAGTTTAATAAATTGATTAATCGTATTATTTCAATAAATAAATTATAGAGCGTTTAAAATTATGAGATTACTGACAACGGGAATGTTTAAAGCTAAAGCTTCGAGGTATTAGTACATGGTGCAGTGTAATTCAGTGTCTATCAACATTGAGTAGTGTCTTCTCTCCGTTAAAAGAAATGATTAATATTTCAGCTATTTAGCAAGTCTACGACCTTCAAATTACAGCCTGACATTATATGCCTGTCCCGACTTCACACGAATATAGTTTAGATTAGAATACCACATGTTTGATATGGTACAGAAATAAATAAAATTTCTGCAATTCAAATTATATGCTTATATCATTTAATCTAGAAATTGACTGAACTGATCCGTTAGGAAAAATTCAAATGGTTTTCAGAGTAGCTTATTTCTGTGAAAATGTAGGTCAGAGTGTTTATGAAACGTTTTTAGATACTTATCACTCGCTCATCCAGCGAAGTGGATAATGACGTAGCGCACTGACTTCACATTCGGGAGACTTGGGTTCAATCCCCGTGCCGGTCATCCTGACCGGGGTTTTCGCGGTTTCCCTAGGTCATCCAGGCGAATGCTGGGATGGTTCTATTGAAAGACCACGAAACCGGCATCGCTAGCCGAATTCGCAATCTAAGCGAATTCGAGACATTGCGGTTCCTGGTTGGATGACCAAATAGGAACTCCGGGATCTAACTGCCGTGGCCAATTGCCCTTTGTGGGATATATAATGGATAAATACAAATCACTCACTCATTGGCTTCTATCTAATGAGACTCCAATGAAACCGTTAACGAAAGTGAAAGTAGTACGTGAAGGCGCAAGCAAGACCTACAACTTTCCTCCCTCCTCGTGGAAGAATACAATGCATCTGCACTGCTGGACATGTCTAGCAGCGCTAGCCTCGTCCACCCCATGTGGGGCGCAGGTGGAGCGGAGGCGAAGTCGGGTCGAAGGCGAGACTTCTCCCTGCCGTAGTAGGCGCCCTCTCATCGGTTTCGGAGTGCGCGGCCGCGGAAGCGAATTATCGGTTTCCCTCACGGCGCGGCATGCGTCACCCGCGTTCTTCTCCGCCCCTCGGGCGGCGCGGCGGCCGCCGTCTCAAAAGGCGCTCCCTGCTCTCATCTGCCGCCCGGCAAAACCGTGACTGCCTGCGCCGCTCCTTTCTACGTGCTGCTTCTCTCTGTCAGCTCATGCTACCTCTATCTCTTGGTTTTCACCGCCCTTTCAGGAACGCCCATGTTTCTTATTGTTGACCCGTATCGTTCGTTATAACACAGTTTTCCTACACAAGTTCCTGTTCCTCCACACAGTAGCTAAAATAGTAGGTGCTCTATGAGTCCCCTACATCAAATAGTAGTTAGTTTAGTACATAAGTTAGAATAAGAATAGTTATAAGCCAACAAAATGCATATGAAAAAGTAATAATTTACTAAACTATATAATTTTCCAACAATAAGTAAATAAATTTAAAAAAAACAAGCTCCTGTCATCTCAAGTCCTTAAAAGTCCTAGTTGTCCTCAGGCACCGACTGTTACCCATGACGGTTAATACAGAGATTTTTGCACATCTTGAGGCATCATCGTTTACGCAATTGGACCACTTTTGAGCTTCTGGTTGGGTTGAACGAATCAGGTATGAGTGCAGACAGTGGTATGCGCTATCATGCAAAACTCCCTCTTTTCACGTCCTTCCCGTGTTGATCCCTGTCGACTCCTGTAGCACTCACGCCCCAACTGTTCGCGTTCTCCCCTCAAGGTCTCTGATTGCACCTGATTGCCCTCTGCTTACTTCTGTTGGTCCTCGTCATATCCCGTCTTTCTATTGGACCCTGCCATCTCTTGTCCCTCATAGAAGGCCCCCGTTCGTCCACGAGTAACCACTGATCGTCTCCTCCACCATCTGTATGCCCCTGTCGCTGTTCATTACACACCGTCTACTCCTTTCGGCTTCCTGTCGAGGCCTGTCGCCAGTCCGTTGTCCGCTCTTGCCCCGACACCTCCTCTCACACTCGCCAAACACCTTTTTCTCGTACCGCTCGAGGGATTCTTGTACTCTTTTCTCGTACCATCCACATTTCGTTTTTTCTGTCGCTTCGCCAGTCACTCTAGCTGATTACCCGACGTTCCCGAGGCATTTGCTTTCCGATATTACCTGGAAAGATCCCTTAGTCATCGTCAACAACGCCACTGCCCGGCAACAATGCAATGCCCCGCATTGCAGGTTTCTAGTAACGTTAATTTTGGACTGAAAAGTTTCATATTTTCTACGTAAAAATTCGTGCGTTTTATCATTATAAATTTGAATTAATTTTATAACTATTTGATTCTGTTCGTGAGACATTTTGATAAGATAAATATGAGACATTTTGATAAGATAAATATGTTTTCAAATAGCAATTCATTACTGAAAAGTGTATTTACAACTATTTTTAAAAAAAATCCTCTGGCGATCTTTACAAAGTTGAAAGAAAAGAAATGTAGTTTATTTGTAGACGCTCACATCTCAATTATAAGAAACTATTCAAAATTGTGATAATCACCTTCAACAGAAATTTCATAGGAGAATAGGTATCTCCCTCATGATTGTATTCCAGTTCGTGAGAGAAAGGAGTGTGACAAACTGTGGTAACGGAATCGCGTGGTGAGATGCATCTCTGCCGGTGCACTCTCGAGTTAGTCGCTATTTCACTGGGAGCTTAGAAGTTCTGTGGCGCATCGTACAAAGCAGTTGCCTTCTTGTACATATTCCCTCTCCTCCTTCCTGGCACATACCACCACAGTTTAACTTCTGCTGAAGAACAGTCTGAATTACCCGCCTCAGCGATTCTTTAGACACCGAGCAGCGTATCTTTCAATGGAATTATATAAGAGAAAAGTTAACACTTACACTCTATTCAGAGATAATGCACTCATTTCTTGTGTAGGAGGGAGATATGTAGTTGAAGAATAAGAGAAGACATGTTGAAGTAAATTTTATCCGTTAATAACTAGTTTCAAATGCAACTGTATGAGAGAAAGACGAACTTTATCATGACCAAGATGTGAGAAGACAAAAAGAACCATGTAGAATTTATAACTGCGAGTCTGCTTGTCGATAGAAGTTACATAAAATGTAGGATCGATAACAAGGAAGGGGAAATAATGTCAATAAAAAACGATATGTAACAAATACAATAAAAATAATTAGAGATAATTAAACTAGAGTTACAATAAAAGCTAGTTTTATAACATGTACAAGTTTCGTTTATAAAAGCACATCCGTAACTATAACTGATTATTTTTTACGTTTATGTATTCGTTTTGTTGGTCCTTGATACCAAAAAAGGGGATAATTCGTATTCCAATATGTAGAAAGTAACTTCCTCTAACACGTATAGTCAGAATCCACATTTTATGCATACCTTAATACAAAAAAAAGGCAAAACATCTGACGGTTCTTCTGACTGTCCCTCAGTCTACCTGAACAACGCAACCCTAGGCAGGGTTTTCCATCAGTCTGTCTGTCTGTTTGTCAGTCTGTCTGTCCATGAAAAATCTAGTAGCTAAACCATAGGCACGGCGTTCAGCAAAATTAAAATTCCCGAATCGAACTGACTTACGTCACAACCTCTTGAATTTGAAGCGAATATTTTGATTTTTGCCGGTACTTTACATTAAGTCTCAAGCACGTTTTCAATTTTCTTTTCAAAAAGGGCTCCAATTTTTTTAATTATTTTTTTTAGATAGAGCATTGTACTCTTTTAAAAACGGTGCGGGTCCAATTTTCGTTGAGCTCTCCGGATTTTCGAAAATAGCAAAAGGTGTAAATAACGCGAGAAAATATGCGTTGCTGTAGAACCCGTAGTTAACCATGAAATTCCTAAGATTCATCTACGAGCAAAACGCATTGTACTTGCGCACGCGTCCGTTTCGACTTCTGCAATGGTCAGTGCAGGCAATCGGAGTTTACGCAACAACAACAAACAAGTAGTAGTCTAGAAGTTACACTGCGTCTGACTACACAAACAAGTAAGCGTCTGTCAACAGCGCTGATGCAATCTACCGTCCAGCGTCCGCGGTTGAGACCTACTTACCGAGTGTACGTGTTCTATAGCTAGGAAATGGTCTGAAGACGCAACACCAATTCATACACAAGGTGAATCTATACTGGGTAAAGACCGTGGTTGGAGACACGCTAAATGGAATGCATGTTAACTCCAATAATGAGAAAAGTTGAAAGATAATAGCAGTGTGTAGGACGAAAATGACGCTAAGAACAACACTAAAGGAACGAAACCATCACGAGTCACACAGAACAAGATCATCACGAGTGTGAACAGATGGGCAACTGCAGGCGCCACAAAACACCCCTACGTACGAAGGACTATGGTTGGATGGTGAGAGAGAAAGAGAGAGGGTGTATAGGTTTGGGTGCAACAGCAAGGACTGAGGTATATGGAGGAGAGCGACGTGATCTTGGTAATGGGCACACTACGTTTCCCAGCGAGGAGCGAGAGCGGAGGTGAGCGATGGAGGCGGTGGTCGCGCGATGCGAAGCCGCAGTCGGGGGCGGGAGGGGGAGAGCGAGGATCGAACACAATGGGCACTTAGGGCGAATGACAGCATGCGTCTTTCAATGGAGAGCCTGCAGAAAACTGCGGATTCTCTTATGATGTTTCTGGTAGAACTCCTTCATTGTCCACTCGACGGACGTGGAGACAATAGCCGCGTCGCGCCCAGTGTGCAGTTACCCGTTGTGCGCTTCGTGGGCCTGCTAAGATGCAGGAGATGCAATATTGCTTTTCTTTGCAGACAGCGGTACAGTTACAAGTAAGGCAGAGGGCCGTTTCAATGTAAGATGAATATTCATGTTCAAGAACGTACACGAGAGTATTCTTGCAATTTAGTAAAAAAATATTTTGTATGACCATTCATTGTCAAATACTCTATGAAGTGTTCTTCCTTCTTCTCATTCAGGTAATTACCAATATCATTTTATTCATATAGAATATCGATTCTTTGACCACCAGAGATAACTTCATTGATTACCTCTTGGGTTGTTTCGAATAGAAACACCTACAAGAACATGCACGTTTCAAATGAAAAGGAGGAGCACTTACCGAATGTTTCCTTTGTTGGTGCTGTATTTTATGTGGTTGCACAGAGCTTCAAACATTCCACTGGTCGTGGTCACGTAGCGGCAATCGAACACCTACAACCAAGAAAGGAGAAGGGAACAGTTAATTTGCGGTAGTGTAGAACACCCTTCTAAGAATACATGATACTGATACTGATGAGTAAAAAATATAAATCATATATCACTACGCTAACACAAGTATCTAGGTACAATGATTTATTTAGTACGTTTTATACCTATTATTCTTACTTATTTAGTATTTATGCCTATTATTATTATTATTATTATTATTATTATTACCTATTTATAAGTACTTTGTTACAGAACATATAGACATAGTTCGTTTCGAAGTTTTAGATTATTGCCTAAAATTGTACTTGTCTTAAATGAAATGTATTTATTTAGATTTAAGAGCTCTTACAATTCTGACGTCATTGAGGCGAATGAGCTCGCTTTACCCGCCGAAAATTGTATGGACTGTCCGGGAAACGAACCCGACATCCAGCGGTGGAAGGAGTTTGCCCCAGCTATTACACAATCACCTTTAATTCTTGTCTTATGAAACTGTCGAATTCTGTAATACCATTTTAACGCTACATCAATCCTCTTCATAACAACGAAGTTATCTCCTCAGCTGATGTTTAGAAAATTTACAGGTAATTTGATACCATAAGACTTTGAAAGTAAAAGTTAAACTAATAGTTAAGTTACCCCATAACATGAACAGAGAGATTATTGTTTGCTGGTGCTCATTTTCAGAGTATTTACTTTCACGAAACAGCCTTCTTTCATGGGAGGATCAGGACGGAAGTTTACAAAATATTTCAGAGCTTCATGCAAGTTTTGGAGATGTTGGAAACACGAATTAGTTCGTGCATACATGACAATTACTAAAGCAAAATTTTACAGATTTCCAACAAAGTTGTCTGAAAACATTATAGAACAAACACAAAATGCAAGTGACCATCTGCGAGTCTATATACAATCCGATAGAATTGATATTAATTGTAAATGCTTTATGAAAATAGTAATTCACAATGAATCCCGCTAAACAAAGAATATGATTCATATTCTTTTTTAATTGATAAAAAGCGACCTTACAAAAATAAATTAATTAAAAAACAATATGATTAATTTAAGAAATAATTTCTCAAAGCGAGACAACTAAACTTTTCTTCCATCAGAATGTTTCGGTTTTGTCTTTATAAAAGCGAATTCGGCATTGCAATTGCGAATTGCAGAATTCCTCTGTGCTGTTGTTAAATTTGAGTAGAGGACTTTTCATTCAAAGTTTGAAAAATAATGCGAGTAAATAATGTTAAGGACATTTTCATTTGATGTGATTAAAATATTTAAAAAAAGTTCTCAACCGGGCTTCGCGAAAGGATACAAAAGTCTCCGTATATTTTGTCTTCAACATGTGGAACTTCATGTAGTATGCGGACGGCAGTTCAAAGTTGCCGCGCTAACTGCGCGGCAAAGAGCGCCGGCAGCATGTTCCCGCCTCCGGCAGCGCGCAGCACAGAGCGTCGGCATCAGGCGCGCTGAGCTTCGTCAAGCGCGCCAAGGGTGTGCTCAGAAACCAGCCACGCCTGTTACCTGGGCTCCGCGCACTGGTGAACCGGCCAATCAGGGGAAGCCGCGGGAAGCCTTGCGCGGGAGCTGGCCCAAATAAAAGGACGCCGACGGAGGATCACCGGCAGTAGAGCGCTCGGCGTGGTTTCAGCCAGATGGCATATTGTTTTTTGTATATGAAGTTTTGTGGTAACTGTACATAGCGGCCGAGTTGGCCCAGATTTTTGTAAATAAATATTCTTATGGAAAGTGAGTGTTTTTGAGTTATAACAGTGGCGACGAGTAAAAAGGAGAATGAACGCGGAACAATTTTCACAACTGATGGCGTGTCTACAGCAGCAACAGCAGCAGCAGATGGCGATGATGGTGCAGACATTGCAGCAAGCGGCAATTTCCTCACGACCGAGCAGCCCAGCCCCGCCGTTCGCAACTTACGATGCAGCAGAGGAAACCTGCGAAGAATATGTGGCCAGATTGGAGCAACATTTGTTATGCTATGATATTAAAGAGGAATCTCGTAAAAGAGCATTTTTTCTGGCCACAATCGGCGCACCGTTAAATAGGTTGTTACGTAAGTTAAGCAAGGAAGAAGAGATTTCGCAGGTGTCATACGATATACTTAAACAGCGGCTGCTAGCTCATTTTTCGAGGGAGACGCATTTAGTGGCGGCACGCTACAAGTTTTATTCATCCAGAATGAAGCCAGGCCAAACGCATGCCGATTGGGCGACGGAGTTGAAGGGTTTGGCGAAGCGTTGTGCGTTTGAATGCAACACAGAGAAATCGTATGCGGAGTCATTGATACGGGACATGTTGGTAATGCATACGCCGGAAAAAGAAGTTCGGTGGGCATTATTGCAACAAAACAACCCGTCTTTGGAAGACGCCTTAAAATTAGCAACATCGTATGAGGTAACGAAGCATACGGCGCATCAGATGACGTTAGGCGATAGAGCAGCAAGAGATGTAGAGGAAATGAGTGTACAGGAGGAAAATTGGGTAGCCAAGCCACGAAGCAGGAAGCAGCAGGAGAAGAAAAGTCCTTCCACCAGCAGAGGCAAGCTATTGAAGTCTTGTAGACAGTGTTTTATTAGTCACGACAGGAAGGTTTGCAGATTCCTCAGAGCGGAGTGCTACAAGTGCGGTAAGAAAGGGCATATTAGAGAAGTGTGCAACAGTGGTTCTGCTGAAAACAGACGACAAGAAATGGACATCGATGAGGTGAGCGGGCACGTCAGAGAAGGACGCAGCAGTGGTTATGCCGAAAGCCAGCGGCAAGAAAGAGGCATCGATGAAGGGGATGGTGATTGTATTTATTCAGTTATGCAGTGTGATGACAAAAGTAAATTGTTTGTAAACTTGGAAATAGGTGGTAAATCTGTATTATTCCAGGTGGATACAGGTGCAGCAGCAACTCTAATAAGCATGACTACTTATGAGCAGCTGGGTTCTCCGCCTTGCGCCTCGCTGAACACAGTTTTTTATGGATATGCTAGACAGAGAATCAAGACGAAAGGTAAGATAAGCCTGCTAGCGAAATACAAAGCGATGGAAAGACAAGTAACACTGGTGGTTGTGGACAGTCGTGATGCGGTTAACATTCTAGGAATGGATGTTTTCACAATTTTTGGATTTACGGTTCAGGACGCGTTTGTCATTCAGACTAGCGCCCTGCCAAAGGAGGTAAAGAATGTGATAGATTTGAATTCAGAAGTTTTTTCGGAGCAATTGGGAAAATGCAAATTTTTTGAGGCGCATTTGCAGTTGAAGAAAGATGCCACCCCTAAATTTTTTAAAGCACGACCTGTTCCCCTGGCAGTGAAAGATAAAGTAAAAAAGGAAATCGACAGGTTAGTAGATTTGGACGTCTTGACCCCCGTCAGTACTAGTGCATGGGCAACTCCAGTAGTCATAGTAAAAAAGAAAGACGGTAAAATTAGAATGTGCGGAGATTTCAAGAGCACCGTTAATGCGCAACTCATGGTAGAGCAGTTCCCCATCCCCAGAGCAGAAGAGCTTTTTCAGAAGCTAGCGGGCGGGCAGAGATTTTCAAAAATAGATTTGCGGGACGCGTATCTGCAGATCCCGTTAGATGAAGAGTCTGCGAACTTATTGGTAATTAACACACCGTTCGGGCTTTACCGATACAACCGGTTGCCTTTCGGGGTCGCTTCAGCTGCGGCTATTTTCCAGCGCTGCCTGCATACGCTGACAGCCCAGGTGAAGGGCAGCGCCAACTACCTAGATGATATAGTGGTAACGGGCGAGTCGGAGGAGGAACATCTACAAAACTTGAATCTCTTATTAAAGACTTTAAATGAATGGGGCCTAAGGGTTAACTTGGATAAGTGTGATTTTTTTAAAGAACAGATTACTTATCTAGGTCACGTGTTGGATAGCTCGGGGATCAGGCCAACCGGAGAAAACTCAACGGCGATTCAGCAGCTTCCGGTTCCTGTTAATTTGCAGCAGCTACAGTCATTTCTGGGGAAGATTAATTACTATGGCAAATTTATCAAGAACATGGCGGAAATAGCAGCACCCCTCAACGCGTTGCGTAAGAAAGGCGTAAAATGGCATTGGTCGGCAGATTGTGACAAGGCATTTCGGAGGTTGAAAGAGAATTTAATGCAGGCAGTTAAATTGGAACATTTTTTGCCAGATAGAACGACTATACTAGCTGTAGATGCATCAGAATATGGTATTGGGGCAGTCCTTTCGCAGAAGGATGCTAAGGGTGTTGAGCGGCCAATTGCTTGTGTGTCAAAAACGTTGAATGTTCACCAGAAGAATTACTCTCAGATAGAAAAAGAAGCTTTAGCAATTGTATACGGCGTGAGAAAATTCAACGAATACTTGTATGGGTCAAAGTTCATAATCATTACTGATCATAAGCCGTTGGTGTCTTTGTTCTCGCCACACAAGCGTATCCCAGATAATACGGCGCGTAAGATGCAAAGGTGGGCGCTTTTCCTGTCTGATTATAGTTACAGGATACTTTACAGATCTACATATCAGCATGCTAACGCAGATGCACTATCCCGTCTTCCGCAAGGGCCGGATGCAACTTTTGACTCTGAGGACATCGCCTGTCTCCAGCTGGACCAAGCCGAAGAGGAGGCAGTATCAGGTTTTCCAGTCTCGTCATATCAAGTGGCAAAGGAAACAAAGAAGGATCCGCAGCTCAGGCAAGTGCTGTACCACGTGCAAACTGGTTGGTCCAGCGCGCATAGGCGAACCAGGGCGCTGACGGAATGGTATAAGCTCCAACACAGGCTGTCGGTTAAGGGCGGCGTATTATTACTGGCTAGCGATGAAGGAGTTAGGGTAGTGATTCCGCATAAGTTGCGAAAAAAGGTATTACGCCTTTTACATGAGGGTCATTGGGGTATAGCCAGGACAAAGCAAGCAGCCCGCCGTTATTGTTATTGGCCAGGAATAACCAAAGATATAGAGGAGATGAGCAAGCATTGCGAAGCATGCCAAACTAGTCAGGCAGCGCCGAGAGCGGATTTAAGCTCATGGCCCCAACCCTGCGAGCCGTGGGACCGCATACATGTAGATTTTGCGGGTCCTTTCTTAGGGCATATGTGGTTGTTAGTAGTGGACGCATTGTCAAATTATCCGTACGTGATGCGCATGCAACACACAACTGCACCACATACAATAGATGCTTTGAAGAAAGTTTTCGTAACAGAAGGCCTCCCACGAGTATTGATCTCCGATAACGGCCCGCAGTTCATATCAGCGGAATTTCAAAAATTTTGTAAAAGTAGCGGGATACAGCACATTTTGGCTCCACCGTTCCATCCTCAGTCAAATGGAGAGGTGGAAAGATTAGTGCAGACGTTCAAGTCAGCCATGCTTAAAGCAACTAGAGCGGGTGCATCAGTAGAGCAGGCGTTACTTAGCATGTTGACCACCTATAGGACGTTACCAAATATGTCAGGTAGAAGCCCCGCTCAAGTATTGCATGGTCGGCAGCCCCGTACCTTATTGTCCTTGTTATTTCCGGAAGAAGTGCCAGTGTCAACCAAAGGCGCTAAATTCAAGAGAGGAGATAAGGTACTGGTAAGAGTGTACGGAAGTAATTGTAAGTGGCAACCAGCAATAGTAACTGCAATAAGAGGAGGCAGAGTTTACGTCCTCAGGACAGAAGATAGATCAATCTCTCGGCATCAATCACAGATTAGGAGACGGTACTACGATTCTGTAGTAGATAAGCAACAGGCGGGGGGGGCAGCGCAGAGCAGGGCAACAGAAAGTGTAATGCGTTTTCCCTTTTCAAGCCAGCAGGAGGAGCGGCCCACACTGGATTCCGGCGCAACCATCGAGGAGCCATCTCTACAGTCGCAGCAGCGGCCGGCATTGCGGAGGAGCAACCGACTGCGTCGTTTCACCCCCTACATCACAACTTCGGTGGGGAGGGTGTAGTATGCGGACGGCAGTTCAAAGTTGCCGCGCTAACTGCGCGGCAAAGAGCGCCGGCAGCATGTTCCCGCCTCCGGCAGCGCGCAGCACAGAGCGTCGGCATCAGGCGCGCTGAGCTTCGTCAAGCGCGCCAAGGGTGTGCTCAGAAACCAGCCACGCCTGTTACCTGGGCTCCGCGCACTGGTGAACCGGCCAATCAGGGGAAGCCGCGGGAAGCCTTGCGCGGGAGCTGGCCCAAATAAAAGGACGCCGACGGAGGATCACCGGCAGTAGAGCGCTCGGCGTGGTTTCAGCCAGATGGCATATTGTTTTTTGTATATGAAGTTTTGTGGTAACTGTACATAGCGGCCGAGTTGGCCCAGATTTTTGTAAATAAATATTCTTATGGAAAGTGAGTGTTTTTGAGTTATAACACTTCACTACAGCACTAGCGCTCAACTCAACTGGACAGCGTAGAGTTATTTTTCCAAAAGCGAAGTAAGGACAAAAGGAAGTGTCGTGGGATGCAGAGTGAGGGAGGGTCCATTGAGCGCCCCCCCCCTCGTGGCGTTTACGGCCGCGAGCGCGTCTCGACGCGAGGCGGTTATGGAGCGCGTGTGCTAGTGAGGTCTGCGTTCGGACATCGCACAGTGGACTGAAAAGAATTCACGCGTTCATGGGCGAAAAAAAATCAGTTCTACGAACTTCAGAGTTTAAAAATTTTCATAAACTTATATATTTTTTAAAATTTTCTAAGTCAGTTGTTTTGGTGGAAAATGTCTCTCTGAAATTAAAGTACAATAATGTTTCATTACTTATAATTGAGAGTAATGACGTAATCACCATTTAATTTTCTACATCCTGTAAAATGTATTTCAGCTTTGAAAGGGATGTTTTACTTTTGTACTTGAATGAACCAAGCCACATACAACATCAGTATTGTAAATATTTAGCACATTTTAACTAAATTAATGCTTATGGATAATTAAAGAAAAAACAATACAACGTTTGAGAAATTAATACACGTAATAAAACGAATAATAACAATCTTGATCTCAACAGATGGACATGTCTCTTTGAGACTGGCCACCGTCTGAATTTAGTATCATCTGGAACGCGAAACTGGACGAATTATTTACCAAAAGTAATTTTGACAATATTGTCAATAGGTAGGTTTAAAACATTATAATCAGAACTCAAAATTCATTCCCATACAAATATTTTGTACCGAATTAATAACAGAAAAAAAACTATCCATTGTGTGCGTCCATTACACACATTTGGTTTCTTTCCAGACCACTGTGCGGCGCTACGAGTGACTGCAGACGCCATCTGGACGCTCTTTACAGCGGCGCGCCGCGGCCCCCCGCTCCCGGCAGCCGTGGCGCCGCGCGCGACGCGTCGCGACGGCTCCCGCAGACAGCGCGCTCCCTTTCGCGCGATTGCGCTCGGCATTCGGTGGCTCCTTCGGTTGCAATGGGGATCGTTGCTGTCTGACTTCAAGTTTGTGTGAGGTTTTGTGCCACGCACGACGGTATAATATGGGCTGAGTATACATACCCACGAGTGCGAATGTTTGTTCCCTTCAGGAAATCCTCTGCCATCTTTGGGTGTTGAGATATAGGTAGCCGCAAGCCTAGTTCTTTTAAGACTATGGGCAATCATTCTAATGTCATAAATTAAGTTCAGAACGGAATGAATAAATACGTATTATGTAAAAAAACAATGACAATATGATTGACAAATTTGTGTGTTGTGATCGTTTAATGTTTTGGTCAGAAGTATAGTATTGTCGCGTTGTTTTCTTCATTGCTCAAAAAGAAATGTTGGCGCACAAAAATATTTACTTTTATTTCCATCCTGAACATGAAACCTAAGTATAATGTTTTTACAATTATCAGTCATAAATTATTTCACTGTAATGACGTGTTTCTTTAGTGATACAATAGTTTTCATGGATATTTTATTCCCTGCAACACCGTATTTTATATTACATTCACTGGTAAAATACTCAAACGATATTTTTTATTACTTTTTCTGCACTCTTGTGAGAAACTTTCAAT
Source organism: Acheta domesticus (assembly GCA_031308135.1). Lineage (NCBI taxonomy): Eukaryota > Metazoa > Arthropoda > Insecta > Orthoptera > Gryllidae > Acheta > Acheta domesticus. The sequence goes on along the minus strand of JAHLJT010009436.1, from coordinate 257,402,416 downwards.
TATTTACATAATTATCATGACAATGTTCATGCTAGTTTTTGCTGAATCTCTCTTTTCCTTTTAGAAATGAATTTTTCTCGTAAATAATTTACATCACAAAGATACTATTCTCTAACATAAGCATTCGCGTTTTTAGTTATTTATTTGATGCCTACAAGCATTATACTAACTAGCATGTGAAACTAAACCGAACTGGTCTGTCTGAAAATCGGTTTTGATATTAGAAACATTTACGTTTTCAAAAATAAACTTTGTGACACAATAGAACACATTGAATTTAATAAATATTAATATTTACTTTACCAATAGAAAATAGGGAGAAAATTTGTACCTTCCAATAGGATAGCGTTATAAACGAGCCGTGAAACGTATGACGCATGGCATTTAAACTGTTGTCTCAACGCGGATCCGTGCACTGCACATCTGGAATGCGTTTGGTTCGCTTGACGCCAAAGGAAATCGCGTCCTGGTTGTGAGTTTTTTTGCAGAGGCGAAAATACGACCCCCAAACATTCTGTCTGACAAAAATCACCGACGCATGGCGGCAATACCGTTCCGCCGTATTTATTTCCACTGTTTGGTCTCTGGCACCACCACCTCCCGCCGCCAGTTCCATCATTTACGTCATTCCTGATCAGCGAAACAAGCAGCCATACATCGTTATTACCGACATCGCTATCACCGGTGGAATCGGAAGAGCGAATATTTTTGCCGTTTTCGTTTTCACCAACATTTCCAGCAATGTTGTCCATCGCCTTCTCAAATACCTTCCAATGAAAAGAATCAAACCCCATTCGCATCGTCATTTGCCCTCCCATCGCCATTTCCGAATGAGCCACCCCGTCCTCTTCCGCTATTCGTCTCGCGCCTGTGCCGCTGGCTCCCCGAAACGCAAGGCTTTTGTGCGGCGCATCTCGCCGCCGCCGGCAGCGCTCCGTCTCTGCGCGGCCCCCCGCGGAACTTGCGTGTTTGCGCCGCGGGAAATCAGGTGCTCGGCGCACCCGCATGCCGTCAACGGGCGCGGTCGCGACCGCACCCTCCCCTCGCCGCCCCCGCCCGCATGGGCCATGGACCGTGGACCGCGGCCGGCCGCACCGTGCGGTGGAGCGCCCCGTCTAAATCGCGGCGCTTTGTCCGCAACGCGCGCGCGCGGTCGCCGCTCAAAGAGCGCGCGCCAGGTGAATTGGCAACGGCTGCAGCTGGGGAGGGGAGGGGAGGGGAGGGCGCTGCGGTGTTATGGCATTGAGGAGAACGGCACATGCGGTGCGGCGGTGGGATGGGTTCAACCTGGGCCCAACTGTGCTCCAGGCTTCGTGGGTGGTGGTGGACGGTGGACGAGGGGCAGAAAACGTGGCGTCGTGATACTTAACACTGTCAGGTCGCTGCCAGTAGAATATACGGGCACCGACAGGACGCCTTAAATTACGAAGCCCGTAGAATCTACGGGCACGCGATTCATACTGTATATTTGCTTATACACGCCAATTTTTTTCGATCGCTGACTATTCATGCAGGTTTCTATACCAATAACGTATCTAAATACACCGCTAGATTTTGTTTGCTGCAATTTCATTGGTAAAAATAACTTTCGAACATACTGATGGATATGCCCTTTGCAGTGACGCCTAAGTAGCGCTGTTCAACATTACCACACCAAAGCCAATTATTGGGAATACAGAGTAATATTTTCTTCATTGTTGCAATAGACACTAATGTAATATTATTAATGTTCTAATAACAACCGAATTTGTAAGAATTTATTTAAAATAAATGTGTTAAATTTGTTTGGACTCAATTTTTTTGTGTTATTTCTATTAAACAATCTTTTGAATTACGAGTATTAATCTAAACATGAAAGCTGAAACTTCACATAAAATGAAATGATTGTTGTTATAAAATAAAAAAAACGTTTTGCTTCTATGATTATTAGTTTAGAAGATGAACCCTTCAAATACGATATACCCCAAACCCTTATGACCTGAGGTGACACAAACTAGGCAGAGGCTACGACCTGAATGTGTTAAGTTTTGGCTTAGGCGTTAAACTCCCACCAAAAGTGGCAATCGATGAGAGCGGTGATGATGGGTTGGGGTAAACAATTGGAAGAAGGAACATATTGCTGAGTTGATAATGTACGTGGATGAGTAAATAATGATTCTTTCTAATGATCTTACAAATTTACATTTAGGAAAACTTTGTATTTTAAAAAATTAACTCGAATGGTATTACGAGTACTTGTGACTACGGAGGTTATGAATTTATTTCAGAAATAGCGATGGGAATTATTGTGCCTTACGTGTTCATTTCATTAAATTTTAGAAAAATAAAAACTAACGTAATTCATAGCCACTACGAAACCCACTACATTGCCGATCTCGTGTAGAATATGCGACATTGGGCGCAATGAGAAATAACGAAGTATGCGATTCAGAGAAGAACATATATGAATATTTACTTATGTATGTGTAGCTCATGTATGTGTATGTGTACGTATACGTGTGAGCGCGACTGGGAGCGAATTTCGTGCATAAAAGATTCCAGGAACGAGATACATTTAGCACGCTGGCAGGGAGCATTTGGAAAGCAAAATTAGAGAGGTGATTTTGATGATGGAGCACAGTGAAGGTGGAAAAAATAGATGCCGCATCAGCGTACTGTACCTTTCAGGAACAAATGTTATCTCGCAAAAAACATTCAAATGAATGCAAGCAATTATTCGGGGCGTCCAACAGAAACGTAGAAATCCGCCATTAGAGTATCCGAACAAGAAAAACGATGGTTGACGCTTGCTCATCCGCAATTATGGTAATTAAAGCGCCGCGCGTTTGTATGGAACACTCGGCAGTCGGGGAAAAGTGAAAAACTGGTTTACAATAAAACAGTGCACGTAAAAGCGTTGGTTCGATGTAACTGTGGAATTCACCTTTGGTATTCTCGCAAATTCGCACGTGCACACACATGAGTACTCACGAATGTGTGCCCTCAGACACACACAAACGCCCCTCTCTCACACAATTCGACTCAGAGGCTTGATTTCGAATGAATCAGAAGTGCCAGGCAAACGCAATACATACCAACACCCTCCTCTTCTCAGAGCAAATTTGTACTCGCGGCTTACCTATACTGGTCAACCTCGGGGCACAGCTAATACTGTGCTAAGGCATCACATTTAAGTTGTGCATGGGCGTTAAATACCCCCCCCCCCCAGAAAAAACAACCAAATTTCGCTAGAAACCATAGAGTTGATAGGACTAAATAAGCAAATTTAATTTATATTATGAAATATAATGATTTCCAAACAAAATAATGTGCATTTATTTTAATTTTTGCTTCGGTAAGCCACAATAGATTTATACTAGTACCACAAATATCTTCCAATTCAGCAGAAATTAAATACTATAAAATTTAATATCATTTAATCTACTAAATCACTGTAAGAAAGTTACCTTCAAGTCACAATTTGAAGACGGCTGCAAAAGTACTTTGAGAGATTCGAGATCCAAAATACATTATTAAAACAAGAGTCTGATTCTTTGTGTCAAGTGCCTTTTAATTACATGACTAAACTGTAGTAAGTGAAAGTTGTTCTCTTAATGGGTAGGAGCACCAGCGAACTGCTCTTAAAATATACAATATATTTTATTAGGCTTTTTATTTTCTTTTTAATAAGAGTCGTGAATGAGGTCCTCTAAAGCGGCGGAGAACCTGTAAATCTGAAGTTCTCTGAAAGCAGTCAGTTTTGGGACAGAAACTCAAATTGATCCGATAATTTCAGCTTTTGAGGCTTTCCAGAGTCGCATCCGTGCAGGCACGTCTACGCATTGTCAGCATATCCACAGGCATGGCACGTACTGGGAAGCGGTCACAGACGAAAATATTTATTACGCAAGGAGTCAGCAACGCTAACAAAGCCAGGTAGGCAATTCCAACTACGCCGACGAATCCCGTCCCTTCCAAGCAACGCGTATCTTAGGAACGGCCTGGAGGCAATTCCCCGTTGTTTCGCCCGTCGTCCGCGGTGCCCTAATCGCCTCCCAATTTAGCCCTTCGCTTCCTCCTTTGTGCCGCGCTGCAATCTCCGGCGCCGGCGCCGCGCCGTCTTGCGCTGCGCCGTGGCATTCCCCTGCGTGAGGGCGGCCACAATGCACGGCGCCCCGGCGGCGCGTTACGCAGCCACGCCCCCTGGCGCTGCCCGGGCCGGAGCCCGCCGTTTCGCCGTGCGCCAACCGCGGAGGGCGCCACTTTGGCCTGAAAGACGCAAGTGCTTCAGTGCCAGTCCAGGAGACGTGTTGTGCGTCTGGATGAGAGCGCGAGCTGTCTTGTTTAGGTGGAGATGCGGAGCGTTCAGAATTTTTGTGTATATTGTTTAACTGGCGCATGTGAGGATTTCAGGAATATGTGAATCCTTAATGTTGGTTTTGTACTTCTCATAAATAAATAAAGTGAATAAATGTCTGTTTGTGGCAAGGTTCAGGACATTAAGTCTATTCTTCCACCAGAACATTTTCGAAAATTTAATACAATAGTAACATAATAAAAAGGCCAGTGAAAGAATAAACTTACGCAATTAGGCTTTCTCACATATGTGACAGGAGTGAAAACGAGGGAGGAGGTGATTGCGATCTCATAGCATCTGTGTGGTTATTAACTTAAGTTAGAAATGGATTTAAAATGAATCAAAAATATAACAAGTGATTTAATTTGAATCTCCTAATTATAACAAAAAGGTCTTGTCAAAAATAGTGGTGTTAATTTATACGTTTTTTTAAAAATTATTGTGAATACACTAAAATTGTTATGTAACGATTTTAAAACGAACATACTTCTATAGCAGTGCTCAGAATGTTTGTGGAAATCAGATCAAGCAGATTCAAGACATATAATTTTAAAAAATCCTTGCTTTTAAGATATATAAAAAAATAGTTCTCGAACAAATGTTTGTAAGGTGGAAAACCAGTTTACCAAACAAGGGTATGAATTTTGCCTTTAAAGTTTTTTGAATTTGTTATTTTCATTCGCATTTATATGAAACTATCTTTTCAAATAACATAAATTTTACAAAAATTCGATTTGCTTTTCAGTATTTGCATTAAAAATATTTTGTTAGTAGTGAGATTCATGAGATATGTCTAGATCGTTCGTAATAAGTCTTATAATAAGTATGGTTTCGAAATTCCATCCCACAACGTCTGGTTCCACAACCGAAACAAATTTATATTAGCAACTATTTTTCTTTAGATAGTTGAAAATTAAAAATTCGGAGTTGAGTGTAATAATAAGTGTAACTTCGTTTTCATAATTAGATATCGGTAGCATCAATTAAACAGATATATCTTTTTAAGACAGATGAAATTAAACGTGGTTTGCACTCATACTAAATTACTCTTTCCAGCTTCATTGCTACACTATTTTCCTTTTATCTATGTACATCCATTTACACTGCGATTCGGAGTTAATGCCTTGATGAATACGATAGCGTGGCAGGGCTATTGCAGCACCGTTTAAACCGATGAATTCGGATGGCTTAACGATTCGTTGCTGAATACGGAAACACCTACAGAAATCTAGAGCAGATGCGTAGCACTACGTTAGGGGTTGAAACTTCGATGTTGGGACAAAGAAAGCAACAAGCAGAGAGCACTAAAACTGAACAGAGGGTTCTTAGAATTCTAAAGTGTACTAGCAGTTAGCTGACGATGACCAGTATATTTAATGATGCCTACGGATGCAATAAATCGAACCACTTTCATAACATCAGAGTGAGAGCAGGTCTGTGAAGTGTCCACTGTTCATTAGTTTGGTAGAAGCTCATGAGACATGAAAATATTGGCGCTTGAAATTGCCTCACGCTTCTGCTGAATTGAAGTGCATTTGTGAGCCAGTGTTTCATAATTCACAGCATGTGAGTTAAATTCATGTAATATTATCTTAGCTTACTTATTAAAACATTCATGTATTTTTCAATAAAAATGGACCCTAGAGCAGGAAAAAAGACTTTCGGTTAACGAACAACAATATAAAAACACGAAAACAATAGTAATACAGGAGAGGAAATGACGTGAATGGTTATTAACTCCTGCAAACATAGACAATTCTTAAGGATAGGAAATGAAACGTTCGCAATATCACAACTTTTCTTAGATATTAGACCCGCATTATTGATAAGATCATCTTTATTAGATATATTATTTCATTTGCATACAGAATTCTGATGCAGTATTTATTTTACAGCTACGCAGTTCATTAAAACCATGTGGTCCTTGGGTTTTGAATTTTCAATTCCACGAGCATTCTTTCGTTTGAGAAATGAACATTTTGGAGCGCAATTTTCGTGTCATTCTCCCTTTGAGATCAAGTTAAAATATAAACGTTTAAGTATTTTTCCAAAGAAAACTGAAAACAATGTGATTCTGTTGTATAAAAATTGTAATATTTCACGTTGATATCGCTTTCCCAAACCCTTCCTCATTTCAAGCCGCGCTAAAAATGGAAACGTTAATCTACGGAATCCCGTAGCGCCCCTTTGCGTACACGCCTCGTTAACCTCGGGGCGCCGCTAGCCGGAGGAAGTGGGGCCGAGTCGGGGGCGGGAACAAGGCGGCATAGGAAGGGGTGGGGACGGAAGGGGAGTTGGGGCGCGGCGGGACCGAGAGTGGTGGTGAGGGCGGAGATGGGAGGGGAACAGAGCGTGGTAGGAGAGGGGCGGGGACAGGGTGGAGGTGAAGGCGTGGTCGTGGGCGAGGTGAGGGTGGAGCAGCCCTGGGTGCTGAGTCTAAGGTAGGGTAAAGGGATGGAGTAGAGGGCGGTGTCGGGGATGGGCAGTGGACATAACCAGAGGGGAGATTCGGGGGTGGAAACGGACGGTTTAGAAAAGGCGCGGGAACGGAAGATGAGTTGGGGGCGTGGCGGGGGCGTGGGCGGGGTGAGGATGAATCGGGGACAGAAGCAGGGCGGCGCCTGAAGAAGGGTAAAGGAGGTGGGCGGGGATGGAGTAGGGAGCCCCGGCGGGGGCGGAGGCGGGCAGTGGACATAACAGGAGGAGCCGCCGGCCAGAAAAAGCGGCAACCCGTGGCCTGGCGCTTGCAAGGCGGGGGCGCTGCCGGGAAGAGGGACGGGAGTACAGAGGTCGCGGATTAATTGTCCCGAAAGTTGAGACGGCGCTGTCAGCGCGACACGGTCGGTGCGCGCGTCCGCACGCCAGATGCGGCCCCGCCTCGCAACTTTGCGCGCGCGACTATCAATTTCATCGGCTGGCCTCGCCGGACACTCGCTTCGGCGGAGTGCGTTTCGCCCACTGCTAATGGGGACCGCGTCACGGACAAAGGCGTCATCCTAATGAAGGTAAAAAGTGGAGGATTCATTAAATACTTTGAGAGGTGATGAAAGTTGTATAACTCATTTTCGTTATTTATACACGTTGCGGAGATCGTTCTGAAATTAATCATTACGCGAACGTCAAAGTGTAACTTTATAGTGAGTAAATATTTATATAATTATTTCTAGTAGGTACTCTTCTGAAAAGGAACTTCTGAACTGAAGATGAAAAATGAAGAGAGGCGATTGCAGTTGTGCAAATAGCAAGATGAATAGAGGGAAAGGAAATAACTTATGTAGAAATATATAGGTGGTAGTGTCTGATCTGCACTTTTCATGTTTCTAGTGCCATCTTATAACAGAACAGAAAAATAGTAACATACAATACCAATTGAAACAGAATAGAACAGATGCGTGCTCACAATGTTAACAGTTAAAAAACTGACGTCATTATTTCAAAAAGGTCTAAAATCGGATAAAGAGGAATAAGAAATATTGTGAATATAATGGTTTAGATAATGGTGAAAATGTAAGAATAGAAGACCTTCCGATGTTTGGGAGAGGGAGAAAGAGGACCAACGATAAACGCTGTTTAATTTCTAAAAAGTTGCCTTTTTCCAGCGTACAATTACAGAACATTCCCTTCTTACGAAGAACTAACTTAGAGAGAAAATAAAAAAAACGTGGAATAGTAGAAGCACTTACATTAATGACACCCTTCAAGTTGATATAGCTTGTACTTAGCAATCGTCTCCTCTGTTGATAGAAGCGAAGAGTTGGAGAAACGAAGCTAAACTAATTAGGAACCAATTGAAACGAAACAAGTGCGACCAAAGCCACAGATGTGCTACGGAACCGATGTTTTACTTCGCAGCAGCCAGAAGCTATACCGCCTTCCCCCTGCGCAAGCCCCTTGACCTGTTCACGTAAAAACGAATGAAACCTAACCCGCAGCCGTGTTCGCCGTGTGCGTGGTCTGGCGCAAGGAACGACTGAGTTAAGCCGACTGTTTTTCCGTTAAAACTTTCACATTTGTTAAATACAACGGAAAAATCCTTCGCGTTGGCTTTGCGCACACCGACGAGGTGTGCTGAGTGTTCCGGGTATCTCGGAAGGGAGTGTGAGGGGGGCCAGGCGACGTCCGTGGGCTGCGAGCGCCCAGCCGGGCCTAGAGCGCGCCGGCGGTTCGCGCTGCGCGGTCAAAGAGGCCTGCGAGCGGAGCGGGGAGGGGAAGGCGGGCGGCGCACTCTGACCCGACGTGGGACGCAAGACACGACCACAAAATAAAATTTAGATTAGGAAACGAAGGTGACTTGGGAAGCCGAGGCAAGAGCTCCGTATTCCCTAGGTTCAAAGGACAGTGTAAATCCTACCTTTTATATGGTTGAGTTTCATTCATTCACGGGCTGATTGATTGGTTGATTGTTAGTGATTCCGAGCGCGACAACTACAAAGGGTAATTAGTCCCGAAAATGTAGTGCATATAGTGCTCTGGAGGTGGCGGTGGTCTTCTCCCGGTGAGATCCGGTGCCGACCTACCGTGAGCTAGCGGAGTTTTTCCTAACCAGGTATTTCCCATCAGCGGGGCACTGCCCTATTCGTTTCTCCAACTCTTCGCTTCTAGCACCAGAGGAGACGATTGCTAAGTGTAAGCAATATCAACTTGAAGGGTGTCATTAATGTAAGTGCTTCTACTATTCCCCGTTTTTTCACTTTCTCGCCTTACGAAGTTCTTCATAAGAAGGCAAAGTTATATAATTGTGCGCCGGAAAAAGCTCCCGACTGGCCTCCCAGCATATGTGGTAGTGTAGTGCATATTAGTGTAAGTGGGTGTAAGAAGAGAGGATACAAGGAGGAGGTAGGAAAGATCGCGAGCAGTCCGTGGCCAGTTTATTAGCGTAGGGCTCCGTTCATTCTTTTATGGATGTTTCTGGGTTCATCAACAGTGCGCATTCCGTGACCCCTTTGTTAGGGTACTGCTCCGCCATTCGCCTGGTATTGATCGGAGAAACTACGGAAAACTATCGATCACAACAGACGGCCGCTAGTATTCTCCTCCAGGCAGAGATTGATCCAGCTAGGGTCGAAAATCCGCCACCGTCGGAACTCGAACGCTAGATCCTCCCGGTCAGATTAGTTGCAGTCAGCCAGCAATGCTGACTCTGAGCCGGTCATTCTGCATGAATATTCATATGTGTATGGATAGTTGTGGTAAATTGTGAGATGTTTGCACTCTGTTACGATATTTTTTTAATAAACGGAAATGTATAATCATTATTTTTGAATACCATAAGTGGAATGCATGACACGTGATAGTGGTACAAACGATAACAGTGGTTGATGCACAAGATAAAAATTCTGAAAAAAATGAATGTTAAAACATTTACAAAATGCAGTCTCTGAAAATAAAGTTGTGGCTATCAACACTGTAGTTGTCAATTATAAGTAATTTAAAGCGCAATTTGAACTGGATTGACTTCAGCCTAAGGAATGGTTATATAAAAGAAACCATTCCGTAGATGAAATATTGGAATTTTAATTGCTTAATTCCTATGAAAATAATTTAATAAGTACATATTGCGCGAAATATATACACAGAAGTGCTTTTCCGGGTTTTCTCAATCTAACAGACGATGCTATAACTGTGCGTTGCAATAACTCTCGCAGCGACAATCATGCCAAAATGTGACTCGAATCTCCGTTACAAATAGTGCTTAAAGTGAACAAATATAATGGAAACAAAAATTTCAAAAACAATAGAGAACAAACACACAGAAGGAACTTTTGAACGCAACTGCGCGACAGAGATTAACCGAAATGTGTACAATTTTTAAACTCCGAGGGAGTCCGGCAACTAAATCAATACAAATAAATAAATGTCTTTATATGTGGGGAAACTCAGGTCATTTAGCCTACTCTTCCGCCGAACCACTTTCAAAACTTTATTACATTATTGCGTAAGAAAAGGATGTCATTCAATAAAAAATACGTACGCATTTTCGTTGAAGGGTTTCTCACATAGAAGACAGGAATAAAAGCGAGGGAGGAAGTAGTTGAGAGAAGAAGAAGGCTCTCACCGCATTTGTATGATTAAATTTATTGATTTCAAGTTAGGGATGTATTAAAAATTAATACCAAATATATCACGTTAAACTCTACGAGATTTTACTCAAAATTTAGAGAAATTATCTTTCTGTGACAAGTTAAGTATTGATTAAGATTCGAAAGAAATTGTATAAATCGGTGAAGGATTAATATGTACTTCTAATTATTTCAAAGAGGTTTTGAAGAAGCTAAGATTGCGTACGTATTAAGCATAAGATTAAGCGTAAGATTGCATCTAGGTTACCAGTGTTCAACAAATTGATGACCCTTTCTGAAAAAAATAAGCCATGTCTTTGCGTATTCACAGTAGTATGGCTTAAATTTTCAGGGCTATTCAAAATTGAGTTCTGACCTCAAAGTCGGCAGTGTCGTAATACGGTATGTCGTGAGTAATGACTCGTGCTTGCGAAGTCGTAATCGTTCTCGTAAGCAAAGAAAAATGACGCGCTCAGAAAACTTCCGACGGTCAGAGGCTGGACGCTACGTACAGATCCCACCACAGCGATGACCCTCGGGTAGGGAGAAAGCGACGTGCTTAACGTTGTGCCACCACCACACCCCGTTTCATAATTCGGTGCAAATTATGGTGCACCTGGCACCTGCAGTGTCACACGATGTACCGTAGGCATACATTATCGAGCGACAAAAATTTTTATCAGTAATTCTGTCTGTATCTTTGTCTATAATTCATTCCATTGTCGGTCCTTGTTACGTAAGCCTCTGTCACTACGATCTGCAGATATAATCTTTCTTTGCTAATTCAAAACTAAGATTTCTAAATTACTTTTTGTTAAAACTTCATTATGGAAGACAGAGTTTTCACCTCGTTTGTTAAAAATCAATTTTATTCACCTGTAAAATGCGAATGTTACTAATTATTAAAAGAAGTTTAAACAAAAATGTGTACAGGTCAACAGTGAATATCTGTCCGGTTTGAAAATTAGAACATTATGAAACGAGTATGTAATGATGGGTATTAATACATGAGTGTGATATTACGATATAAGCGAAGAATGAGCGAGTATCGTAAACTTTACACGAGTATATTAATACTCATTACATCGAGATTCATGCGGCACTTTTTCTACGACTTATGGTAACTTTTGTAAGTTAACTTCTCCACTGAATTGGGGTCGACATGGCACTCGACATGCAAGATTCAGCCAAGGCTACCTAACGGACACCTCTCTACCCTACACCCGCCGGTGGCTTTGTTTTACCAGAACGCCCACGAGGGACTACAAAAGTGGCAATAATATTCCGACGTCAGTATTTTCGCATTTTATCTCATTTCTGGAAATGTCAACACCACTAGAAAGAACCACCATTCACTAAATAATTTAATTCACTAGAGGTTTGGCCGGTTATTAAGGACAACTCACACAGCAGCAGCAAATAACACCAAATGACTTGCGTTCAGATTTTAACGTCACTGAAAGTTCTCTGCAATAACTACCACTGCGCTAGTCAAATGGGATCAAAGTGAAATTACGATCCAATTTATTTTAAATAATATTTCACGTAAAACTACTAATAAAAGAAATTGAAACTGAGAAGCATAATATACTATTAATTGCAATTTTAATACACACACTCGAACGAAAAATTTACTGCAACGATTCTCAATGATTAATGAAGTAACAATACTTGGTTTGTAAGCGTCTCTGTGATTGGTCAAGAACCTGTATCATAATGAAAACGGTATCGAAATGACTATCATTATGCAACTGATTGCAGCCGTCTAATGACAGAGTGATACAATGGGAGTAGAAAATTAGTAATTTATGATCGATTTGATAATGGAAAAAATGAAAATGATTTTTAAAAGTTTCAGTTAGCTCTCTAGATGTAGCCACGTTCTCTAGATGTAGTAAGTTTAAGAATTATAAATGAAACATAACATATAGGGATTGCGTTGGTACTTCCAAACGGAGCAGTGATGTATTATGTCTAACTTTTATAAATCTGTACAGATCTATTTAGATTGTTTTAGGTTTTGAATTATTTTGAGTTTCTTTTAATTTGTGTGTAAATGTAAGATACTATTTTTTTCTGAAATAAGTTTTTTTTTGTGTTTCAGGTTACATAGAATCCAGGTAATTGTCAAAACTCTCCTGACAAATTTTGACATGTGTTGGTAAGGTGAGATTTGCCATCTGGAAACGTCGAATTACTCCTATAATAAAGATAATATATCGTCACTGTTTTGGGATGCAATTAAGGGACCTGGATAAGACCTGGCCACTTCATACAATATGCAATCAACGTACTGGGAACCTACGTAGATGGTTAAACAGAAAAGTGCCAATTACTGTCCCAATGATTTGGTCAGAGCCTGCAAATTATATAAACTGCTGCTATTTCAGCATAATGCCACTCTCCCTCTCCACCATGGCATGTCCAGAAAAGACGGACTGTAGAATGTCAGTAGAATAATTAATTAAAACAAGTAGTGCTCCAACAGGACATACTTTCTTGCATTATTTCTAAATTTCCAATTTTCGAAAATTTAGAGAGTTCACCGCAAATGAGACCCGCGTCATTATTTTAAGCATCTCTTCTTCCATCTGTGAAAAAAGTAAAGAAAAAATTTGGAGTGGTTTTTGAAAAAAATTGTTAAATGTTTATAATTGACTATATTTCGCGTCGAATCACACAAAATATATTCATATTTTAGAAAAATTGAATTTGAACCTATTTAAAAATCCGTCTTTAAGTAACATTTAATTAACAAAAAATATCTATCTTCAAGATTATACTTGTAGAAAGACGCCCTCCCTTCAAAAAATGAATTTTGTCCAATTTTCAAAAAATCTGGGATTTCATCGAATATGACACCTAAACCGTCCTCTTAAGCATACTTTACTCTATCCAAGAACGAAGTTTGATCAAGAAATGTGATGCTATTTTTGAGAAAATTTTTAAAATGTTTGTGAGGCTTCGTGTATAGTACCCTCAAGAATCAAATATGATTTGAAATTTCCAAAACCTTGAGCTCATTCAGATCGATTTGAGAATATCAATTTTGAAGAAAATCTGCTGAACGGTTTACGTGTTGGCGTTGTCCACAGAGGGGCAGGCAGACAGACGTTTTGCCGTCAATCAATTTCTAGGTATCAAGGACCCACAAAACATGGATTATGACTAAACCACGCGTTAGGATTTTTTCTACATATTTAGCAACAGATTGTATCCTTTTTTTCTTTTCGGGCCCCGGCAATAAGAGGTTTTCCGGCGCACATTTACATAACTTTCCGCTCTTACAAAGTACCTTCGTAAGGGCGAGAAAATAAGGCGTAAAATAGTTTGAAATCCTAAAAGGGGGGGTAAAGGGGGAAACGCCCGTAAGCCTTGTTCTACAAACTAAACCTCGGAGAAACCGCTGCTTGTGCGGATGGCGTGTACCGTGCCAGATAGGCGCGCGTCAGAACGCGGAGCGGGCTCTGACTGCCCCTCCCCGTGCCGGCCAGCGCTTCAAGAGCGCCGGGCGGCAGAGGTGGCCGGCGCGGCGCCTGTAGGCGGACGCGCTCCCGGCACAAAGCGCGCCCCGGCCAAGCGCTGTTTGTCTGCGCCCCGCCCCCGCCCGGCCCCCGCCACGGCTGCCGTTTCCAGTGGGCCTTCACGCTTCCATGGCTAGTCAAAACGTCTCGACAGTCGAATCCACGATGGGCTCTAATTTAGTTTTTCCATGACCATGTAAAATGTTTGTGAATGAATATCTAATATACGAAACTGACATCTGACCTTTTGGAAGAGGAACCATTAGACATAATACATATCACAATGATTTTCGTTGGAAATGTAAATCTCTTCATCTTGTTAAGACTATTTAAATTGTAAACAAAATGAGTTTTTTCTGTCGAAAATTCGCCGTTTCTCGGAGCAACATAATTTTCTCTTCTTACGAAGAACTTCGTAAGGCGAGAAAGTAAAAAGTAGAATTCAACCATTTCGCGAGATACATTGCATTCAAACTACAATTTAAGTAACTGAGTAATTGAAGTAAACTGTTCTACAATATTAAACGCAATTGCTTTTTAAGTCTCAAGTCTTCTGGATCTATTGAGATCAACCTGCTCTTTTAAAAATTACTCTAAATTATACAAATAATGTGACATTTTTATTAGTAACATAAAAAATTGGTACATTCGACTAGCAAGGGATATATTTCACGCTAAATTATGAGTATGCCTGTTGAATTTTCGAATGCGGTACAATAGATTTTAATTCTGACCCTCAAGAAAATGTGCGCAGATAATTTTTTTCCCCACACGTCATATACAGTTTTTACTGTTTTTTGACAAATAAATAAATAATAAATAGATTGCGAATCTATAAAGCGCCTGAAATCATGTTGACCAGCTCACAATTGACGTAAAAAACACACCATGAAAATTATAGAATTATTTTCATTGCAGGAGATAGTACTTCGTCGTAAATTTTCCATACTTATTGACATAGTTTCCCTTGTTACTATTCAAAACAATATGTTTTTGTTAGATAATTTCTTCAGGTTCTATTTTACAAGTGTGGTTAGTACAGTAACAGTTTTTTTATATTTTTAAATTATTGAATTTTGAAAATAGTGAATTTACTTCTAAAAAATAAGATCCTAAAACTACACAAATTAACATTAAACCGTAAACGAAACCAATGCTCAATAAATTTAAATAACTTTTCTCAAACACGCATCAGACCAATTAGACTTCCTTCACAAGTCTCGACGACTTTATCCTATTAATTCAATATCAGCCCTTGCGTTTCTTCAGACAAACTTCGAATGTTTGAGAATCGTTGAACCATTTCGTTCCTTTCTAAAGAGCTAACACGCTATTTGGAAGCCATTCGGCACCACGTCGTTCGCAAGCGGTGGACGCATTGGTCAAGGTGCCCCACGGCGGCGAAATAGAACGCGCGCTGGTGATGTGGAGATTGGGCGCGGGGCAAACTCTGGAAAGTCCTCCCCTTCGCACCACCTACGCACTACCAGTCGCCTTCCTCACCCTCTCCCTCGTCCTCACCCCGCCCTAACCTTCTCTCCCGCCGTCATCCGCGCCCTGCACGCTCCTTCCCCCACGCTCACATCCTCCGCTCCTGCCGTCACCCGCCGACCTCGCAACGCCCTCCTCACACTCGCTCTCAGCCTCATCATCCTCACCTTCACACCGCCGTAACCCTCATCCTAATTCCTACCCTTTCCCCCTGTCTTTACCCACACTCTCACCCTATCCATCACCTTTGCACCCGCCACCGTCTCCGTCCTCGCTCTCGCCTCGATCCTCGCCCTCTCCCTCGACCTCACCTTCGCTCCCACCCCCTCCTTCACCTATGCTCGCATCCTCTCCCTCGCCCTCACCTCCACCCCCACCATCACCGCTGACCTCGACTCGCACCCCTCGCCTTCACCCTCGGCCTCACCTTCGTCTCCACCCCATCCCACCCCACACTCCGCTCCCTCCCCCGACCTGCCTTCACCCCGACCCTTTTTCACCCATGCTCTCATTCCATCCCTTACACTCATTCCCGCCCCCGCCTTCCTCACCCTCACCCTCATCACCATCCTTTCCTTCACTCCGCCCTAACCTTCACTTTTTATCCCTTCCCTCTGCCCTGCCTTCACCCACGCTTTCACCTTCTCCATCGCCTTCACACCCGCCTTCCCCTTATCTCCATCCTCACCCACTTCCCCGCCCCCACCTTCGTCCTCACCCGCCGTTACCTCCGCTTCCGCCCTCATCCGCGCCCCCTTCTTCACCCATACTCACATCCTATCCCTCACCTTCCCCCCGCCCCGCTATCACTGCCGACCACTCCTCGCCCTCGCCCTCAGCCTCATCATCCTCACTTTCACTCCGCCCTGACCCTCATTCTCGTCATCATCATCACCCTTTCTCATCCTCGTCATCGTCCTCACTTTCACTCCGCCCTCTGCCTCGTTCCGCCCTCACCTCACTCCCGCCCTCGCCCTTGTGTAGAGCGCGAGCGGCGCCTGCGGCCCAGCGCAGCGCCTCTCTCTGCATAGAGCGCGCGGTGTTTAGCGCGGGGCACGCGAAGAAAGGTCCAATCCCGGCGCGCATCGCCGCGTCATGAATCTTTCATCCGGCCAGAGGCCCTTCGCGCCTCTGGCCGCGCGGGGACGGCGCTGCGGACGGCGGGGGCGCGACGCGACGCCGCAGCGGGCAAGTGCGCGAGGGAAAGGCGACGACGGCGCGGTGGAACCGCCGGTGGAGAGGGACGGAATGTGTTTGCGTAGTCGAGGGTGAAGGTAATGGCTCGCGTGAGCGTGATGACGCTGAGCTGGAGGCCACGGGGGGGGGGGAAGGCAGAGGCCACACGCGAGCATATGGCTGAAAAACCGAGGGCGAGGTGGGGGAAGCTACACAAGTGTTGGCGTAAAGGATAACAACATATAGTCAGACTTAGGCGAAAGAGAGGGCGGGTGATAAACAGGAGACAAAAATGGTGATGAAAAGAATGGCAACAATGGATATACACAACGCTGCATGGCTCATATCAACACGTGGTAGGTTCAAGTGTAGACGATTGTAGGTACGAGAAGGCGAGAGAATTTGGTTGGAGCAGTTCATATCTTACACAAAAATGAACTGTTAGGGGAGGGATTTAAACGGAAGTGTTAATCGGGTTTGACATCGACACGGTTTGACAGCGGAGATTTTGCTCAGTCAGAAAAAATAGGCGAAGAATAGGATTGGTTACAATTACAGAATCTCCATCTCTCTCTCACAAGTCAGCTCTAAATGATGTGTCAGCAAAATACTCCCCGCGCAGCTAGACCTGGACGAGCTCTTGTCAAGACTTTCGAGAGGCAGGGTCCTAGGGACGAACATCCTCTTCTAGTGCACTATTCTTTCACTTTACAGAATACTACAAACTAATATGCAAAATAATAAATACTTTTATATAATGGATTAAAAATATCCAACTGCCCGTGAGACGTCGCTTCGTTCGACGTCGCACAAATACCAATGTTTTGGCCAAAATGACCATTCTCAGGGCGAAACGAATCAAGAAGATCGTAGAATGACAGCCGAATCGTTGGCAACTGTGCCTAGGACGCGGTGTCTTCCGAACAGTCAAATAGATACTGACTCCGACAGCGAAAACCTACGGTTTGACGGGCTTGAAGATGTTTCAGCGTAAATATATGAAATATATCTATAAATGTTCCTGACTAACTTACGTATGATTTTTTTCTATCATTCGCTGCTTGCTTCAAGCTTTTTTCTTTTCACAATTCTTCTTTAATATATTAATTTTCTACATGAAAATTAAACCAACAGCCTCTATACTCTCACAAATTTGCCCTGATAAAGTATTACAATTAATTAACGAGTAAAAAAACACATCCTACTTTGACCCCTTAATGCGTCTGTACAGCAATGTAAAATTAATAACATTTGGAATGTATGTGGCTTAATTATATACATTTAGAAAATATGCTATTCGATATTTTAATGCAAAAAACGTGAAATTCCGCGAATAAAACCTGTAATGAAATGCTACCCCTACGTAACACATTACGTAATTTGTCACAAAAGTTCGAAATATATATTTGAATGGGCGCATCAATTTCAGATACCGTCCCATACTTTCAGATTATTGCATAAATGCAAAAGAATTTTTATTTTATCATAGGTAAACAAATTTGTTGTTTGAATACTATCAGATTCCATGGTTTATTTAAAACTAGTGGTGCTACAACAGCAGATACTTTCTCGCAATATTACGATGTTATCGTGATGTACGACAGGACGCCCATATATGCTTCATTAATTTCAAACAGAAATTATGCGAAAACTACTAACTTTTTCAAAAAATTGAACACGACCTTTTTTAAAGAGCTAATTTCCTACTACAGACTTTGTCTGAGGCAAAAATCTCTGACTTCTATTTTGTATTTTCTTTTTGAATTTTCGAAAAAAACAGCAATACCCGAAAATGGGACTAGCACCATATTTCTTACCGTACCTTATTACATATGTGTAGAAAATTTAAAGAAAGAATTTGGAGCGGTTTTCCAGAAAGAAAATTTTTTGTAAATTTCAAGCGCAAATTACGCAAAAACTACTTATTTTATTCAAAAAACTGTACATGGCCTTTTTTAAAGAGCTAAGTTTGTACAACTGACTTTGTCTGAGGCAAAAATCTCTATCTTCAATTTTGTAGTCTTAATTTTTGTTTTTGAAATTCTCGAAAATTCGGCGATGTCGATGAAAATGAGACCTTCACCATTCTCTTAAACGTCCTTTGCACTATCCAATAACAAAATTTAATCTAAACACGTGGAGATAATTTTTGAAAATTTTGAAAATGTCAGAGGAGCTTCATGTAAAGTGCCCACAAAAATTAAAATATCGGTTTCAAATTACTGGGGCCGCGACATCAGCCGGAACATTGAGGAATATCAATTTTGGAGAAAATCGGCTGAACGGTTTATGCGCTAACTTTGGGCACAGGCGGACGGACGGACGGACGAACACACGTTTTGCCGTCAATCGATTTTTCTGTATGAATGACGCACAAAACATGGATTCTTGTAACACCATGTGTTAGTGGTTTTTTTCTAAATTTATCAACTGGATTTATCCACATTTTCGTAACCAAGGCCCGGCAATAAGGGTTTTTATTTCGAAAATTCGCCGTTTTCTGGTGCACGATTACAATACTTTCTCTTCTTACGTTAGTAAGTACGCGAAAGTAAAATATATCTTTACACTTCAATATTTAGTACATGCAGGGTAATATAGTTTCGTTATTTCCATGGTAGAAATACTTGAACTTAGACGTTAAATACGTATAAATCAAGATTACAAAGGTAAGCGGTTCTGTTATCAGATGGAACGTCAACGAAGAAACCACTAAGTTCTTACAAGCTTCACAAATCCTCCTGACATGTTTCCATCTCTTCTCTCGCCACGAGATAGGGCCTGACGCCACCGCTCAGATGGTCGCGACTTCCACCGGAATTCGACCCAATCTGCAAAGCCTGTCGTCGGCAGCTTCGCGGTATGCAAACAAGAAGCATTTCCATAATGCAAGCCCGCCGTATCGCGCCGAACTTCGCGAAAGATGTGTTTAACGACGAAAGTTTTGCGTCGGCGCTGATGGGGACGAGGGAGGGGAGGAAAACTGGCAACATGCGTTAACAAGCGAGCGGGGTGTACGGCGAGGGCAATGTGTCTCTGAGGTCAGGTGCGGGAGCTTTGAAGTCCGATTCCTGCCTTCGCCCCCGCAGGTTCCGACGTTGGGCGCTCGTGGATTCCCCGCCACTGGCGGCGCCCGCGCTCGCACCCACGCTGCAACACGGAGAGCGCTCCCGTGTCCTGCTTTGTATGCGCCCATTACAACTCTGCGTACACGCATGGAGCCTCCACAAGCAGTGGTCCCTGGCAGTAGTTGCACAAACATTTATTTCGAGGCTCATAACGTGAGGATTTACTGTTTAACTTTGTTGCCATTGTGACAGTAAATGACATTTTATCCAATTTGTTTCGTCGATTATATATGGTCGGTTCAAAATAACGCATCACAATGATCTATAGACATATTGACATATGGAAGCTGTTTAGTATCAACTTTTGTAATGTTATCGAGTGCCGTTCTTCGTCAAAGAACAAAGAAGTTAAATAATTCTATAATGAATCACCGAAATATTCGAAACGACTTGTTATTTCTGTAATTATTTCAATGTATGTAGCTAAAATAAAATAATTGAAAACAATAATTCTTTGTAATACAATAAGATAATTTCAGACTTCCTTTTAATCGCTGAATAATTGGAAACCACGTTGAGGGCTACAAATAATTCATTAAATTTATTGCACGGCACTTTCTTGTGTTGTACTGAATAAAAGGAGTAATGGTTCACATTAATACATCAAGAGACATAAAACTAACCCACAATAGAAAGAGACAATAAATAAATATGCAATTCACATGAAATCAAAGCGATAAACACGTTTATCGAGAAGCAGGTCGTAGGATTGGAATGAAAAAAATAGCGACGCCATCAAACTGCACTTGCAGACCTCATTCCGCCGATCGTTCGCTTGCGTTACGCCTCGCATTCTCCAGCTCCACATTCCCTCCGAGCGAGGAAATCACATCCGATACGCGGCTTCCACGGTCAATTCTCGCAGCGCTCAAAGAGCATCTCCCGCCCGCCGCCGCCGCCGCCGCCGAGGAAATTGGTCGACTGAACCTCTGAGCCCAGCCCAATGCCTCTTATAACTACATATGTAGAACATAGTGCTCTTGAGTGTTGCATTAAAATAATGTAGATTTGAAGCGCTCACAATCATAAAGATCTATAAGTTCATCATATTCGACTTTTGAGATTTTAATTTAATTTTTTTCTTGACATTTTCTAGTTTTCTTATACGCGAGGTGAAAAACTAGTTCTAGTTATGCTTTAGCATTTAGAAAAAAATTAGGACCCTCAGAAAATGTACTTTGGTGGGTGAACGTCTTTTTATTTGTCCTTTCATTCATGCATAAAAATGTAAAGTTTTCTTATAAATTACATTTTAGACAACCCTTAGAAAAAGCGTTATTTTTAGGGCATGTAAAGCGTGTTAAATGTGCAATTTTTAACTGTGGTGTTATAAGTAAGACGATGCTTCAATGTTCAAATAAATCTGTGAATACAACAAAGAAAAAATACTTTCGTCTGACAGCAGCCGCTACTAATGATTTTAATGTAACATAATGATTTATGGGCTTGAATGTTTATCCTTGAAGTGCCTCGTTTTATTTCTTTTGTCTGGGATTGTTAGAAATAGTTGTAATTCCATCCATCCCATCTCCTTCGTGTAGTAAGAAGAATGTTAACGACGGTAGAAGGATTTTTGTTTTATGAAACTTGTCTTAAAACATCAGAACTATACCATTTTCACCTAATAACCTTCATGAAATTAGGTAGGGGTGTGATACTAAATTGTAATAACACACAGTACTAGAGATATCATGCATAATTCAATCAACAATGAAACATTTCTCAGGATTTACATCTTCGGTTTCCGACATTTTAGGCCAGTCTCCGTATCTCCTCGTGTTGGATCGCCCCGCGAAGACAAGAATCCAGAGCGGCCGTGTTTGTTAAGAGCAGGCATGCGGAGTTGTCGCTGGTGGGCGCGGCGCGGCAGACGGAGGGCGGGCGGAGCGAGAAAGAGGAGAAACAGAAGCCAGTTAGGCAGGCGGCTGGGCGGGCGCCGCTCGCAGTCCTCTTGGGGCTCCATTACGAACGGAGGGCGTTGCCTTCGGCCCGGCCCGCCACGACACGTGTTATATCGCGAGCTCACGGCGCGCCGGCTCTCTTCGCTCACGCTCGCCCGCGCCGCACGCGCACGTCACAACGACTGAGTATTGATTCCGGATGCGTCAACCACACAGGGCATTACTGTCATAAGTGTAGTGCGTGATACAGCCGGTGGAGGTGTTTCTCCCTCACTGGAACGTTTGATGCAGGGCCGACGTATAGATCGGCAATTTCCACCCTCCATTTATCTCCGCCAATGAGGCACCACCCCGGACGAAGCACGGTCTAAGCTCCCAGCTGGTCTGCTGACATTTGTGGAAGTGTTTGAAAATGTGGAAGACGAGAGGACAATTATGCTCAAGGAAAGATGATGCGCGGACCATGGTCGTTTATTAAAGTTCTGCTACGGTTCTGCTGTTCTGATCGTGATGAGGTTGGGTCTTGGGAAAATGTTTGCAAAATTAACGCACGCTTGTTAATTGATATATTAAAGTTAGGGTTAATGATTAATGTTATTAATTGTCATTGTCTCCTTGATTAGTAATATTTGAACACAACACACTTTATAAATATTGTAAAGAAACATTCTCTGGCTTAATTTCAATTGATTCTGTTCAAAAAATTTGATTCTCTAATTTGGACAGAAACGTTTGCGAGTTCCGTTTAAAATCTTGTGCCAAGAGAGGTGTAATCATTAGCCAAAAAAACCTATCTTTTGAAAGATTCCTGTAACTGCTGGTGTGTTCAGTTTCCCCAGTAAAGATTAAACGAATTTCTCCTTCATGAAAGTCATTTTTTGCCACAAAATTTGGCATCACTAACCCAAGCACAAAGAAATTATAGACGCAGCTGTTTTTCTCATTGGGTATTGGAAAATAGTAATTTCTGTTCCAACGACTGGACGTGAATGAGCCAAAAACAATTCATGAGCCATTTATGTGTCCGACTTCGAACATTTTTTCAATGTACCAGCTTTACTTGTTTATACTTACACTGGGAACAAGCAATTTAGAAAGATTTATTTCTTTTTACATTGGTGCAAGCGTAAAATACAGAATCTATAGAATCTGTGAGAAACGATCGATGTCTCATTGACTATGTAAGTAGTAAAACCTTGCGATTTAAAAGGAATATATGTTGAAATTGGAGCAGCGTACAAGAAAAAACGTGTGACTTCATATTATTTTAGTTATGGATCTTTCAGAGGGACTGCATTCTGGAATTTAAACCTGAAATGTTTCATGAATATAAATGAACTAACGCGACAAAATGCTAAAAAGTTTCATTACGTCAGTAACTTATTTAAGAAAGTTAATTTATTTTCATCCTTTGTGAATTGAAGACATGTCTGTATTACGCTTTGTCAAGCACACTGTTAAAATCTATTTTCATTTTAGTAGAAAGTAATAGTCAATCGTTATTGTTGTAATTATATTATTTATTACATGCCATATCACTAGTCAAAAGCTATTAACATAATAAAACTCAAGGAATATTTTATTTTGACTTTAGTATTAAGTATACAGCTTTAACTAAAACGGTTTGATGGGTATTTATAATACACGAAAGATGGAGGAATGGTGGAGAGAGATGGAAAACTAGAGAACTCAAAAGAAACATGCTGTGAACCCTAGTTAGCTTTCACATACTCCTAATTGAGAAACAGAGATTTCTCTCCTGGCACCCAGAGGAAGAATGTATCAGCGTCAACCTTAAGACCTTGGAGGATTGCGGTTTCGATGCCCGTCAGGTGTCAGAAATTTGCGTGACGTGTTTAACATCGATAAGTTTGTGATGCCTAAGGAATCTAATTGGTTGGCCCACTACTCTGATCAGTATCTGATCTTTGTAGTTCCCCAGATCACTTCCAGGCGAATGGATTACTGAAGCAGTAATCCGAAAACAACTGCCACAACCCACATTGCCCTCCACAAATTCCAGAAACAACGATCGGGATTTGAAGCCCGCTCCTCGAGGTGGAAGGCGAGCAGTCTGATCGCCCCACCACGCGTCTCCCAGAATGTAGCTCTCTGTGCAACTCCCGAAGGGGCACCTCGGTGCGGGGGCGTACGGAGGCGCTGCGCACCCTAAGCCCTCGCCATGCGTCTTCTTTATCGCTGGCAAAGAACTCCCGGTTTGCCTCCAGTTCCTCCCTCCTCCCCCCCCAGTCCCGCCCTTCATCTCCTTCCGCGCAGCCATATCTCACGCGGCGCGGCGCGGCGCGGCGCACACAGCTCGCCGAACGGAACCGTTCGCGCGTACGCAATGGCGGGCGACCGACGGCTCAGAGCGGGATATGCGGGATGCATGGGGAGGGATCTTGTAGACGTTTATCTGGTGACCGATGTGTTTTGAATACATTTTTTTGGTAGGCTGCGGCCTCCGAAGCGCCGGCACTAGGGAGCTTTGTTCAAGAAAATGGAGCACACGATCGCGAGTTCGAGTGTGTATGGCAGTGGGTGTGCTACACATGTGGTTGAGCGGGATTTTAGTTCTCACGGCACCATATGTTTAATATGAACAACATTTCATTCATAATAACGTATCTATCACCATCATTTTTATACTGTACCACCTCTATTATTCTTAAAACAATTGAAGACACCTGCAAACTAGCACTTTTGTCTTCTACCAGGAAAGGGGAGTTCATGAAGACGAATTCTTCCCTTCACTCACAAATGAGTTTGGCATCCATCATCATTACCATCAGTAGACGTGATGATAACTGAAAAGTTAAGCAGTGAAGTAGTCACTTGGTATTCTGGTTGTTCTGATCATTCTGATTGTTGAGATCTCAAATGAACGAATGAATAATTTGAGATAACCCTTCCTTTGTTTACAGATTTCGTTTGTGACGGTAAAGAGTGCTCAAAGAAAGTAGTACTTTTAATGGAACGAATAAAAGATAACTGGTGCTTTAACGTCTAATGACGAATTTCACACTCAAGTGTTTTACGCACGACGAGTAAGCGGAAACTGAAAAAAGATATGCAGCGTTACTGAGTTGGCTTTTCTTAATACAACTGAAACTATATTCACTAGCAATCTGCGCGTCAATGGAAGTAAAAGAGGAATGTAATAGACGACTGAATGATGAGGTTCTCGGAATCAACGGAAAGGAACTACACTATTTTGATCGTGAACATTAAAATCCGTGATAAACTCGAAACCCATTAAAACTAAATAAAGCAGAGAAAAATGCAACATTCTAGGTTTGAAATACAGCGTTATCAGCTCCATCATCGAAATTGAGAGGTAAATACCATTACTTAGATAGCGTCGTTCTTTGGGCGCGCGCCCGTAGCAGCGTCCGCTCAGAGCCATCGCTTAGTTACTACGGCAGCGCGCGCGCTCGCCCTCGCCACGCCGTCGATCGTGCACGCGGCGGCGCCGTCGACGTCGCTCCGAGCAGTAAAAACGCAATAAAAGACGATCGCGCGCCGCTTCCGCCACGCCGCCTCCCGCTGTGGCGACCTCTTATTCGGCCTCGTGCCTTCCCCGGCCCCGCAGATCGCCCCCGGTCTCGCTAACGGCCCCGACATCCTAATATTATTTTAATATTATTCTCTACGGTTGTCATTGTTTTGCCTGTGTTAATATTGTTTGTAATTGAAACCAGTCAGTGATTGTCTGTTTCGCATAAACATGCGTCCAAGGAATGTCCTTGGATTGCTTAAGACAATCAATGTTAGTTTTTCTTACAAAGGAAATAATTTATTATGTTTCTCTACATACTAAATTTGTTCATCTTGTGAAGAAGTACACTGAGTTATTTCCTTTGTAAGGAAAAATTAAAAATGACTGTGTAAATATTACAATATTCCAACTCTCTGTCCTGTGTTTAATCTTGTCCTTCTTGTCGTATTTTTATATTAATAACTCGAGAAAATTGCCAGTCCCCGGGCTCCGCCACGCCGGCCTTTCTCATGCTTGCAACTTGCTATCACGCCGTCTCTCTCGCGCACTGGATCATTATCTCATCACACATGATTTCGAAGTCGTATTACTTACGCGAGCGTTACATTTTATTATACTACTATTAGAAGAATATTAATGTCTTTTAAAATTTGGTTTAAAAAATTAAAATTTTATTGTTGCTGTATTTGTAATTTTAATCATCCTAATTAACTGTCCTTGCCGTTACAATTTCTCACAGAAACACATACAAGATTCTCAGGTATAAAAACTCAAGTTCACAGGTAACTTTCTCAATAAACACATATAAGGTTCAATGTATTGTCTCCACTAGTGATATGGCTTGCTCTATATCCCTTCAAGTAACAGTCTTTTCACAATCTCATCCTCTTTTATGCGTCATACAGCTTTATATTCTCTCGTATTCTTTATCGACTTCCTGCATTCTCCGTTTTATCAATCACCTTTTAATAATATTGGTTTCTTCATCTTCCACGGAGTACTTTGATGTCCTGGCTAAGCTGATGAATGAATGCGTGAATGAAATGATGATTAAATTAGTCGCGGTCGCCATTTCCTTCCAAGCTTCTAAAGCGCGTGGATATTACAAAAGGAAAGGAAAGCCAAGGAAAGTGAAACCTGCTCTCCTTGAATACGCTTTCTCTCCACGATTCACCCGCATCTTCTTACATCCTCTTTCCATTTATTCAATATTCTCCAGTTCTTACACATTCTTGCTTTTCTTTAATTTACCTTATCTTATGCCTTACCTCTGTTTCTTATATCCCACTATAACTCATATTACCGGCTGATTGACGTCACAGCAGTGTCTCTGACCGAGAGGTCCTGGGGTTCGAGTCCCAACGGAGGAAGGATTTTCGACACTAGTCAAATAGCTAAGTCAAATTCAACCGCCGTCTGGACGAAAATTTAAGCGATTGGCTGCTCTAATAGGAAGTTTTCCGGTTTCTTCCATCACTACCAAGCGAATGCTGGAGGAATTCCGTAACAGATGGGTCGCGACCGCGTGCAATTTTTTCTTCCTCTTTCTTCTCGTATCCTCACCCCTTACTTATACACACACTTACATGCGCTACACTACCACACATCGGTGAGCAGTACGAAACTTAGAGCTTGTCCAGGCTGGAGCGGTACCCCGCAGAAGATACCTGGATGAAGAAAACCCCGCAAAGCGTCACATTTCGCGATACAGTGGGCGAAGAATACCGCCACCTCCCGCACTACTTTTACGGTACGAACAACCATAACAGTTGCTCCGCTTGGAAATTCAAAATAATCAATCAATAACTCCTCTTCCTTCGCTCTGATCAATCAATAGCTCCTCTTCCTTCGCTCTGATCAATCAATAACTCATCTTCCTTCGCTCTGATCAATCAATAACTCATCTTCCTTCGCTCTGATCAATCAATAACTCATCTTCCTTCGCTCTGATCAATCAATAACTCATCTTCCTTCGCTCTGATCAATCAATAACTCCTCTTCCTTCACTCTGATCAATCAATAACTCCTCTTTCCGTTCGCACGCTTCTCCCACACCTTCACCCTCACCTTCTCTTCCTTTCGCAAGCAGTAACTTCTCGCCCATCCCCCCATCTATCCATCGCCCCTCCTCCGCTTTGCGTGTGCCGCGAGTTCCTTTTACGACTTGATGACGCGACGGGCTTTCCTCTCGCAGCTGATCCCGGCGGCCGCAGCCTCCCAGCCGTGAGGTTAAGGATCGGCGGCCGGGAAGAGGGCCGGGAGGGGGGCCGGGAGGGGGGCCGGGAGGGAGGTGCGGGAGGCATCTGCTCCTCGACGAAAGTGCTGCGCCGCGCCGCCGCCGGAAAATAATTAGGAAAATTTAAAGTCCAACGCTGTGGGAATTGGAATGAAAATGAACGTGGGGCTGCTGCAAGTGTCACATCCAGGGGTACCAGAGATCCCGTCGTGATGGAAGTGGAGATGTCTGTGGAGATTCGTTTTGTGTGCGAGCTCAAAGAAATGAAACGAAAAAAAGGCAGTGATGTAATTATAGGTCAACAAGATGCGATAAATATTGTACCAATCACACAATTCCGATCCATTTAACTTAGAAATAATGATTATCGCCAGCAGTATCTTCCGAGTTGCAAATACAGATTAACTTGGGAATCGAAAAATCAACAGTTATGATTTATAGTAAAATGACTATAGTTGATTGATTCATACATTTTAGTGAATTGATAGTGTCCATGTCAATCACGAACTTCACAAAAAATGTAAACAGAATTAACTTTTATGACACACTTCAACAATGTAGATCGCGAAAAGAAACTATGATCATGTTTATCGAATCGGATAATACCCTGAGCTTCGAGGAACTCGCCAATTTTACAGAGAACTGCCTCTTGCGTCCGACTCAGCTCGAGGGAAGAAACAAAACTCGATATTGATTTAGAGACGCCCGCGTCGTCAACAGCAAGCGAGACGGGCGTTAACTGATGGAATTTAGCGCGCAGCCTCGGTTAAGACCTTCATTTGGATGCATAAGAAAAGTTAGTCGTAAATCCTTCTGCGTCGAGTGGCAGCGACGCAGATGTTCGACGAGATTGCCCCGGCACATTTTCCTTCTGAGTGAGAGACAGAAGCATCCAGAACTGTGATACAATGTGAAAGGATCTCTTCCGTATTTCAATATCCAGTGCTGTATATTTCTGTATTTTCTGAAGCAATTCGACCTGGCGGTGGAGGTGTTTCAAAGATGACTGCAGAATGATATACTTGTTACAAAGATTTAGAAAAGGTGTGATTTATAAGAGTAGTCCATGTGTTGGATACATCACTCTTTTATGACTTTGTCGAACTTAATACACCAATGGTAGATAATTACTTAGATCCACAGAAGAAAATTTATGAAATTGAAAGTTGAGTGAAATGGTGAGTAGAACATGGAATTTTATCATTGTAGCTTCAAAAATAGTCACTGGTAACCTTCATTTACAGTATCAGAGATTTCAAAATGTACTACATGATCACAAGTAGGAACATTGGAAAAACATTAAAAGCTCAATCAAATTTCTGTTCACTATACTGCAAAATTAACTTTGTGTGTTTGAGCGATTGTTGTTAATTGACAATGTATGAGTTTAAATTACAAAACGATTAACCGCACCATCAATGAAAATTACATTATTTAATGTCCCCTTTCATATAGTAACGTGTTTTAGCAATTACTGTATGTTGCCACAAATTTGAAGATAACATGTTTCCTTTACTACTATCTATTCTATTACTTCCATTTCATTTCCCTGATTTCACGTACATTTTACTTCAAATAATCCGAGTAGGTTCAAAAAGATTAAACGCCAAATTCTAATAGAAAGTTTGCACAAAATAATCGAAAGTGATTGCCAAAAATTACGTATACGCAATATAGTGTGCATTATAAGGTTAAATTACGTGTACATACTCGCACAACACTTTATATGCAAATACTAATATCGCAGTGATACACATTCACGCGTACTTGATATTATATTGTATTTTCTTTTTGTAAGTTAACTCGGTTCAGTAATAAAAACGGTTTTGTTTAAAATAACCCTTGAAATTGTATTTGGCGCAAAATATGTTGCTCTGATGAACGTAGGGTTAAGGAAAGTGAGTGAAAGGCGACATAACACAAAGAATTAGTGAGTAAAATAGGTAAGACGAATGTGGGAAACATGAATATTAATTATCATATTATAAAGTCTTACATTGTTCCTATTACTTCACATTTACAAAAAACTGCCAAAGATGTTTGAAAAACAAAACACTAAATAGTGCAGAATAGTACGCTCAAGAGCTTTAAGTTTGTGAAGCAGGACATTGCTTTACAGTGATGACGCTTGCTGGTGCAGTGAAAATGAACACATCTGAGCGGCACCGGTTGCAGATCTCAGCCCCTGCCATCTCTCCTATCCCCGTCATCAACTTCACATGACAACCAGCCATGTCATACACTTCTCCCATTAGCAGTCAACAACATGTATTCCTCTTCTTAAAAATTAGCACTGATTCATTCTAATGTTTAAAGGGAGGTCGCCGTACCTAGCATATTTCCCTTTGCATATTTTTCGAACGAAAATACTCGCTCCTAACGACTGAAAAGCCGTATGGCTGAGCGTTGTATAATCACCTCATTCCGCAATAAAAAAATAATAAAAACAGCCACGTCACCCCAATTCGCACCTCCCCTCAAACGGAGGCTGCCACGGCCGGTAGAGCCATTGCTGCAATCGCCGCGCCCGGCGCGCCGAAAGCCGGGGCGGCCGGATCGCGTCGGGGGCCTCCACCGCCGCCGCCCGGGGCCCGTCGTAAAAGTTCCGGCAAGTCGTTCGCGGCGCTAACCGTATCTCATGCACTGCGCATGCGCCGGCTGCGCGGAGGGCGCCAATGGAGAAATACGGCGGCGCGAGCGTCCGGGCGCCTGGATTTAGCGGCCGGCGCGCGGCGTCGAAGCGCGCCCGGGCTCCCCGGCGCGGGCGGGCCCTCCTAATGAAAGACCCGGCGAACCCCGCATTCACGGCCCGGCTGCAATGGCGATGAATGATGTAGCCCGGAATTTGTGCGGAGGTCCTTTATTGGACTTCCAAACGTGAGGTGGAATTTGGCGAGTGTGAAGAAAAGCCTATGGGTCAGCTAAGAATATTCAGCGTCGAATTCAGGGTTCAGATCGGGCATTCTTGACAAGGTGACGAGTATCAGATCAGGCATTCTTGACAAGGTGACGAGTATCAGATCGGGCATTCTTGACAGTGACGTATATTGATGTAATATTGTTCACGTGAGTTTCGTAGTTAAGTCTGGTCCCAAATCGCTAACTTTGTATTTCAGCTCTTCGCTTGGAGAAATATGTAAATGCACTTTGGGACCTGGCGGAGACAATGATGAACAGAGCAAACTTGCTTGAAAACTTGATAAAGGTGATGAATTTTGAGTAAATATGTAAACAATCTTGATCCACAGGTAAGATAAAAAGGGATCTATCTTAGACGCACAGAGAAATGTATGATGTATAAGGGCATATGAGCACAAGATGTTTCAACTAAGAGAATAAAGAAGTTAAACGGCGTAGTGCTGTACGTGAAACGTATTAATGTTTTAATATTCCAAATAATTGTGAATTTGAATGTGAAAATGTAACTGATGACTTAGTTAGACTATGATTATTCTTTTCAGTAGAAGTGCAATAAATAACATTGTATTCATATTCTCTCGTCACAAAACCCAAATCTCCATGAACATTCAGCAGAAGTCATCAGAAGAATTTGTGCGAAAAGCACACTCAGAATTATTCACGACATGTTGAAATCAGCTCATCATATTTCTCAACAAGCTTTTCATTTCGCAAAGTTAAAATTATGTTATTTGATTTGCGAACATATTTACATGACGCAAAAATGAAATGAGTAAACCAATATTTTTAAGTATGTTGTTAACAATATTTTTATGTATTTATATTGCTTTTTACAAGGTCGCGATCGTTTCCCTGACAACGACTTACCCTCTAAATAAAAAGCATCTCTGTACTAAAATGATTGGAATCCTTTTCTAAAAAGAAAAACATCAATTTTTGTGACTAATTATCTCTTCAGAATCGTCAGACAGATCTAGCTGAACGTCCATATTTTGGTTTGGCAAGTTGTCTTAATAGAAACGTCGTAGATAAACCTGAACTTTATTCTCCACGCTAGCTCTTTTTATTTCATCGCGGCCGCGAGGAAGTCTCAATTCGGAGCGACAGCCGCGAGGCAGCAACGAAGTTAAATTCCGGGAGCAGACGCTGCGGTTCGCCTGATCTCACCTGACAGCGCGCAATTTGTTCCTTTCCATAATTCATTCACCGACGTCGTTCCAGGTCGTCGGCGACATCGCGCCGGGCAGCGTGGGCGGAGTCTCCGAGTTCCCCGTCCGCCGGGCGCCCTCCGCGGAGGGTTTCGGGACGCGATACCCCTGCTCCCGAACAACACTCTTCCTCTTTGATCTTGGTCATGTGATACTTCTGTAGCGTTCCTCTTAACGAGCGCCGGTAGGCCTGTAGGAGGTGGTTCTGTGGTTTCAGAAGACTTTACGAGGGAAGGGGGCAATTTCACTTCCTTAATTAATATTTTTAAAATATATTTTTATTCTTACGTTGAAATAAAAAATAGTCATAATAAAAGCATTTCTTTTGATTTCATGCTCTCAATTTGTGTAATTATCTTGGATAAATCGAATATTTTTTTTAAAAAAAAAATCGGTTTTAGGGGGAGGGGTAAGAAGGCCCCTTTCACGCTCTTTTGGATTTACCATTGGCTTACGTTTTTTTAAAGAATAAAATGCTAAATGTGTTTTGACTAGACAGCAACTTCGCCCGCATTCCTGATGTATTCAGTTTTGCAACATCGCATTGGATACTTAATGCAACCTAACAGGAACCAATGGCGTCAAAATGAAAGACGTTCTCGAATTTAGGGTACGTAAATTTGAACGTGATTCTATTCCAACCAGGCCGCTTGTCTCCCTTACGAAAAGATGTAAGCTTAAGCTAAACTTGCAACAACACCTCGGAGTTATTCTAGTTGAAATCAACTGACCCTCTACGTTGCTAGAGCAGGGGGAGTGTTCGGATGTACCAATGCATTTGCAGCAAATTACTGCCAGTCATGTTTTTACGTTGATTTATTGCAAAGTAATTTTCCTACTGATGAGCCAATAAAGGCCCTTTGAAACGCTTTATAGAACGTACAGTTCGTTGAACTTAATATCTAGGAGATAATTCAATCTCTTTCAAATAGAACCTTGAAGATTAGAACAAGAACCTATAAGATGCGTTATGTCACTTATTACGGATTCCAGGAAACAAACTTATCTAGCCGGGAAATTATTACGTGCTTAAAATTCTCGGAAAAAGTTATTAGAATCTTCTGTCAACTAAAAGCTTGTTGATTAATTGCAAACTGTCTTGTATTCCTCATTTCGTGAATTTGGCGAACCACATTAAAAAAGAATTTGAACACAAATTTCAAGAAAATGTTTGTTCTTTATCAAAACATTCTCAGAATATTTATTTTAAATTTACCACGGGTATTACTCTTTCAATATACCATACGTGTTCAATTGCATGTAGGACATGTTTTGTATCTTAAAGTGTGGATAAATATATTTCCTTAATAAAACCGAAAATATATTCATTTGTAATTCGAAGACTCAAAGAGAGAAATTGTTATCTTATAAATATTTTTGTAATCCTCCAAACACCTAGGCTCTCGGATAAGTGCTACTGCCCATCGTCGAGGCCTACATTGCTGTAAATTGCTTAACTGCCACATATGTTCTCCCAACGTTAATATCTAATTTTAATCCGCCAGCAGGACACGTCGCATTTGCGTTCTTAATATTGATATCTAAATTCCTGATGTTATATCTCAACCTGCCCCACGAGCCCGTTCACGAGTGAATTTCCGATGTCGCATCATTCGAGAACGAAAGCAAAAAACGAGAGACGGGAATTCGTGGGAACCAAGGCGTTCTTGTTTTGTAGTTTGAATGTGCTTGGTTGAACTTCATTTTTAATTTAGTGACAATGGCCTCATTTAATATCTTGCCTTTGTGCAAAGTTTGTTTTAGCAAAGAGACACGTTTAGGGACCAGACCTCTGTTAAATAAGCAAATAAAAAAATACAGCACTCTGCCGCGTATTAAGCCGTCGTTCTTTTCCTGTAGCATGCACCCTACTTCTTTACAAAACCATCATACGACTTTCGTTAGTTAACGCGAGGCATCTGTACACTCGGCTGATGACACAGGGATAAGGCCACAAAGAATGCCGTCTCAAAAACATCGACTTCCCCTTTTCGACAAGGAGCTTCGGTCAAAAAAATCACACACTTCGTGTAAGAAATCACACAAGAAAACCAATGTAACAAACTACTAACGCAGGCTTAACGAATATCTGGATGATTACAATTCTTAGCTCGCATTGGGCTACCCGATATTTTCTGAACAGCAATCGTATGCCTAAATGACTCTACTGGGCATTGGGAGTCACTCCCCTCTCGTGTGCCTTGCTCGCACTTATAACGGTCGTCGAGTGTACAGATAAATCCTCATATTCACATACAAACTCCAGCTATTCCACAATAAAATTCTCAGAATATCTAGAAAAGCAGCTTCCTTTAAAAGAAACAATTCTATTCACTCCGACTTACAAAATTTTCTCCATCCAAAACTACAAATCATCTATCTCATTTTCCCAATTTTCTTTTCTAATATGCAAAGAAATCCCTGTAGATTGCATTTTCAACTAGGCGTCATACATCCCCCACATTGAGACTTAGAAACCATTGTCCCCTCAACTCCCTTCTAAGATATCAGGTTAATACTTGTATCTCATACACCATTAAATAATTTGGAGAGATTCGATTGAGTTTCCTCCAATAATATTAAGCTGTGCTATTATCTATGTTATTATTGAGCTATTTATTGTGTGTATTCCAACAAACATCTGAAAGTACTAGAGGCCAGCAATGAATGTTAATTTGAGTGTTAGGAATTTGGAGATTTTGATTTACGAGACACAAATGATACTTTTCAAGATTAGTATTAGAAGCAATTATTCAATAGTATGCCTATTTGATAACTCAAATGCAAGTAACTTTCTTCATTAAATTGTGTGAATTCGCTTTTGTTGATTTTTTCGGCTTTCTAATTATCTAGCACTTTACTAGTGTTGGTCTACAAAGTATTTTGGCATACAAAAGAGACAGAGATTGAAGGTTGTCTCACGTTAACTGCGGAGGCAGAGTGCCGGATTGCCGTAACCAACGTGGACACACTTAGCGAAGCGTCAAGTGAGGGATAACAGTATTACAGCGCCATCTCTTTCGCAGGATTACGCCTTGTTATCCACGCCTTCGCAGTAGTGAACCGATTCATTCTTGTGGGTCACGATAAGTGAAAAAAGTCTAAATCCGAAACAATATTTAATTTTTTTCGTAGTTTTCGCCCAATCCTAATTAACGCATTCGACATCTTCCACAATGGTCCTCTTGATGGCCTGACAGTCTCGGTTCTCTTCGTCCCTCTATCTAGTGCGTGTTCGGAGCCACTGCGACTGCCTGTCGTTGCGTCTGCCCGCCCCCTTCCAGCCCCACCTTCCTCGCCCCGGCCGGCCGGCCGGTCGGCGCCCCGTTCAAGGCGGCCGGCGAGAGCTAATCCAATCCGCGTCCTCCCGAAACTTCGCTCTCTGCGCCTGTTGTTCGCGCCGTTGCGCCCACTAATGACTGGGGCGCGCCGCATACAGATGCGTGGGAACCGGTGGGACCTGGACGGCTGGGCTGGGCGGCGCTGCGGGGCTGCGAAGCGGGACTGAGTGAAGTGGAGAGGGCCGCGGGGATGCAGGACGATGGCTGGGTGGGCGATGGGGAGACGAGGTGGCTGAGCCGATGGCTAGGTGACTGGAGGACGGCTTGACAGAACGGCGGCTGGGATGCTGGGCGGCGGTGAGGGGGCGTGGTTCCTACCTCCACCGATATCTCGCCACCCTCCATCGCCACGCGTTACCCGTTTTGACGCGTTGTTGTGGACACATTGATTGATTGATTAGTGATTCTGGGTGCGTCAACTGATGAAATCATTAGTCCCGTAAGTGTACTGCATGATTTTTGCTCGGGAGGTGGAGGTGATCTTTCCCTGCTAGATGGCGAGATTCGGCGCCGACCTACCGTCGGCTAGTGGGGATTTCCTCAACTACGTATCACCCAACAACGGAGCATCACTCTCGCCGGGACAAGCTCTAAGGCCACGACCGCTCTCCAGGCATGTGTGGTAGTGTAGTCCATGTTAGTGTACCTATGTCGAAGAAAGGGGTGAGGATAGGATAAGGAAAAGGAAGGAGAGATCGCGCGCGGTCCGTGACCCGCTTGTTAGGGTGCTGGTCCGGCATTCGCCTAGTATTGATCAGAGAAACCACGGAAAACTACCAATCAGAGCAGCCGACAGGTAGAATTCTCCTCCAGACAGCGGTAGCATTCGACCTAGTTATGAAACTAATGCGGAAAATACTGCCACCGTCGGGACTCGAACCTAGCAGCTCCCAGTCAGAGGCACTGCAGTGACATCAGTTGATGCCCTGAGACACCTCTCGCGATTTTGTGAACAGGAATGGCCTGAATTAAGCTGTGCGTTTGTTCTCACAACTAATAACGTATATACATGGTCCGCTCTTCTACTTCGCGTGTACTATTTACATGACTTAACGCTCCAATCGTTACATTTATGACAGACTATTTATACGACTCCTTTGCTCCTCGTGCTTAGGCGGTATCAAATATTCAACACTAATTATTAATTATTTTTCCAGAAGAACAGTTTTCTTTTTAGGAAACGGAACTACACGTAGCGAGAGAATTGCATATATTTTTTTCTTACTCATACCGTACATCTTCCTGGGAATTGTCCACGTATTGGAATTTAATTATGAGGCATAATTCTGATCTTCCTGGCTCCAGTCTCATTAAAATTGTATTTCTAAACAATTAAAGAGATGTTACAACAAGCATTCTATTACGAGTATCTACATACCGTTTCAATCATCTTAACATCATTATGCAAGAAACTATTAAGTAATAGTTTCCACATTCTCACACACTATGTCCAGCTGCTCAACCCCTGACTTGGCGCGAGTCTGCACTACCACGCTCGCAGCCTGAATCATGTCTCTCTCTCACGGCGCGCAGTCCGTCCCATTCGCTTGCCCCCCCCCCCCCTCCATCCTCTGTCTCGGTCCCATCGGTCCCCTTCCTCGCCCCGCCGCCCCCGAAAGGGCTTAGTGACCCGCGGCGAACTGCGTAATGGCCCTGCCCCAATTTGCCGCCTTCATTAGGCGCCCGATAACAAGCCGAGGTGCTGCTTTAATTGCGATATTTCGCGCCTCCGGCCCCGTCTGAAGCGTCCGCAAATAGGCACTCACGAAAAATACGTTGCCGTGTTTTTGGAATGATCATTCAGAGATATTTTTCGAACTGACGGGCAAATTAATCGGGGAGGTTAAATTAAAATCAAACAAATCAAGTGTAAATCGCTAATAAATGAATTTCCGAAGAGCCAAGGGAAGGAAGATAAATGACAATCGAAATGCTCAAATATGCACAATCTGCAATAGTGCTGTAATATAACTGTATTAAGGGTGCATTAAAATGTCATCGTAATAAATTTCAGTGTGCAATGTCCAACCTCATACATTGATTTAACGTGCAAGACGAAAGAAATCAAGAAACTGTCATTTAAGTTTTAATTTGGGCTCATTGCGTTAAAATATCCATGTACGTTTATAAAATATAATCAATTGTTTTAAAATTTACCATTACAACATTATATACACGGGATATTTCTGAAAAATATAATTGTGCTTATTTGTTAAACGACTAAACACGCTGAACCGTGACCAAACATGCCGTATTAATTTGTTATCGTGTATTTCTTTAATCTGAAATGTCATTTTGGCGTGTAAGTATTTCATTTATTTTTAATTTGAGGCACTCTTAGTTATGTATTAGTTATGCAGTACATTAGTAATGCTTCCTTATTCATTATTCAAAATTTTACAAAAACCAGCGCAGACCGCTTCTTAGTTGAAAGAACTGGAAGACAAACATTCCTTTGTTTTCATGCTTTAGTACTTCGTTGCTAACATAAAAAAGTTGGGAAATGTTGATTCTTGTAACAGAGACTTTATTTGGAAGGAAATTTGAGAAAAAATACTCGTGAGACGTGTAAAGGCTTCATTTTACTTACATTAATATTTAGTTACATTTACATCTATTCTGAAGTTCGTCATTATTTTCAAATAACACCAGAAAAATGTGGATTCGTATGGAATGAATACTAGAACACACTTGATTTGCGTATAATTTTTATCAATAACAATAAAAAAGATTTTTTGGTAATAAAATGCCACCTTTTTATTATAATTTTCCCTCTTTTAACTTAAGCTTTTCTGCATCAGGGGGATCTTCAATATTAATATTAGTTAAACAATTTTTTTTCTTATTTCTTGGTGATAGAGGAAACATCTTGAAAGCTTTTGAAACAATATTAAAAGGTCTCTTCGAGGAGCAACCATAGAAAGTCATTGTTTAGCGTAATTAATGTGTAAATGTACTGTACCGTTCAGAATCTTGAATGGTAAAAATTCCGAACAAGAATAACAATAAAATAAGATAAACAACAGTTTTATGCAGTTAAAAAATGTACGTTAAAATTTTTCCATATGTAACATACTAATAAAAAGATTTACGTTTTCTAGTTATATCTATTACGTTTAATAGTTATCAGTATCAACAATCACACATCAGATATTATTCACATCATAGTTGAGAATAATGTTGAAATTTCATAGATTTAATAGGTTAAATATACTATATAAGGGAGAAAATCGTTATTGAAAGGGAAATATAAAAAGTTCAATTGCAAGGTGATTATAATTGAATCTTGCAAGTCCAATTTGATTGAGTATTTCCTTGCCTTTTCCATACTTACTAAATCATAAAATCGTCATTCATGGAATCTTATTAATTTATTGTTTACAAAGCGCTAGTTGTACAATAGGTATTTTTAAGGAATTCTTCTCATTTTTAGAGATAATTGATAAATAAACACTCGGAAGTGGAATACTGGTTCAACAACAGAATTGTGAAGTACATTTAAAATGGAATTAGCTATAGTGATGAAAGGAATTCTCGCTCGATAAATTCTTGAAAGCAAAGAGCTTAACGAGACGTCACAAGCAATATTGTTCATGTTTGAATTATTAGTATCACAGGGAAACAAGTTTTATGACAACCCATAAAAAACGGATATGCATAAGTTTGGCATGTAAGATAACAAAATTTGCAGACAGTCGCGAATTTGTACTCTGAAAGGAAATAAGGGTACATGAACCCAGCGCGCTGGGTTCATGTACCCTTATTTACCCCGCTGGAGCGGGGCAACGCTAGAATTTGTAAACTGGCGACGTCGCCTGGGAATCGATCAGGCGTGCGAGGGGTGCGTGGCCACCGGTGATGCGCACAGGGGTAGGACTCAGGAGGGGATGAGGGGGGAAGGGCGGGTCGGCCAGCGGCCCCCGCCGCCCCATTACGTCACCCTGAGCGTAAGCCGGGGCCGTCCGCCCCCTGATCCGCCGCCTAACCGCAGCTAAGCCGCCTCCTGCTCTCAGATGCTGGCGGCGGAGCACAAGGCCTCGTTACAGCGCCCGCGGCCCCGCCCCGCCCCCTCCCCCGGGCGTAATCTCTGCCCCCGCCAGCGTAACGGTCATTGAAACCCAGCCTGCTCCGCCGGCGAAATATTCATTCACGTACTTGTTGCGGGCACAGAATGCCCTTTACTGCGCCTGTCATTGTTCGTGCGACCGTTACTATCACTGTCACTAATTTATCTCTTGTACCCTTAAACTTTACTCTCGAATCTGATACTCCAAGGTTACTAAATCGCTCTCATTACCTTCTGCGACCCACCAAATTTCTCTGACACTTTTATTTCTGTAACTGTCTCCATGCGTTTTCGATAGAAATTTTACTTACTAAAATATGAGTA
The DNA here is from genome assembly GCA_031308135.1 of Acheta domesticus. Classification (NCBI taxonomy): domain Eukaryota; kingdom Metazoa; phylum Arthropoda; class Insecta; order Orthoptera; family Gryllidae; genus Acheta; species Acheta domesticus. Next base: position 257,363,208 of record JAHLJT010009436.1, on the reverse strand, counting down.
CATAATTCAAGGTGTTCATTGATATAATCAGGGTTTCAGGGTTCATTGATATAATCAATAATGGTTTCTGCACGTTGTAAATTACTTTCAAATTTCCGTTCTTACGTTGTGTTTATTTTTAATTTGATGTAATATTTCTTCTAATGTAAATTTCACATTTGGAAGTCAACGTGCGACTAGTCGAGAAAATATCTTGAATACAAGTTTCTTAGCGCACATAACGAATCAAGGAGAAAATATTCTCCGGTTATAATTTGGTTTTTATTGCTGGAAATGGATAAAAATACGTTCACTTGTGTTATTTTAAAAGCATTTTCGCAACGAATTAAAAGGAGTGTGTATGATATAAGTGTATGCCACTATATTTGGGAAACCAAAAGGACCGAATGGTAAAGGACTGAAATGTCAATTATTGTGTAAAACCAATCAACACATCTCCCTCCTATATGATAAGTAATTAGGTCGAAGATTTTGTGTCAGAAAATCTTGACTTTGGGGTAATTCACATTTGAGAAAAAAAATAATTCATTTTACAATATTGGGGTTAGCTTGGTTTAGCTCTAAAATAATTATTTTGTTTAAATGTTTATCAATTTGTCTCTTCCTTGTCATTGTATCTATTGTACTTATTGTTGATTTTTAACTACTTTGTATATTTTAGAGCTTGGACTCATTGAAATGCGTGTAATATTGTTCTTTAGTGTCAAGAACTACACTTTTGGAACATGTTACATACCTCACGCCTGATTTAAACTTCTTTAATTGGTAATTTCATTGCCTTAAACAGTTCTAATTACGAGCTGCTTCTTACTACGAGCCGAAAAAAGGAGAACAGTAATACAAAGTAAAAAATCACTGCAGCTCTAAACATAGTAAAAACACCTTCCTCGTGTAAGCGAATTCAGCAGAGAGAAAATGAAATGTGAATCCCGCCACAACCACATTTCTCGCCAGGTCACTGCGGCCAGCAAATGTACATCAATGCATGCACTGTATAATTCATACAGCGATTTATGGAGCAAACAACATTACCTGGGTTTAATTATCTCAGAACGAGAGCCAGCTTGTAAACACATTATGGGAGTCGTGTAAGTTCCCATTAAAACTGTGTGCCTGGCGTTGGGTGAGAGTACCAGAACATGTATATTTGTCATTGCCGCCATCTGTTGCTATATTGTTCAACAGAGCTATGCACATTTCTAGGAAGAGAATGCATGGAAAGTCGTTGGCCTTTATAATCAGTTTATTAAACTAAATGAACAGATTTAACACGTGACAAATTGTAGTGACCATAAGCTAGAGCAAATCAAATAAATAGTGTGTTAAATATAAACTGTACCGAAACTGTATTTAAAGGCCCCGAAAATACAAAAAACACTAAGAGTGAATGATGTTAAAGTATTGCTTTTAAAATGCTTGATAATGATATAAAATTGATTTTTATGCGAGTTTTACCGTGAATAATAGAATTCTGGATTTGAGCTTTAATGAGAGATAAAGGGGTCAAAAATAAAAAAAAACAGAAATGTGCTTTATTAATCATTCTTAGATCATAACAGTAAATGTCTCACCACCCCGAGAGGACAAATTGAGACTCACCACGATCCTATAACATCAGTGTCTTGCCTTCCCCATTTGCTACCTCATCTTATCCATCGCTCGTTTTTTTCTCTTTTTCCATGTTCCCTTCGTCTACCCGCTTCATTTCTCACGGTGCGGTTCGGAAAACACGATCGTTGCCAGCCGGCTGCTCGCAGAGGAGACGGGGCGTGGGCGAGGCGGGGACGTGTGGTGGGGGCGGGGTGGGAGTGGGGGGGGGCTGGGAACGGAGCGCGGCGCCTGGAGATCGCGTGTCGGCTCCCTCCGCCGCCTCCGACCCGCCCGTCTTTCGCAGCGCGCGCGCCGCCGCGCCGTTTCGGACCCGCCTCCGCCGCCCGCAAGCACATCAACGTCGCAGCCCCGGAGAAGTTTCTTGTCGCTACGTTCATAACGCTTTTCTGGTTTGACCGCCGCACTAAAGAAGGAAACCACGGCGAAAACTACCACCATCCGCCAATTGTCTCGTCATTGTCAATCAGAGTCATCGCCGATAAATGTCTCTCACTGCTGCCACCAACAAATGTAACATTAGGGAATTGAAGGGGTTGGCGTAGTAACAAAGTAGTCCACACCAGGCATAGCAAGTCTCCCACTATTTATAAATGTTCGTTTCTCGATTTTGGAGAGAATGTGGGTTAATTTGTTGCTATATATCTGTATGTGCCGTGACAAGATGTGACCCACTTCGACCAAAATCGAGATATTAACATTTCCGCATGCTCTGACTGGCGTGGCGCCCCAAGTCTTTGAGTTCTTCTTGCGGATAATTACACGTTGTGCACCTTTCGGTTCTCTGTAGAACTTTCTTCTAGACTTTCTAGTAGATTAAATATACTAGATTACATTGTTCATTTCACAGCGTACTACGTTTCCTTACTCTTTTCGTAGTGACCATCGTGGGCGTTTATACAATGCACACTAATACATACTATATCAGTTTAAATCGACACACCCGCAAGAACAATATACCAATAATAAATACAATATCATGAAGCAGAGAATGGATGACAAACAATGTTTGCATTGTTATCAATAATGCTGTATGTGAAACAAATAACTCCAACCGTAGTAACCCAATCACAACCTCAGTTTTCACCATTGTTAAAGTTACATCCTTCAAAAAGATGCACCATCACAACCGTTAACAAAAACAGAACCCTTCTTGTTGACCCTCACCCATCCCAGATGCCCCGCCTCCAGCTGCCTCCCCCGCCCGTCAGCCACCCACGCCGCCGCCGCAGCAGGTGGAGAGTATCCCTCCGGGGGAGCGCAGCGGATGACGCCAGCGCGAGAAACAATTTCCGCGGCCACGAGATCCCGTCACGTGCTCGCCCCGCGCGGGCGCCGCTTCGCCTCGCGTCGCGTCGCGTCGCGTCGCGTCGCGGCGGCTGAGGTTACTCCGCGCCAGGAGAGCGGCGGGCAGGCAGGCGTTGCTTGCCGGGCGCTTCGTGGAACTGAGATTGCCTACGTCTTGATAGAAATACCAGGCATGCGGGAGGGATGTAACGAGAAGAGAAGAGTGCGATGAAGATGGTTTGAACGAAAATACTGGAAAAATTAAAGGATACGCCTGAAAATGGAAAACGCAACTCTTGTACCATGCGGTTATTGTTAGCATGAACTACGTATCATTAAGCAACGGTTTGAAAACAAAGGGTACGTTGTATTTTGTTTCTGATTATCCATAATCATACAGTTGGGACGATATGTAGTGTTAAATATTTTAGTTTTTCTTTTATCTGAAATGTACTACTTAAATGCTATTTAGTTTTGTAACGAATTACCATTTAGTGTGCATTTATTAAGCGTTAATTATTTGTTTGATTAAACATATATATAATTATAAATATTTTAATATATTGAAGAATATAACTCATTAGCAAAAATACATAGGTTTACATAATCATTATATTATAATACATTTTTCTAATGCCTGTTAATTTTTAGGGTAGTTGTTTTTCTTTGCGGTCACTTCTAGTAAAATAATTATTCCTTTAAATAAATTATTAAAGGTTTTAAAAATTGTTCTTAAAAGGTGAAGAAAAACGTATTGCTTTGAGTTAAATGTAAATATTTCAAAACAATTGGTATTGATGAATTCATTGTAAATGAATTTTAGAGATTTCTGAATGTTTAGTTCCCGTTTTCAATCCACGTGAACGAAATCTTTTTCCATATTTTTATTAAAAAATTGAAATGTACCTTTGACAACACGTAAAATACAAACATATGTAATAATCGTACAAATTAACTTATCATAACAACCGTATGCATCAAAGCGTATGCATCCTAAAAGGTGTTTAGTAAAGCCTATTTGAAAATAAATTTTTCTCTTTCATTCGCTCACACATGCGCTTTTTTGTTTCATTGCTCACATTAGCAATTCTTTTAAATCCAGTCGTCTAGTTTATTGTTCGTTTACAACTTTTTGGTGATTTAGATAAAGGTGATTTATGTAGTCGTTTATATTCTGATTCGGGAAATCATTAAAATTCAAGCGATAAGCACGAAACGAAACTTTGTCATGATAAATCACAATAGATAAGGTAGATGAGTTTGAGGAACACAAGTTAGTGTGCAGATGACCCGTGATAAATAATTGTTTTATCTGAATTTTTCTTTCTTTCTTTCTTTCTTCCTCTCTGTCACAAGTTTCAGTAGACACACGGCCTTTTTATTTACTTTAGAGCATTGGTAATTGCACTCATACTCTTCATTCTGCGCTGAGGTGCGCTGTAAATCCAGAGACTTGTGCTTTCATACTTCGAAGAATATTCGAGTCGCGAGTCGTGTCGAATAGCGAGTCGTGTTCTGCAAAGGAATTTCCTACCCAAGCCCAAACGGCCGGAAAATAACTTGTGTAATAATAATGTAATGACACTGTTGCACGTAATAATATTGTCACATTGCTTCCAAAGGTACTAACGATTGTGTAAACAAGATTGGAATACAACACTGAATTCCATGCCTACAAACTCGTTTTAATCAAGACACAGGAGGAACTAAACGAGGTCAACCCTCCGGAAATAGTGTTGTCCTGCTGAACGCCACCACTCGCGCCACCGCCAGACGCACGCTCGTAAAGCAGCCCCGTCGCGTCGCCCGCCGCACGGGTCGTAAGGCGGCGATGGCCTGCTCCGCCAAGTGGCCAGCGGCCTCTTCCTCTCTGAAGCTGCTTAATATTTAATCCTTTGGAACGGGGTGGAGGAGGAGGGGGAGGGAGAAAGTTAAGGGGGAAGATAAGGGGAGGAGGAAATGGGGAGGGGGAGGTGAGGGGGAAATGGGGATGGTGAAGAGTTTGAGGGGGAGGGGAGGGGGAGTGGAGGAGGGGGAGGGGAGGGTGATGGAGGGGAGTGGATGAGGGGAGGGGAGAATGATGGAGGGGATGGGAGGAGGGGAGGGGAGGTGATGGAGGGGAGTGGAGGAGGGGGGAGTGGAGGAGGGGGAGGGAATGGGGGTGAATCACTGATGGCAGAAGGGGAAGGGGAGGGGCAAGGGAGGAAGGGGATGGGTGGGGAAAGGGGTCAGGGGGAAGGGGCGCGGAGTGAGGCGGGGAAGGGAGAGGGAGGGGAAGGGTGAGAGGGGCGGGATAGTGGTAGGAGGAGGTGGGAGGGGGAGAGGGTGGTGGGAGAGGGAGGGGTGGGAGGGGGAGGTGGAAGGGGTGGGGAGGGGTGGGGCGTGCTCACCTGCAGCTTGGACCACTGGATGCGTCCGATGCAGCGCACGGAGTTGCGCCAGGCCAGCTTGGCGCCGTACACGAGCTCCGTCTCCGTCAGCTGGTACGTGCCCAGAGCCTCCACCTCCTTTTGCACCTGGTCCCAGCGCGCCGCGTGCGCTGGGCTGTTCAGCCTGCAACAGACGCCGCAACCACGCCGCGCGGTCAATACGAGTGCTTTCTCAATCCTGCGCCTCGGAAAAGAATTAAACATTTGCGGTCATTAAAAGTCTTGAGGGCACATCGATACATACTTTTTTTGTTTTGTACATACAATGTGTTCGAAGGAGTAAAATGGATCGGAAAGGAATCACACATTTAAGCATTATTACGAACCACAACAGTAAACTTTGCCCATCAATTACTGCTTTTATCAGAAGCGCATCCTCTGGCGAGGGAGGGGACTCATGAGATCTCACCTTGCCTCCCGCAAAGGTCAATGATACATATTAAAAATATAACTTTTACATACCAACGAAAGTCATTCAATATATCAATAGTTTACGTTATAAATATTATCCATTAGTTAACAAATAAAAATACGTTTTTATCATCATAAATGAAAAATTCTTTATAGGAAAACATTACGTCGGCGAAACACTATACTTGTAACGACCCCCCACCTCCAAAGAAAAATCTTGAGTAAGCCTCTGCCCTTTATCATTGCCGTTTTATTTATTACATTTTGAAAAGAAAAAATGGAGTTTATCAAGCTTCAACTCCACTTTTCTTTTCAGTCCATACAATCCATCTCCATATAATTGTGTCTATATTATTTCAGTAGTATACCTTTCCTTTGCGGCTCTCACACGCAACCAATCTTTATAAATGAGGTCTCTAAAGAAAGAATTTCACGGAGACGAGACAAATTGTTCTTTTACTTAAAAAATGTGAAGGAATTGTTTAAAAAGCTCAGCTAAATATTCATGTAAAATGCAACCCGCAACGCACGTCAGGATTTTTGAATCTATATCGTTAAGTAACCCCGAAACGTTCTACGGCCTTAAAAACTGCCTCAAAGAAACGTTCCTTTGCACCGTAATCTCCGACGAGATTTCTCGATCATTTTATTACATTTTTGCTGGTTCGACGCTGCTCAATTCTACTCCACCTGTTCAGAGCTTGTAGAATCTGCAACTGTGTGTGAAATTAGTAATTACTTGATATTCTTTGCGACTGAAATACACGGGTGTATCTCTTTGCTCGATAATGAAGTTAAATAAGAATAGTTTGTATTAACAAGGGTGTATTATATTGTTATCAATTACAAGGTGACATACAGAACAAGTGACGGAGGATAAGAGGGTCTTGAAGAAAAATATATATTACAGGTTGAATATGAAAATGGAAAAATAAGAAGTCGTTGGGGTATAGCATGAGTGTTCACGCACGGATACGCTAGTCTTTTAATGTAAACGTCATAATGTAATGCTAACTCCAGTACTATTTACACAAGAACTATCACAAAAACGTTAGTTGACTGGTAGTCTATCTTGTGCAATTTCAAAGCCAGTATAGTATTACATATAACTTTTCTTCATTTTAAGTTATAACGGCACTGACATTAGCGCAAAGAAAGATAAAAATCGCTACTCTGTGTAATTCAAATTGTTTAACTTACAGAGTATCGCTGTAATGATTGCAACATTTAAAAGCAACAGACGACCATGACAAACAATTAAACGCATCACCATGAAGGTCCAATATGGCATAGTCATTTAACGAGGTAATTTATTTAACAGAAATGCTGGGTAGGCTTTGTAATTGAGTCTTGTAGAAGAAAATGTTAAGTGAGCTAGCCATGATTGGTTTTGTTATCCGCAAATCCTTTACAGAAACGAATCGTCTTTGTTCTCAGGCGTTTTGAACGCAATAAAATGTATATTTTTTCGGCACACCAAACATCAGCCTATTTATTTCAAATTAAACGTCCTGGAATAAACTTTCTATGTTATGAGACCAAACAATTCAAGTAAAATCGAATTGGATTATTCTTATCCTCTTGTTATATTTTAAGATCAATGTTGTTACCAGAAATAATACAAAATAAGTATTTAATAACAATAATAATAATAATATAAAAATAAGTAGTTATAGATAAAAAAGTAAAGCTTTTAATTTGAAATGTGATTCAAGATAAAACATATAATAAATTCAATACCGAGGAGTTTTAGACATTGGCCTACATTGCTTGTCGCCAAAAATGCCATCCATATATTCAGTGGTGGATCGCGACGTTTGACGAAGTAGCGGCTGGCTTTCAGGCTGTGCGACGCCCGTCAGCTGTTTTGTCACTGCAGTACGCAATCACCTCTTGTTGCAAAAACGCTCGTCGGAACGATGATAAATTGAAACTCGATGTACGTGCAGAAATGCATATAACCATATGTGGGTTGAGTGTATGGATACAAACAAGTATACATACCTCGTACGTGTATCTGTTTATACATACGAAAATAAAAAATTGTTAGTTTCATTCTGTATTGTACCACATTACAAATTCTTGATTAAAAACAACAAAAATAAAATTTAAAACTTATTAGCTTTAAGAACAAAAAAAATATTGTAGTGGACACTGCTGAACACGGACACATCTCGTGCGCGTAACCCACAATATGATGGAAGAAACTATGAATATGCGGGCGAGTATCCAATTAACCTACTTGGTTCGCTCAGAGTCGCATCCAGGAAAGATTCGCACTTGAACCGATAGAGAATGAATTCATCTTGTCTGAATGTAAAATTGAGAACGCTGAAACCTATTAATTTCTTTTTTTCCATACTACTCGAATAACCAAAAGTGTCGTGCCAAAACCTCAAAGAAAACCCGTCGAGTACTGAACACTAAGTGATGACCGACCCGTATAGTTTCATTAGTTCCATTGTTTTCCCAGAAGTACCGGTCAATCGCTCATGCCAAGTAGGGCAACATCATAAATAATATTTATCCATCAGCCATATTCAACCTTTTCTCCGCCGGAGTTGGCGTTAAGGGATTTCTTCACCCCAGAACTGCAGTACGGATTGGAAATGTATGGAAATGGAAAAGGAAGATCGCGCGTGGTCCGTGGTTCATGGACCGTTATGTTATTATAGGATGCAACTAACGCATTCACGCGGGGGTATCAGTAAATAAAAGATCAGAGCCATTGACCCACGAACTCGATTATGGAGGGTGTCAAAAAATAGCTGAGTCTCAACATTTGAAGAATATTTCCGTCATCCGTCTGGCACTGAACCGGAGATCTTCCAGTCGGCGCTTTCGATCGTCACGTTGCTACGTTCAGGTACCGCAGTCGGTTCATAGAAATAAAACTGGCCAGAACTAAACGGAGGCAATTTATCTCCGTCTGAATTTACTCGCATTTACTGGAATCTAATTCTAGAGTAATATATTGCAAACATACGCTAAATAGAAACAAAAATCTATTCAAAGTCACCGTGACATCCATTCTATTTTTCCATTAACTCGGGAATTACAATAAGATGCATCAGAGGTGCACTAAAAATGCCACACCACCAAACACGCCCTGCGTATCAGTTTCAAGGAGGCCTCGTGAGGGTTGCAACTGAAGTGGAGCATGCCTGCACTCTGGCGGAATGACTTTCCGATTTCGGCGCTCTCCCGCCCCTCCCATTCCCCCGTGCGAGCGTCGGTCGCGCAGGCAGCAGCATCCCAGCGGCGGCCGGGCGCGCCTCTTCTCCCCCGGGAGCGCGGTGGCGGGGGGGCGACGGCGGCCGTATAATTGGACGCGGGACCACCGGAGTGCGACTCTGTCGCGTCTCCCGCAACAGGGGCGACGCCAACGAGGATACTTGTGGTTGCGTATGGGGAAAGGAATTGGAGGTGTCAGGAAGTAGAAGTGGTGGGAATATATGTTTGTATGAGAGAGTTTAGATGGGTGGAGATGGAGAGAGAGAGTGCGAGGGCGAGGAAGCCTCGGCCGTGGATACAGTCGTGGAAATGGACGTGAACGTGGAATGAAAGCTGGTGACTAGATCCGGCAGTACTTCGAGAACCCCAGATAAAAGTCGACGGCCACAACGGTAGGTGCTGAAGGAAGTTATGATGTGTTCAGGTAAAGAAAAGCAGAACTACAGTGTCTGGAAGACAGCGAGCGACTATCAAAAAGGATAGTAGTGGTAAGGGGTGTGTCCGAACGCACAGAATGCAAAGAATACTCCTATTAAGCAAAGAATATGGTGAAAGTCGAGGATTTAAAGGAAAACGAAAAATTGATGAGGCAAATGGAGTAAAACATAATGGATAACATTGCTGCCAGTGTAGGAGAAGTTCCGGGGAAGAAACAATGAAATAGGATGACAAAAGAAGGAATGGGGAAGAATGCGAAGAACAAGAGCGGGGAATGATATCGACAAAGGAGAGCGGAGCGTCGAAAGAATGCGGGGAACGTGAGCGGGGATTGGACGGGAGTGAAACGGGGGTGGTGGATAAGGAAAGATGCAGGGAGAGTGGATACAGGGGAGATGTGCAAGCGGTGGCTGAGGAAGACGAAGGAGGAGGCGGACAGACACAGCGGCTGAGGGCACGCGGGCCACGGCAGACGAGGCAAAATATCCATTACGACCGACTGAGGCGGGGCGGGGGCGGGGGCGGCGCGGAGAACGACATGCGATACAGCCTCCCTTTAAAGGGGACTTCGCGCAGGCGACGTTCGCGGAGCGGTATCCGCTTCGCCCTCTGGGAGGTTCATTTCTTGCGTTTGCTTTGCAACCATATTTTAAGGGGGATTTCAAAGTTCCCACTGCGGAAGGCTGTGCTCAAGGAAAATTTGCAGCCCATTATTTCAGCACCACAGCTCGTCGTCAGTTGCCTCCCAAGAATTTTTATTAGGTGTTGAACCGTATTTTATAGTCATGCTCAGATTAAGAGAAAAATTATGAGCACAGTTAGGCACGTACGTGAACAGGGTTTTCACTCATGGATCAACACGTGTTCATATATGCAAGAAACAGCTCTTTCAAATGAATCTTTGCGCTACACAAATTAACATTACATTTTTCATATCATATGTATATGTACTTGGAATTGATATTTTAATAAACTTTTCAGTTACTTAATATAAAATCAAAGTTCAATAGTCTAACTTGTTTGTTCATAAGCTGTGATTTTTAAAGAGTGAGTTTAAAACTGTGATGAGTTTAAAACATGACTATTAATATCTGTATATCCATTTTGAGTAAAAGAAGTTTATTAACATTTTAATTCAGAAGTTTATAACCCAATACTATTTGCTGGATTAATATAATTTATTCGGCGACTAAAAGTAATTATAAGTCACGCAAAAATACTTGAATTTCATTCACATACAAATTGTTGACTTTTCTCAATAATAACAGTTACATCTCTATTTTTTACTTTGTACTCGTAATATGGAAATTTCCAACTTACGGCATCACGATGAAATCAATATATGAAATGAGTTCACAGACAAAACAAAATTAATGCCGAAGAATCAGTAGCAGGATTTCTATTCTAAAGAATAATAACATAAAAATTAATGGAAATAGTTTAAGTCTGGCGTTAGTTTATTGAATTTCTAATAATTTCTAATATACGTAGCAGACAATCTCGACAATGACGAAACGGTATTTGCAACATTCCATCTCGAATAAACGCGAACTCCAAAACATTACATTATGATTCGTATTATTTACAAATATACTTCGCGTCTTTGGCAACATGTCGGTCAAAAGAATTTATTTTATTTTTCTCCATATATCAGAGATCTCATTCTTTGAAAGAAACTTTCATTTTAGTTCAAAAACCAACACTTTCAATGTTCAGTGCGACTTTACATTCATTTTTTAAATAAATAATTAGTGTAATGTTTCTAACTAACTTAGTGTGGCTGATTGATTGATGATTAGTGATTCCGAGCGCATCAACTGTTAAGGTCATTAATCCTGCAAGTGTAGTACATGCTTTTATCGCGGGAGGTGGCAGTGATCTTCCTGCTGGTTGGCGATATCCAGCACCGACCTACAATAGACTAGCGGGGTTTTTCCCATCCAGGATCTCCCGCCAGCGAGGCACCACCCCAGCCGGGATACGCTCTAAGCTCCCGACCGGTATCCCGGCATGTGTGGTAGAGTAGTGCATGTAAGTGTAAATGTGTATAAATAAGGGGTGAGGAAGGAAGAGGAAGGAAAGATCACGCCCTGTCTGCGGCCCGTTTGTTAGAATACTGATCCGGCATTTGCCAGGGGTTGATCAGAGAAACGACGGAAAAATTACGATCAGAGCAGCCGGCCGCTAGAATTCTCCTCCTAACAGCGGCTGAATTCGTCCAAGCTTCCTAGCTAATGTCGACAATTCTGCCACCGTCGGGACTCCAAAGCTAGGACCTCCCAATCAGATACACTGCAGTGACATCAATTAATGTCGTGAGCCACCTAAGCCTGCAGAAATGTATAGTAAAATACATATTATAGTAAACATTTGGCAGTTGCCGGGCTCGTCCCCTTTCGGGAAAAGAAAGTTACCCGAATTGTTGGCACCGTGACCGAGATCGCTAAAGCAGTAGTGCCGTAGTGATCTCGGACCAAGGGATCGCGGGAGTCTCGCCTCCGACATGGTTGTACGTGTTCGTCCTTTCACTTCTTACCATCACCATATCGTTTCATCCTCATAACATAACGTTAAATCTAATAGTGGTCGCTAATAACCTAATAACTGATGTGACCTTAAATAATAAAATTATTTACACGAAAAAGTATAGATTAAAACATTTGTTTAAATTTTTGTTTCTTTACGTAATTAGGTTTAATTATCGTCAACCTGAAGAATCAAGTCATAATGATTCATACAAATGCCGGAAAGAGAAAATAGTAATTTACAGTGTTGCAACAATTTACTCGCAAGTGCATTGAAACCATAAAAACATGCGTGTTTCTAGAATTCTTCAGATTATCCTAGAGGATACTGGCCAAGAATTGTGCCAATCTATTTTTCTTATCAAGAGGAATCGAATGAGTTTTTGATCACCCCTGCAGGTGCCGTATGTCTACCACAATTAGTCTTAGTTGCTAAAAAAACCAACAACAATACACGTTTTTGAAGACATTGATAGAATATTCTGGATGGATCCGCAAAAAAAAGCAGGTCCACACCAGAGAACCGAGTCGCGTCGAATGACATCTCATTCACCTGTATTGGAGGCCCGGAAGGGGCCTAACCGTGAGTGACGGATGGACGAGCGCGTTACTCGGTTATAAGAATGATTAGAGGGCATTTGTGTCAACTCTAATGCCATGAGTCATTTTAGAGCAACTTTTAATAAGAGTCATGCCATATGTATTTCCCTGTATTTTAATTGTGGTTTTGATAGTTACTGGCAAATACCTCAAAGCCCGCATAGATTCTTAATATTGAAATCAAGTGAGATCATTGGTAGTACAAATGTTGATAAATTACTTCATTATATTAACCTTACGATCACAGACAACATTCAAGGAATCATTTGTTCCCGTGCAATATCGTTAGTCTGAGCATACCCGTTCGCATTTGCATCTGTTGGGTGCAAGTAAGGCGGCAGTGGAGGCGGAGCGATGTGCTGCTTTAAGGAGGAAGGGCCGCGGAGGCTGCGGCGGTGGCAGCAACAGCGACAGCAAGTCCGCCTCCGCGGCGCCGCCTCCCCCTGCCCCTCCCCCTCGCGCCGCCCCCGCCGGCGATTGTGCCCCGCGTCAGCGCCGCGATAGCGACCGCGCTGTAAGAATGCGGCAGCCGGCCCCGGCCCCGGCGCCCGTAGTCCGCCCGCCAGGCCCCGCCCCTCCGCGGCTGCCTCGCGGTGCCGCAACAGCCGCCTTTCAAAAGCACTCGCAGCCAGTTCGCCAGATTATGGAGAGTAATGCTGCAAGTACGACGATGGAGTGCTGGGAATTCGTGTTGCTCAAAAGCCGCTGGCTAACTCTAAACGCGAAATTCGCACAAGTGACGATTACGCCGTTTCGAGAGAGCTTTAAAAATTAAAATTTTACCATTTTAACCGCGTATCATATAATAAATATACCGTTCCAATGCTGCCGTATCAAATGTGACAGTTTGTATTGCTTTCCCTGGTCGGCCCAACGTCAGGCCCGTCCGCGTCGCCCTGCTTCCGCTTGTACTCAACTCGACCAATGTATTACTGAACTGTCGCCTTTCAAAAGCGCTGCACGTTCCCCAGTTTGCGGAATAGAATACCAGAAATACAGAAGCGGAATATACCTTGTTCATTTTTTAATAGTCCACGATGCATACAATCAACAGATACAACTGAGGTGAAGAAGTATCGGTGATACATTTTTCCCCAAACGCAATTACGTTTAAAAAGATTAAATTGAATATTTACTGCTTATTATTTTTTATCTCAAATGATATTAGCTACCCTCTTCATTTTAACTACATAAGTTTTCATGCAACCCTTTCTAAAGCAACGAAAATAGCCTTAAAACATCAACCAAAATCTTCCTTCATGACGATATTGAATGGAATGCGAACACAATGCGAATGACAATCCGAACGCAGGTTTTGAAATGGAATTTTAACTCACATAGAAAATGTATTAATGTAATAATACTTAATTTTCTGAAATTCACTTTAGGCATGCATCAATATAATAAGGAAATTAAATCTTAATTTCGAGCGCTTTTTCGAATCTATCAGTTTCCCCGATGTCTTCGACTCGGCCTACTTCAACTCCCCTTCAATCCCCCAGTTTCCAAATCCATCTCTGCTATCGAGTAAATTTTGTCTGCTGTCGGGAGCTCTCGAACGCTGCGGAACTGATGTGCTTACCTAAATTTAAGACAGCTTATTTTGTTTGCAGAAATTCAATACGACGAATATATTTTGAAAAGTACAAATTTATTTCATACTTAACGCGTCTGAAACGTCTGCAATTTTGTTCAGCATAGAAGCTATTGTACACACGAATATCATTTGTTCAGAGAAATATTCCTTTTACATTTACTATTAAGCATGTTTGTTTAATTTTGTAATAATTTGGTGAAAAAACGTTTGGGAAAATAATGATTTTATCAACTTTTGGAAACATTTGGCAGAAGTGATTTAAGTTTTTGTGGAATTTGACAATATGTACGAAGATAACGGAACAGAATTAATTTAATTAACCAATATTGAAACATTGGCAATAAAACTGCTTTAGTTACTTCTTTATGAAATTACACATTCAACTACCAACGAATCTTTAATGATAGACGATCAAATAATAGTTGTTTGATATTATTAAGACATTCGATCCTGCGCTTCAGCGTTCTCACATTTATGATCATTAAACGTTTCCATTCAGTTTCCATTCTTTAATCCATTCAGTTATAATCTGTTTTACTATTTCAACAAGAATGGTTTCATAATACTGAAAATAATTAAGCGAACGAATTTATTACATTAATATAAGACCTACACCTTCATCTCAAACACTGTGACAAGTTAGTAGAACACATAATTTTTTTATCACGCATGCTGTTCATTACGGTAATGCTTAATTACGAGAATGCTTGAAAATTGTCAGAGTTGTTCATTCTGCATTGAGACACACATTGTGCATTTTACGCATTTGGTTATCTATGCAATATATTGGACCAATTGTGAATTGAGATAGATGAAATAAGTTTCTCTAATACTCAAGGTAAAATCAACGACCCATTAAATACCTTCAGCCCTCTCTTATACTCGTATGTTGAACAAAAGGCTCAACTCCCAAAGAAAACACAATTTACGTCACTGGGTCCCAAATCACAAAGACTCCGCGACAACACCTCAGCGCTATTTCAGGTTCGTATCGTCCGTTTTATTTTGCCGCTCCTCGCCGGAGAGGCTGCGTCCCTCGCAATTACACGAAGCGTAACGCGGGGTCGCGCGGGTAATTGCGGCGGCGGCGGCGGCGGCGGCGGCCGGGGGCGGCCGGGGGCGGGGCGAAGCCAGGGGCCTCGTGACCTGTTGCTCCGCTCCCGGCGGTTCGCGCGCCCGCCGCGTGCAGCGCCAGGGTCGCGGGCGCGTGGAGTGGCTCCTGGACCGTCGCCTCCCTCCTCGGCCCCGCACCCCTCCCTTCGCCACACGCCCTTCACCGCCGCCGCCGCCCCCGTGCCTCATTGTTCGTACGCGGCGCACGGAGCCCTAATGGGCGGGCGGCGAGCCCGAAAGCACTCGTCTCGCCGTAATGCCGTCGCCCTCCGAATCGAAGTGCGGGGCTTGAACGAGGAGGAGGAAGGAGGAGGAGGAGAAAGGAGAGGGGGAGGAGGAGAAGAACCAGCGACGTGAGAGGACGGAGGCTGGCTGTGAGGGCAGACGCGAATCCCGACTAAATCAGGGTAATATGACAGCAAGGTGCAGCAGGCATAGTTGCAAACCAAAGCCCGTGGACTAAAACGCCAAACTCGGATGACGGAGTGCCAGGTTATCTACGACTGTTAAAGAAGTCGAGCCGATGAAGTTCCCTCAGACAATCGCTATCAACGCGAGAACTCGATGAAATCTGTCCCAGTCATAATAGTAATAATGATTTTATTACTATTTTAAGTATTGTGATAAAGTCAACAGTCACAAGTAGCAAATTGGTGTCGTATTTTTTTACAACAAAGCCGGAAACTAATCAAGATATCAAACAATCAAACTTCATCGAGACCGAAAACTGGCATGAGTAGTACTTTCTTGGAGGATAGTCCTTGCAGTGAATGAATCGCTACTAAGAAATACTTACTTATATATATAAACTAAGAAATACTTACTTATACTTAAGAAATACTAAAAAATAATATATTTCCCAGTATTCACAACTAACTGGCAGGCTTTTCTCATTTCAATTGTTATTTTCCGTCGTTACAGAAGGTATTTTTAATCAGTTTGTTGCGAAATGTCCCAGATTACTCATGCAAGTTTTTAGAATGTTGAACTTCTGTGTTTATCGAATTTATCGAATACTGAAAACAATTGCTTTTATTGAATTTTTATTATTGGAATATCTCAAGTAAAAACAAACCCTCACCCTGGTATCATTTACTAAGTATCATTCAACAGTTCTCTACGTATATAACAAGCAGGAAAGTTTGTCACTAGTTAAGCCACATAACTGTCCGTCCGTACATATAATTGTCCGTAAGTACATATAATTGTCGGGCCGACCAATTCTTTGAACAAATTTAACTAGAAAGTACAGTGCACCAGGAAAGTGTCTCCGCACCGAACCGTATCAGGACCTCCTATTAAAAATCGTA
Organism: Acheta domesticus; assembly: GCA_031308135.1. Taxonomy (NCBI): domain Eukaryota; kingdom Metazoa; phylum Arthropoda; class Insecta; order Orthoptera; family Gryllidae; genus Acheta; species Acheta domesticus. The sequence goes on along the minus strand of JAHLJT010009436.1, from coordinate 257,346,656 downwards.
TTTATATTCGTAGAAAGCGAATCACTAGGAAACATGTGATGGAGACAACATACCCGGCAACTGTTATTATTGCGGTGAGTACACAATTTACGATCTATTTTGTTACAAGAGGTTGTTCGTGGTACCAACATAATTATGCACTTAACACTCTCGATCGCCTGGCACACTGTGGTTGTGAAAAGTAACAAAAAGGTTTTTTAAAAGAAGTTCTGTCGGAATAAAAAAATAATGTTACGAACGTATTTGCGTTCTTACAAAATATAGCAAGAGAACCAGTGGTTGTGACGATACTGTGGTACGCAACCCGCATGGCACCTGAGTATTACGGTTCAGTGTCGTCCTGTTTTAGGATTTCCTTTCACGAAATTAAAGAATATATTTTATTAGTCGCCTGAAGCAGGAAAAATTGTACATTCAACTACGCAAAAATTTCTATCGAATAACTCTTAAATACCTTAACATAATGTAGCGGTACGCTATTTTTAATATTTTTTAAATTTCACAAATAACTGTCGATGCGAGGCGTCCACCTCCCGCCGCCGCCAGCCGGGTCGGCGCGCCCCCTCCGCTAATGGAAGGGATGACAGCACGCGCCCCTCTAAAGTTTATGGCCATCGTCCGCGAGTCGACCCTCATCCCGTCACGCACCCGGGCGCCGAAGAAGAGATTAGAGACGTGTGCCGATCCCGCCGTTCCGGGTATCATGCGCACTGAGTACCCAGGCCGTCCTTCGCAGCTTTCTCCGGGGGTCCCAACGGACATTCCGCGTACCCTTTACTGACCTACTTCCGAAGTCAGACGGAGAGCGTTTTCCAGACAGAGATAGGGCTACGGAAAATTCCTAGAATCACCAGACCTGATTGGCCGAGGACAAAATTACGGCGTAGTAGCACTTAGCCAATCAGGGGCAAAATTCCGTGGGGTGGGAGCGATTTTGGGGCACTTTTGAATTTTCGGGGTGGCGGAACGAGGGCACCTCCACGCTAGAGGCGTAGGGGAGAATTCACTTCTTCTTGTTCGATTGAGCTGGGGGGGGGGCGAGCGCCGCGGAGCGAGTAACAGCTCCGGCGCCGCGTTCGAACACTACGTTTACTCGACTTGTCTTGGGTGGCGAGCGCCGCGGAGTAAGTGATAGCTCCGGCGCCGCGTTCGAGGGAGAGTTATTATTTTGGGACTTAGTTCGTGGACTCTGAGCTCTGCCGTGGGCAGTGACCGGTGACTAGTTTTCTCCGAGATTCGTGATCGTGAAAACTCCAGAGAACTTTCCGTAAGAACTGCTGATTTGTGTGAACGGAATTCGCGATCATTCACGATCCGGGCCAGCTGACCGTCGCCGCCGCCGCCGTCACCGCCGCAGCCGCTGTCGCCGCCGCCGCCGAGGGCCGCCTACACGCCGCCCCATTCAGGCATAAACTTCGGTCAACGACCGCCAAAGAACTATTGTGCATTGCGGTGCCGCGCTTAGGCACTTGTTTCCTCATTATTGTCAGCCAGGAGGCGAATGGCCTAGAGTTTGTTGGGGCCTGTAAAGGAATTTGATTGTAATTCTCGTTCTTTATTTTTTTTTAGATTTAAGTTTTATCTCATTTTTTCTTTCGTTTCTAACTGAGCTCATCAGGTAGGGCCTTTCTTAACTCTTTGAATCACTGTAACTTCCCCGGCCTATTATTAGGCGGGAATAAACCTTTTTATTTGCTTTACCAACCACTGAATTGTTTCTGTAGTTAGCAAACGCCTTACGACTCCTTCCATCCGAGTTAGATTCTAAGCAGGTGACAAAGTTGGCCGACTGAGCTAGGCCCGGGCCGCCCTCGTTGACTTCGGCGCACACCCACGCCGCCGGAGCTCGACGCTGTGGTTGACAATCGACGCCACCGTGTGGCTCGATAACGAACGATGGGTGTGACAATAAACAATAATCTTGAATAATGAAATAATACACTATTGTATACATATAGCACAACAACAGTTGCTTACATACCAAGAATGCCAAAAAAGTTACTGTTCCACAAGGCCACATTTGAACAGCAAATATTTAATGAAGGTCGACCACTTTCTTGATGCTTTCTTGTTGCGTAAGGTTAGCTGGGTCGTCAACAATGATGCACTGAGTACGATATTTCAGTCGGTACGCGTAGTATGAAAATAGGCGATATAACACAAACAAATTTTTGCCATTTTTCAGTTTATACCGAAACTGTTTAATTGTTCTTGGATTTTCTGGATTGCCTGGATATCTAACAAAATAACTGAGAACTTTCAAATAGCCGAAGACTGCATGGTTTTCTTTAAATTTCTGCGAGCATTGGAAATTTTGTAAAATAGGAATATAGGTAGTTCAAATAAAAAATGAAAACAATTAAACAGATGCCATAAGAATTGAGTACCCCAAGGAGGCATATATTAAAATAAACGAAAGGTATGATTAATGTTTCTAAACCTGAATCAATAACTTCAAAAATAGAAATTTAAAATTCGCATGTATTGATGATTTCTGTAATATATGGTAACGTCTGAAAGAAATTAAAAAAAAACTTTTGTCATAAAATTGATTAATACTTTTGTAATGTAAGAAGATATAATTAATTTTAACATAATATAATGACACAGTTTTAGACTGGTCATGGAAAGATAGAAACTTTTGAATATATGGATGTTCGTTCGCACGCACGTTCAAAACAAATAAAGAAAATACATCGTACGTTTTAGCGTAAATAATGTGTACAAATCTATACTAAAATATAAAATATTGTCTTCGCACTTAATGAAGAAAAGCTACAATAACATTAAGTTGTATGCAACAAAAATAACAGAAATGATACATTTAACTCTTTAATATCACATTAATAAAGCCACAGAGATAAGGGTGATGTCAAACTTGAAACATGAAACATTTTAGTTCAACATCAATACTGTTCATATATATTTTCGTTCAACACAAATGTAGCTTCTACGACACGCGTGCTCTCGTATCTTGGACCAGCATATGTATTGCAATGCAACATTTTAGGTCGACACACATTTTTCGCAGCAAAACCGTTTATCTTGGCCTGCACGGATAAATTCACCGCATCAAGATGCTGCGATTTCCATTTACATATATACCGTGTAACGCGAAACCGAAGTGCAGATAACAGAAAAACGCTTCGCGACTGGGTTTTATTTGCTGCGGAGCGTCGCGCAGATGAGAATAACGTACAGTGGCCCGTGTTCAGAAATATAGCGAAACAATATCAGGCCTTTGCAAAACAAAAACTCAATTCCCATCTACATCTTCGTGAATCGGAAAGCCCTTGGATCGAACCCCGATGATGGCGTATGTTCGACACCAACTATAGCTGAGGCGAAGCCGATCATTGCCTGCTTGAGAATTATTAAATCGGGTTCTTTGATAAGATACTGCTCAATGCTAAGTAGATATTGAAATTGGATTCTAGATAGAAATCTTAAACATCTGCTCACGGATTTGTGCATTCCTTATTTTTCCATTATGTTGATGTAGAAATATCAACGTTCTTGCAAAGCTATGCTCTGTAGTTAATATGAGTAGGTAATGAACTCTTAGAAGCATATTCCCCAATTTTTTTTTACAAAATTAGAACAAGTTTCAAAACTACACGTGCGAGCTTTTGTTTACGTCAAGCATTTTTACTCCTAACAAGGTTTGGGTTTATTATTATCTTTTTACAGAAAATACGAAAGTAATAAATTTGTTCTTTTAAGACATGTGCTTCGACAGTAATAAGTAACGAAATAAAAATGCAATTTTATGACATGAACAATTATTGACAAATGGGAATCACAAATTCGTGAGCATTAATGACCGTACGACGTCTTAAAAATTTCAAAACTTTTCGGGACTGCCACAAACAAATCAAGACAAAAAGAAAGATAGCATGAAACATGACGCAATGAACATTTTTCTTTTGAAATGCTCTTGAAGCATAAAAATTGGGTATAATTGAAAGAAATGTTTTGACCGCATTTTGTGTCTTTTATGCCAATGTGCAACAGCGCTCGGACGCAGAGATAAACGGGCAGAGGCCGCGACCCGCTTGGGAATATTGCGAGGGGTGGAGGCGGCCCAGGAATTCGGCGGCCGTCCGGCGATTGGAGGCAGCAAAAACCAAAAATCTGTCGCCCACGTCGCTTGATCGGTTCTCGCCGCCGTCGCCTCTGTCAAGCAAGTTTTGCATTGACTGACCATTGCTCCACATCGGTATTGTTCCGCACGAACATCTGTTGACATTATTCTCTCCCTCCTTTATCAATGTCGAACTGTGTTTGTAGTCTTGAGTCACATCCCCTTCCCTCCGCATTCAAATGTAAAGGAATGTAGTCAGTCAGTTGTGGTTTAGTAGACCATGCGTTGGTTGAGTCCCTACGCAAGGAATAACTGAACCTAAAACGGCTATTGTGAGCATTATTAAGAGGAATATATGTCTGCACATGAAAAACAAATTTAAGACAGTGCACTTCCAATAAATTTAATTTTAAGAATGTAAACCTTACAACTTATAAACACAAATCTAATTCAATTTTAGGCAATCTCCAGGTAACATCAACGTCTATCGTCTGACAATTATGAGAGAAAACAGCGCTTGTTTAGCGGAATGGCTATATTTCCTGAATTATTGCAAACACACTCAGTGTAATGTAATAAGCCGCAGGCCATGTCTGTAGGTAATGTTGTTACAGTCCCGTAAATGCTAGCACATTTTATACAGCCAAATTACTCAGCCTACACATATCCGCAGCCTGCGGCGGAACTACTCGTGTGTCAGCTAGCACATTGACGATGAACAAACAGTCCACCTACTCTCACCGTCGATCAACAGTCTTTCAGTGGCGTGAAACGTACACTAGAACACTAGCGTCGTAGTTTTCTCGCCGCTATAAAAACAGGTTTAGTTTCATTTGATATTCTCGTTTATGGTGATGCGAATGATATAAATACGTAAATTACTCGGGACATTTCTCCCCTTTGAGTTGACTACAGAGATCAAAATGTTTTTGCGAAGAATTGTTGGCCATGCTTCTACTCCAATAATTGTCATTGTAAAAATAGTGCTGTTTAAAAAAATAGTTTATCATGAATGACGCTGTCACAAGAGAACATGCATTATTCAAAGCACAAAATTTCTGTGAATTTCATTATTTTACAAAGCACTGCGTTCTTTATTTCAAACAAGAACAGAAAAAAAACTACTATTGCAAGACTTTTCATAGGACATAGCTGGCTTACCCCTCATATCTGTTCAAGAAAGAATCTCCCTCACTTTGTATATCATGTAACATCGCAATAACTATCCAACATATCCCCATAGATTGCCAGGGGTATTCGCAATTACGACTCATTCACTCTCAAATTGTCAATAACTGAAGTATCTCGCATATCCTCGTATTATGTCTTTAAACCTATATGTTGTAAACCTATTTGAAGAATTATATAAATCACCTTGCAGTTCATGCGACCAAAAAATAAAGCTTATTATAAAAACAACAGAACATTGCATCCGTTTTGTCTCCCCACGCCTTCTTGCCCGTGTTCCGCACCAGCGCCTTTTCGTCCGGCGAGGGCCCAGTCGCCAATTGCACTCGCGCCTAGTCGCGCCCCAGTTTCCACCGGCACGGCGGCGGCGGCGGCGGCGGCGGCGGCGGCGGCGGCGGCCGAGTGGCTTCCCATTGGCCCCCCGGGGCGTCGCGGCCGCCGCCGTCCGGAAGGCCCCATTTAGCAACAGCGCGCGCTGGCGGCGATCCGCCGTGGAATGCGCCTCGGCGGCCGCGGTCCGCGATCGATGCCCGGCGCGGCAAATGCGGCGGGGGCGGCGGCGGTGGCTGGGGCAGTGGCAGGGGCGGAGGCGGTGGCGTAGGCGCTGGCGGTGGCGTAGGCGGTGGCGGCGGGAATGGCGGTGCAAGTGGGGGTGGCGGGGGTGGCGGTGGCGGTGGTGGGGGTGGCGGTGGCGGTGGTAGTGGTGGCGGCGGAGTAAGAGGTGGCGGCGGGAATGGCGGTGCAAGTGGGGGTGGCGGGGATGGCGGTGGCGGCGGCGGTGGCGGTGGCGGTGGCGGTGGCGGTGGCGGTGGCGGTGGCGGTGGCGGTGGCGGTGGCGGTGGCGGTGGCGGTGGCGGTGGCGGTGGCGGTGGCGGTGGCGGTGGCGGTGGCGGTGGCGGTGGCGGTGGCGGTGGCGGTGGCGGTGGCGGTGGCGGTGGCGGTGGCGGTGGCGGTGGCGGTGGCGGTGGCGGTGGCGGTGGCGGTGGCGGTGGCGGTGGCGGTGGCGGTGGCGGTGGCGGTGGCGGTGGCGGTGGCGGTGGCGGTGGCGGTGGCGGTGGCGGTGGCGGTGGCGGTGGCGGTGGCGGTGGCGGTGGCGGTGGCGGTGGCGGTGGCGGTGGCGGTGGCGGTGGCGGTGGCGGTGGCGGTGGCGGTGGCGGTGGCGGTGGCGGTGGCGGTGGCGGTGGCGGTGGCGGTGGCGGTGGCGGTGGCGGTGGCGGTGGCGGTGGCGGTGGCGGTGGCGGTGGCGGTGGCGGTGGCGGTGGCGGTGGCGGTGGCGGTGGCGGTGGCGGTGGCGGTGGCGGTGGCGGTGGCGGTGGCGGTGGCGGTGGCGGTGGCGGTGGCGGTGGCGGTGGCGGTGGCGGTGGCGGTGGCGGTGGCGGTGGCGGTGGCGGTGGCGGTGGCGGTGGCGGTGGCGGTGGCGGTGGCGGTGGCGGTGGCGGTGGCGGTGGCGGTGGCGGTGGCGGTGGCGGTGGCGGTGGCGGTGGCGGTGGCGGTGGCGGTGGCGGTGGCGGTGGCGGTGGCGGTGGCGGTGGCGGTGGCGGTGGCGGTGGCGGTGGCGGTGGCGGTGGCGGTGGCGGTGGCGGTGGCGGTGGCGGTGGCGGTGGCGGTGGCGGTGGCGGTGGCGGTGGCGGTGGCGGTGGCGGTGGCGGTGGCGGTGGTGGTGGTGGTGGTGGTGGTGGGGGCGGCGGCGGCGGCGGCGGCGGCGGCGGCGGCGGTGGCGCGAGGGAGGTCGCTGTGGAGATCGCTTCGGCCGGACAGTATACATGACGATAAATGAGCTGCTTTGGAACCTAAAAATTTGTAAAGGGCGAAGTGAATTTTGTTTTGACCAGGTTGGCAATGAAAATGTCATGTCAATTAAATAATTTATATTATAGTATCTCACTACTGCGTAATAATGCTGTTAGTCTGATTTATGATCCTACTAACTCTCTGAAGATCAACAATGTTTCATCCTAATTTTGTTACTCACAAAGTTCAGTTATTTGATACAGATTAAAATTCGCTCGATCTCGGAGACATGACACTAGACAGGGTTAAGACTCGCATGTAGACCAGATAAAACTCTTTTAATTTTTATTGGACGGTTTATAGAAAAATTTTACAAACTTTCTGCATAACACTGCATAACAAATATAATACAAACAGTTATATGAGCAAGTCTCTAGTTGACCCTGTATTTTTTAGTTACGCCTGTATCTTTTAGTTACGCCGAAGTTGCTATTCACAGAAGAGTTCATTTCGCCAGTCCAGTCAAATGGACATTATACGCTTGTAACATCTTCAAAGAGAGATTAAATACGAATGGACTCAATACAAACTCTTTAGTGGTAGCAGAAAATATGAATTTATTGATGCAACTTTTCTATGAAACTGAGATATAAAAAGATTTAAACTATGTATATTTATTCACTAAAAACTTTTGCTAAGAGCGAATATTAGCATTTCTTCTTATTGAATGTTTTGATTCTGAATAATGTCAGCGTTATTTTAGCATTGCTGGTGGGTTGCCGAATGTAGGCCGCATCACACAGCGGGGATTATTACGAATGAAGCCGATGACCATTACGCTAATATTACCCCCCGAGTTCTGTGTAGTCGCAAATGCAAAGTGCACCACGCAGATACATCATCAAACAATGGCTGTACATTTTGTACATATCACACGAAGCTTTTCAATCAGTCATTAAGTTTTAGTCTGATGTATAAAGGCCAAAGGAATATTTTAAAAAAAAGTAAAATAATGAGTTCAGGTATTTTCTATAAATCTTTCAATCTCTGAGATACAAATGAAGTTTCAATTTTCCTTGTAATATTGAAGATTTTTCAACTATTGAAAGCACACTCTTGTTTATTACATTAGACAGAATTAATTTATGTTAGTTCTATTTATTACTGTCAAAATTATTGTCAATTACAGAAGAAGATCAGTTCTCTAATTCTGTAAAATACAATATTCGCTGTTTGCTTCGGAGTTTTACCCTCATCTAAAAATATCAAATCCAATATACATGGAATACTCACAGAAATATAGAATTATTGTTGAAAAAGAAAGACGATTTTTAACATTTGAGTACATCTTAATTTTAATTAACGATTACATTTTCATAATGATAGTTTATTCGTTTTTCGCCGATAAAGATGTCATTGGAATGAACATCAACCGACTCTCTTTTATTCACTTAATCCAATCAAGAACTGATCTTTCCAAGAACAAGGTTGACAAACAGTGTGCAATATTCTTGGACAAAATTAACGAAATATTTTGTTTTGATGTATTTATCAGTTGAACCAAGAAGTTTATTACCACGAAAGAAGGACACATAAAATCAACTAAATCCAATAAAAATGAATGGAACTAGATTAAAGGTGACAAGAGAAGACGAGTGGAAAATAATTTCGTTCATATTCTCTACATACGGAAACAAAATAATGTTAATCGGATGAAACCATACTACATCATATATGGAGTCAACTTCAATGAAATCGATAAATTATTAATATACCATGATACGGAGCATTGCATAGTATATTATATTACTTCAGCAATTACCAAGTAAAAATATTACACATTGAAACGTGTATGCTATAAACACACATCGGTGTTCACATGTACAAAATACCTAAAAAAGCTTACTGACTTGAGATGCGTATACTTTCGTTTATATTTACCAAACACAGTGTTTGAAAAAGAGAATTACTCATTTGAGACTAAAATACAACCAACCAAAACAGCAAGCTTATCAAACGTACGCACGCAGCTGTACGCCATGTCTCCTTTCCTCACGCGTGCGCCCCGGGTTGCTTGCCGGAGCGGCGCCGGGGCGGCGTTGAACAGCGGCGAATGCGAAGGGCAATGAAGGGCGATGAAGGGGGGCCAGCAGTCGGCGTGGCCTGGCTAACGGGCGGCTACACCCGTTGCGCCCTGCCGCCGCTTCGCCGGGTGGCGCCACTCTCGTTAAGCGGCGGCGCTCCGCCCGGAGGACTTGTTGCTCGCCGCGACAACCCCCCAAGAGGCTTCGGGGGGCGGGGGCGCGGGCAGATAGCGCAATGGCAAGCGGCAGTCACGGGCTGGAGTGGGGTGGGGTAGCGTACAGCGTGGGAGGTGCGACCGGGTGGAATTAGATTGAAGAAGATAACTGCGATGGTGGGCGGCAAGAAACGATGGGCACCGAAATGCAGATGAGGAAAGACGGAACGAGAAAATTATACACGGAAATTGCAGTCGAATAATAAGTAATGGTAGTAGTGTGGCTATGGGGGTGCAGAGGAAGGTTCGGATATGGATATATAGATATTGAACTGCGAAATGTCACCACGTTCGAAGAATATTGGATGAAAATGCTTGGCAAGAGAAGCAGGATATCCACATAAGCGTTCTACTAATTTATAAGTAATGTTGAAGACGAGGTCAATTAGCAAAATGATAGAATATTCGCAGGAAGTGTATTAAGAAGATATTCTGATGTTGAACGCCAGTTACAACAAAAGAAACACTTACAATCAATATATGTAGGGTATTCTCGTAACATCGCAAATTTATGAACAACGAATGAAGAAATACCTCTTCCACAGGACAATATACGGCTACGTTGTTAAAGAAACAAATTGCCGTTCTGACAGTAACCCATTTTTATTTTTATAGCATATATGTAATGAATGATACATGATTCAACGCGCTCTTTAAAACTGTAGCAGATTATTTTCATCCACAAAAACAAAATCTTCTTAGGAAAGATTATTGTTAAAAATCATTAAGTGAAAATAAATCAAAGACTATCGGCTTATAGTCAGTTTTTGTCAATTCAGTTGGGTGGGTACGTTAATAAACCTTAGCATTCCTCTTTATTGTGTGCAAATCAGTACAATTTTATTTTTTCATTTTTTTTATAACAGATTAATGGCAAGATGATTTTCCAGTTTTCTGTGTCATTTCTGATTTGCTGAAGTTATTTCTTCTTTAATGGTTTGATTTGAACCTCATTGTGGAGAGCTTCATTGCTCGCATTCAGGGTGAGTGTGTCACTGATCCAAAATATTTGGACTGGAATCGCTGAAGAATATCAATGGAACACTGGCTGTGTTCCATTTCCGAAGTTCGATGCCATAGGTCGCAGGATGCTTTCATGTATGAGTATTTCGTTTGACGGCGAAAGTTAGGAATGTTGCCGATAACCCATTAACTTATAACGGATGAATCTAGAATATTCATTTAGACTCGGGAAGGTTTTTATTGAGTGGAATCACAAATATGAAATCAATTGTTCAACCATGCGCAAGGTAATTATTATTATGTCTATATTCCAATTGTAATGACGTACATTCTTCCTATAAAAGCAATCGCAATACATTATCCATGTTTGAGAAACAATCTTGCTTCCATTGCCTAAATTTTATATTTTACCACTTGAAGAGAGGCATGGATTAACTGTTTAGCAGCGGTTTGTGAAAGAAGTCAGAATATGTGGATTAGCGGAAGAGACGAGTAAGGGGAGAACCGGTACGCAAGTGAAACGAGCTCTGATGGACGCTAATGCAAATTGACCAGCGCACGCGAGGCGTTGCCACAATGCACGGCTGCGGAACATCGCTGCACGTCTCCCTGAGGGATACACAATTTTCCACTGTGGCTGCTTCAACAATTTTACTAATGGTCTTATTGTGCAATTGCTAGGTATAAATCGTTCTTGATTTACAAACAGCTGTTTTAAAGGCTTAGTAATGGGACACGAGTATTGTGACCATCCGTTTTCCCTCCAAAAGCTCAGGAAAACGTGGCACATTTATCGCCCGCACGAAGTGCTTCATTACTCATAGCGCGAGCCGCACAGACAGAAGAGAGCTGCTAATTAGTTCTCATAAGTATCACCAGAGTTCACTAGAATCGCTTGGCTAGGGTAGCAGCAATGCAGAAGGCATTTCCCATTCCTTTTCGAAGCGAGTCGTCTAGCTGTGAGGTTGTACGGACGTAACGCATCAACGTAGACGCCATCAATCCGGACGAAGAAAAGGCATCAGAGCTCTTCAAAGACAAAAGGGAAGAGGTAATTCATTCCTTGAATTAGTACGAAAAGAATTACTATTTAAGAATTAACAGGAGGTTTAAGAACAGTGAGAAGAGGAGAAGGAGCTCTGTTATTTATAATTGAGTAGAATCTAACACGTGGTTTTTATATCCGTCTTTTCCAGCTCAAATTTCTCGTTTTCATTTTAGTCTTGATTCTTATTATATGCTCTTGAATTCTACTGGACATAATTGGAGAATAATAGCGGCATATGGTTAAAACATTTACGTCAGCAAAAGACGGGTATTTGACCACACCGTTGGCCCTGAGGAAGTCTTACGGCGAGGGGAGCTTTGGTAACGGTACTCGATTCAGCGGAGCGAGCAGCGAAGGGGAAGCGCACCGCAGCAAGGACACCGTTGTCGCCACTGCTGAAGGTTTTCAGAAGACGGCGTGTTGAAAAAGGATTTCAAAATAAGAGAGTTCCTTTTACAAACATTCTAGTGCCCAGAATTTGTTTAGTGGAGTAGATAAGGTAATTCTGTGCAAATCGAGGAGAGGATGTAATATTCAGTCAGTTAGAGAAGAGAGAAATTTTTTATAACTGATAGAATCAATCTTTCTTTGTCCTTATTGTGTAAAAAATTAGAAAAACTTGATTTTTATGTCACGTAAAAGAGAACATAACTGGTACCAAAAACTGGGTAAAGGCCTAGTAAACTTTCTTTTGATTTTCTTGAAAAAGACACTGTAAATTTGTAAAGTAGCAAAGAAAAGGACGTATAGATATAAGAAAGTTTTTTTGTATGTATTCTATTTACAGCAAGTGACAGTGTATTTTTTATGTTTTCTATGCATTTATGAGTGTTAAGTGTATGAGATTTATATGCCACAAATTTTCATCTCAAGATTATAGTAAGGTTTTGTAACAAAACTGTGTTTTAATCTGAATGATTTGCGAGACCGTAATGTCGAGAATCCACGTCTCTGATCCCATCATTTCATTTTTTTATGTGGCCCACCGTCATTCCGACTGAGCTACCCAAACATCCAAGGGAGATTACTACAAATCCCTCTCCTTTATCCAAAGACGGTGTAGATCGCAGTATCAAAGTGTCGATTTTTGAAATATATGAAAATACATATTTTAAATAGTGCCCAGGGCATCGGAATTTCAACAATGAGATGAATTCATCAGATAATGCCGATGAATGCAATCTACATTTAAAGTTTATTCAACCCAATCCATTCTCTTTCGTGTTTTTTCTCCTTATTACAAGAAAATTAATATTTGCTTTATATTGCACAGCCCGGAAGTGTGTGTTCAAATTTCTACGGAGATGATAAATTGGGATTGGTAATGGGTGTTTAACATCCTGCGTTAAAAGTAGATTTCAATCTCAATTGTATAACCGTTAAATGAGCGTTGAGCGACAATTAATGTTTCGTTTCTTAAACTGCCAATCCATTTCGACACACCACGACTAACTTCAAGAATAAAGATCAGAAAGACTATATAAGTGATGGAGGGATTTACATATTGACAGCCCAGAGTAGAAGTAGAAATAGCAGCAGTGAGAGACCAGGCATTTTTATCGCACTTAAATTGAAGCAAACATTCCAAGACAATTAAAGAAGACGAGAGACAGGTGAGGAGGAAGTTGGTTCCCAAAACCTCCTCATGGATTGCAAAGGAAAGGAGAGCATCTGTTAGAAACTTCTCGGGGCCGCGGAGTTCGCCAGATACTTTTCAGCGGCGCTCATCGCGGAACGACGGCGAAGGCAATTTGGCAATTAACTCCGCCCGGTGTCTCCGCCGCGACGACCTTTGACCTCCTCTCCTCCCCTCCCCTCCTGGCGCACCTCCGCCCCGCAGCCTCCAGAGCGCCACCTCGCGAGAGCGAAGCCGCCCGCCCCACGATTAGGTTGATTGCCGGGAACCCCATTCGCTTGTCGCAAGTCGCGCGAGTGCCTCGCAGAACAACTTCTGCGAGATTTTAAGGTTCTGTTAACATCCGGAACTTCTGTGGAAGACGTTCGCACACGCGTCACCAAAGGAACGCGCCACAGAAGTACAGGAAGCAAATTCTCTTCTTGTGTTTCAATATGTGTTTCTGTATGAAAATGTTGAAGATAATAAACCTCTATTTGCGAAACTTTTAACTCTGTTTTATAATCGTTAATAACTTGGGTGACATTAATATTATAATACTAATAAAAAATAATTGGATGACTTGTTGTTTTAAAACGTCAAAAATATGTTAAGTTTGAGTTTTTGGGATGTGAATGAAACGAACTAGTGATGTGAAAAGTTAAACAAAAAAACTTCATGTTTTACCAGTTCTGGAAGTTACTCAAATGTTTCAGGTGATGGGCAATACGGGGAAGACATTATTAAACGAAGTAACATTATCATAATTTCGTTTAATTTGCGGATTTCATTAACATGACATTATGTTCCAATCCTTCCATTAACTGATATTTTCACGAAACAATAATGGACCTTTATAACTAATAGTTTACGGATACATCGTCAACATTAATCAAACACGTAACACAATGATGCACAATCTACTTTCGTTAGCCGACAATAAACAGACAACGGAATTCTTGCGCGTCGGAAAGCAAGCCAGAAGAGCCAACGCAGACCTGCAAACGCCGCCTTTTGCCCGATGGAGACAGAAGACAAACGTTGGCCAGTCCCACAAAAAGCCCTAAGACGGAAGCGGAAGTACTTTCCCACCGGGCGTGTTTCGCGTTGCCAACACAAACAGCAACCGGTTCATAACAGGATATTACGGAGAAACAAAAGAATCTTAAAAAGAATTCTTTCTCGCAAACATTTCTTTCAATCCTACACAGGTACTTAAAATTTAAACATTACCTGCCCACAAGCAGAATTACTAATAATTTTTAGATGAGGTGAAATAATTATTAGGTCATAAGCCGAATTCCATGAATGAAAGAAATATCTAAGTATTTCTCAATAATTGTTTTAGATTTAGGATTTAAATTCTCATAAAATTGGTTCCGTAAGTCCTCGTACTGAAGTTTTTAAGAATGTAATGCACTTCTACAATGGCAACCAACGTCAATTAATACTTTGTTGCTAGCTAAAATAAAATTATCAACTGAAGGTGTATGCCATATTTAATAGAAGTGTTAAATAATATGAAAAATACCTAGAATGCAAACTATTTGGAGAGAACAGTAAATACACACTTATTGCAGTTTCCAATTAAATAAATAAATACCAAATAAATATTAGAGTATTTATTGCAGATTCTTAACTAATTTGGGGCATTTATACTACAAATTCGAAAAGTCCGAACTTCTGGGATAATAAGAGAAAGGTGAGATTCACAGCAACGAAACTGAACTCACAGATGCAGTTGCAAGGAAAGGCGGCCTGTCAGGCTGATGCCTGATGAAGACAAATGACCAAACTGAGGGCTCTGAGAAATTAATGGATCGAGCAAGACCACTTTAAAGAACGTCCGGAAATGTCTTGAGAAGCCAGAACAAAGTTGGCTAAAATTGTAACCCCTCAAAGGAAAATATAAAGCAGAAAATTCTATTTGATCTTCACTTCCTTCCGCAATTCCCAAAGATACCAACACACCATGTAACCTCCTTTAGTGTTAGTGAAAGTGACAGACGTTAATTTGTAGTGAATTTTCTCCAGTCCGTTAAATCGCCCCGGAAATTCTGGTCGATTTCAACTAAATCTGGTTGTAGCGCCTCATTTTTACTGTGAGATTTCAATCAACGGTCTTCACAAAGTGGTGAGAGGGCAAATGCATTTCTTAGCGTTAATTCGTCAGCTTCAAAGAGGCTCCTGATAAATCTTACGTCGGAAAGTGAAGTCAAAGGGATCTGTTGAAATAAATTATTTAAGTGTCTGCATACCAATTCAGACGCGAGTAATAACTTTCCTTTTTTGTGAATGTAAACGAAGTAGAAGATTGGTTTTTGTAATCGTTTGTAATAAAGGTTACTCATCAATAGGGAGTGGTGGATGAAACGCAGAAATACTTCGAAAAATGAATTTTGAAATTATATCCCAAACCTATTAAAACATAAAAAACACGTGCATATGTTCAACATAAGATTAAGTACTTACATACTAGAGAAAGAACTTTATGGCTTTCACAACATATTTGGAAGAACCTTGACACTGACGCCATCCCCTCCAACAGCTTAATATTATTGTTTGGAAAAAAGCATTTGCAATGCAGTTGATTGAACCGAACATTAAAATTTGTCCGGTAGTACTTGCAGTTATCTCCTTTAAAACACTTATAACACAGAGAGGATGCATTTATTTGTTTCACGAATGCGTTTATTGTTCTTAATTCTAGACTGACATACCCCGAAACTTCCAATTTATTAAGGAAAGGCATTCGCAGGAAATACCATCTCGTCAACTTGCAATTTCTAGTGCTCGCTTGTGCAAGAATGAGAGCATTTCACCAAACGCACGTGAGTGCCGAGGAAAGAAACAGAGAGCAAAGGTACGCGATAAGCAGCGCATGGCCTTGTGCAGCACGCCGGCCTGCCGACGACGCGACGTCTCGACGGCGTCGCCCGGTACTGGGGCAGTGTGCTTCAAGAGAGCGTTGCCGCTACTACAGTCGATGGGTACAAGGGATAGCGCGCCCTAGCAAGAGTCAGGGGGGAAGTGGAAAGGGGAGAAGTGATAAAATAATGAATGTTGCTGCGATCACGCACCTCACACAATTTGGGGCGAACGAAGCGCAACGGGATGAAGACCTGCTATTGGAAAAGTGAATGTTGAGAAAGGAGAAAGAAATGAAAAGGAAATGAGGGAATGAGAAGACAAGAGGCAGGAGTATAACGAGTCTCAATTCGTAATTATTATTGAAGTTGCTATAAAATGAATTTACAGAAAACCAATGACAAAAGTGTAATACTGGGCGGACGAAAAATTTTGTCCATAAGCAGAAAAACATACATTAGTGAAAAGGATGTGCTGCGGAAATTATTAATAAAAGTGATAAAGGTAAATATCAGAGTCCGGATAACAGTTTTGGGTAGTTCTCAAAGAGAATGGATAGTCATTCGAGATGGAGGTATTTCCGATTACGATTATGTGACGCTGAGTTATCATAGACAACCGACAAAGGAAGGAGCTTGAGATAGGCGTGTACACCAAGAGAGTGCCGAGCAGAACTCAAGTAGTTGCGAAGAAGGAGAATTGTAGCGATGACAGCGCCCGCAAAGGAGCCAGACGCGAGCGGCGTGGCCGGTGAGACGGCCAAATGAGCCTAGCGCAAGATATGCATATTGACACGTAGCGCGGGGCACGGGGAGTGAGGATGGAGCAAGACGTGGGGCGCGGGGGGGGGCGCTGGCTGCAAGGAACGTGACGCGGGGTGCGTGGCAGGGTTCGGATCGCGGGGCGGGGGGCGTGGCGTTGGATGCAGAACGCGAAGCGCGGGGCTCGGGGGGGTCGGCAGCCGGACGGCGGGGGCGCGGGGCGCGGCAAGGGGAGTTGAGTGCGGGGCGTTGGGCGTGAGATGCTCTGTGCAGGACGCGGGAGGCAAGGCGCGGGGCGAGGAGCGTGGGGGCGGGGCGCGGAGCACGGGCCGCGGGCGATGGCGTGACGGAAGCGTGGACGATGCGGCGGATGAAGGGGTGGCTGGGCGTGGAGTGGCGCGGAAGAGGGGAGGCGGCGCGGTGAGAGGTTGCGCACAATCGCTCGTTACATGGCACTACCTGCGCTCCCTCCGAGCGCCATCATGCGCGCCCCCGCTCCTAAGGGCCGCTGGGACCCTCGGCACCTGCCCTGCCCTGCCCTGTCCCCTCCCACCACCGTTCCACGGCCGCCAGCGAGACCTCCGTCTGTCGCTGTTATCGCCTTTCACACTTAGGTTAGTCAGCGCTGTTTATCGCCTACCCCCGGTAGGTTAGCGAGGGATAAATAGTACCTTAAAACTTCTATTCGTCTGCTTTTAGCTCTCATCTCTACATTAAAGTCTGATTCTTGCAATATACTTCATTTTCACGTTATTTTTAATATTTTTGATTCAATTTTATTATAAAAAATAGCTAGGTAGGAGATTCTTTGATAACATTATTAATCTTTGGAAAATTCTTCAATTTACGTAATTTTTAAAAAATAAATAAATTATACATTTTAATCACTCACGGACGTTGAAGATAATTATAGATAATTCTAAAAGGATTCAAATTGTAATAGTAGTTTTAGTAAGAATGAATAAGAAGTTTTAGTAAGATCAAATTTTAAGTAGTTTAGTAGGTTAGCGAGTTCTGAATGGAAGTAAAGTGATGACCAGATAAATGCTAAATATAAGCGAGATAAGTTTATGTTTAATAACTTAAAGTAACTACTACCCTGAAGAAGTCTCCATGCACGGTCAAAACATCGATTAACATGTTTAATAATTTGTTTTCCGAGATGGTCTTTAACTTCTTTTCACCCTTGTGCTTTGACGTGTGTCTTCCGCCCGCGCTGCCTTCAGTCAGCCCCTGCGGACCGTGCCGTCGCCGCGGGGTGTGCGAAGCCGTGCTTGCAGACTTCAGTGAGCGCTTTGTGCAGACGGGCGCTTGTGATGCAGGTGCAGCTGTCGCAGTTGCAAGCGCTGCCAACACGGATGACGTTCCAGAACCCTGCACCTAACACTACGTGCTGCGGTCATCTATAATGGGGACGCAGGTGAATACTCGGACAGCGAACGTCTTCGTGTTTCAGTGGGACTGGAAGTAACGAGCGTTTAATCATTTTATGCGCACCTTTCTTCGTGATAAATAAGAGCCAACAATTTTGCAAAGCCTTCTCATCATTTCATTAGTTTTTCTTTTAAAATATAATAAGGGGTATGTTTAAACCGTCTTCCAATTAGCAAATTGCTAATAAAATCAATATAAAACCACCGACGTACATTTCATTTGAAGTGCGCAACGAAGGAATTATTATTATCCCAATAACTTTTTTCCGAAATTAATTTCTTAATCGTTTCTATTCAACAATCAAAGGGAATTATTTGGAGAGTAACTTCATTCCTCGCACCCCACCGAACACCACACCTAAAGAATTTTTCCTGGAAGTTTAATAACTTACCAACGTTTTCATCTATTCTACACGTACAAAAGAACGCTCTTATTACACATTTTTTTTCAATTTCTCGCACCCAATTTACTTTGGGAAAGCAGCCCGACATTATTAGAACAGTGGAGAGATCACACGCGCCAATTCGCGCCAGCAGGTTCGCCTTTGAAGTGTCGCCGAGAGATATTTCTCAGTGGCGACGCAGAGTCTGATAATTGCGCCCGGGACATTACTACCACCCCGCCGCCGCCGCCGCCGCCGCGCAGCCCTTGTGCGTGGAGAGGACTGCTCGGGGACACGTGCGCTCCCCCGCCTCCGCGCGACGCCGCGTCGCTTCTTTTTCCCTCACGATATTTACACAGCGCGGAGAATGTTCTCTGGAATTTGCATATATGAAATGTTGGCGGTATCACTGAACGATGTGACAGTTTACAGTGAGTCTTTGTATTACTGGTGTGTTTTGAAAGAAAAGGTACTTTCGATAACTAAAAAATGAAAATATTTTGCAGCAGAATAATTGTACGAGTTGTGACTTTAAGTACAAAGCCCGTCTGGGTCTTGGAGATGAGGCTAATACTCAAATGTATTTTAACATGTTACATCGTTGTTTACATCAGAAAACAATAATATCGATAAAATAGAATATTCGAGATTCAAATCAACACACCAGAGCAATAATATTGCATTCCTTATGATTATTGTGAAATGAAACTCGTTACTGCAGTGTATCTTTGTAATATACTTTTGAAGAGCACTTTATTCGGCCCTGAGTAGCCTGCATTCCGTCTGTTTATTACGTCCATTTATAGAAACTGAACAGATAAGTAGTACAAATAAAGTAAACGAGGAAAACTAGCGTACCCATATGAATCAAACCTGGGTCAGAAATACAAATATAAGGAGACATTGGAAACAAAAATTGGCGTAAAAAAAAAGGAGTTTGAGTTACCAAGAGGAGAATTCTAGCAGCCGGCTGCTCAGATTGGTAGTTTCCGTTGTTTCTCCGATCACCTCTAGGTGAATGTGAACAACCTTAACAAATGGGTCATGGACCGCGAGCGATCTTTCCTCCCTCTTCCTCGTCGTATCCTCTCCCCTTACACACACTTCACTACCACAAATGACAGGAGTCCAGTCGGGAGCTTAGAGTTTGTTCCGTCTGGAGCAGTGCTCCGCTTGCTGGGTATCTGGGGGACGAACTCCCCGAAAGCCGATTTGGTTGGCGCCAGATCTCACCATCCAGGGAGAGGAACCTCACCCTCTCCCGGAATAAAAATATTCACTGGGAAAAGCATCAATTGCACAACTATCCCGATATGACCTAAGCAAAGCATCCAGAAACGCCACCAGAATAAAAAAAAAATTCCAGGCATGTGTTTTACATACAATTTGCAAATTTAGATGATTCTTTGCGAGGTGCTCAGTGGGTTTCCTCTCCCTAAGAAATAGTTGTAAAGAAGTAAAAGTTATTTTTTAATGTAGATAATAAGCATAAAAACCACGTGAAAAAGTTTGTATTGTTAAACTGGACCATGTATCCTATTCAAAATAATAAAAATTATTGAAGAAAAGCACCAATGGGACAAATGACGTTAGCAGTTGACGTGCCTCGAAACCAATGCAAGTCCTTGCGAGTTCCCTAGTCGTCGTTCCTTCGGCTGTCCGACGCGTCACCGCGCGGGCCCTGGAAGGAGGGCAGCGGCGCGCCGCCACGGCGGTGGGGTTGACGATTGCGGGGGCGGCGCCATGCATAACTCACCAGCAGTCCGCAGCCGCCTCCTCATCCTACCCCGCTTCCCCCGAGGGTCCTATCCCGCAGGAGACGGCGCTCCTAGCGGCGGCCGGCGACATTAAAGCGGTGGCGAGAAGGGATTCCCCGGGCGCGAGGTCGGTCGGCCTCTTCGCCGCCCACGCCGCTCTCGCCGCCGGAAATAGTTGCACAACTTGCTAAATTTAGTTCCCCGGAACGGCCGGGTTCCAAGTAAGGGCGCGGGCGTACCCTGCTTTTTTCGCGCTCTTTCTCGCGCGCCAAACTTGGCAATAATCCACCGGATGGGGACACAATGATGCGTTAAATCTCTTCTTAATGAAATTACGCGAGTTACTGTGAACTTGCGTTTAATGCCGCGTGAGCGAGGACGGTATAAACTGATACCTTAATTGAGTTTGAGTTACTTCACGACTCGTACTTCAAATGGATTATGTGTAATTGATCGGTTTACAACGACAGTTAGCTGCTGAGTAACGCGTAACAATTATGGCACCCTTGCTTTCAAGAGGTTGCTCGTGCGGCATGCACTGTCGCGAGCTCATTGGGAAGACGGGAGGGAAAGTTGAAGATTCTCTTTCCCTAATTGAACGAATGACTTATAACGGAAGCTCTGATGGGTTTGGATTGGAGAATATTCGGTGAGATAATTACCCAGACAAGACATCATTCAGGAAAATATAAGCACCTCAGTTCCATTTCAACGTCTATGTTTTCAAATCTGAGGTTCACGTTCAATACGTTAAATTTAGATGTATCACTCTGTAATTTAAGACATTCGATATCTGGTTGATCATGTATGAAGCTTATTTGTTTGCGAATACTTCAGGTTTTAACTTTGTCGTCTGAACTTCATATTTGTTTCCACAATACACGTCCACGACCCTGAACAACTTGTATGACGTCAGCAGTGCATCGTGTCTCTTGGCAACAGACTTTTACGCGACGCAGTTAAGGCAGCAGGTAGCGTTGGCGGTTAAATGCGGACAGACGCTTTGCCAAATGAATTTCTCTCACGACACCTTCTCCTGTTTTAATTGGTTGCATCGTGCCGTTCTGCAGAAGAACGCGGTCTTTAAACAATGCCGTAGCGCGTAGCTAGATACGGCATTATTATTTTTATAGCTAGAGCGAAATTAAATTTCAAATGAAAATTGTTTGGTGTAATTTTTTGTGAAACCTCGAGTAATTAACAAAAGCATATTCGATGTAAATACAAACAATATCTTATTTTCCTCATTTTTCATTTCATGTGTTCATTATTTCGTATTAGCATTGGGTTGACGTGTACAATATAACATAATTTTACAGAAACTATTTACAAATAAATACTTAAAATCAGATTTTAGTCAAAGCTGTATTCTGAACAAAAATATATTGTTGCATTACTAAGAAAGTAAATTAAATAATGCACATAATTTCTCTTTAAATTGCGTTTTTATAACGGGCAATACTCGGACACTTCAAAGAGTTTAACCATCATTGTGGATGAGCAAACTCACACCATTCGCCTCACCACATAGGCATGTTCATTAAGATGTCTCTTCTTTTCCAAATTTTAAAATTTAGGAACGCCCACCAACTAATTCTGTTTCTTTTAATTTTAATCATATCTACATGAGTATTCGGCAAGAGCGCTGCTATGACCTGTTTTGAACACAGCTGAACAATTCTTGTAGTATTTGCGTTTAAGTCGGTACGATATTACAAACAGAAAAAAAAATTATATATGCTTCAGAGTAAAGGGGTCAAACTGACAGTCACAGGTAACCAAACAAACGTTCGGTGTAACATGTTAAAATCTGAAACTAAGGGACACCCTAGAATACCATTTTGAGAGCATACACGAAGACGAACACGGTCTTTCAATACGCTTGTTGTCTTGTGTTTCATGTGTTTATAGTGTTTCTAATGCAAATTGACGCAATGCCTGTGAACTCCCATCCCAGTAGGTGCGTTTTCTGCGTAAAAGGTGTACTAGAACACACCGACTGGCAGAGGATGAATAATTTTCACGGACCTCGTGCTGCAGTCACCCTGTGCAATATTCACAGGCGCTGAGGGCTCGTGGTGCGCCGTCGCCGCCGATCCACCCCCGCAATCGAAAGGGTCACTCATTATGTATGGCAGCCTTCGGAGGCTCCGAGTAAAGGCACGCCTTTGCACAGCTCTCAACCACTTGTACTTTGTACCTTTCGTACATTCATAAGGCTCCCTTTTAAACTCATTCTAGAACTAATTTTGACCTCGAGATCCCATGAACTACATAAAAAAATTATTTTATTCAATGAATTTATATAGATAAAAATATCATTATAATTAAATCATTAGCAGCAGTTTGTAGAGTTAAAATTTGAACTGCAATAGTTTGGTACTCCGTCTAAGTTATTCCGAGTATATAATTTCCAACAATGAAAACTCAGTTTATCTAAATCTACAAAACAAATTTTGACTTCGGATTCGTAATTTTTTCTGTTAGATTTTACCCTTATGTTTAAAAGTTTAAAATTTACGAAACAATCCAAGAACAAAAAAATCACTGTTTTTAACAAAAAGCAGCACCATGCCCAGTCCCATCTTTTCTAATTTTCTAGGCTACAGCATGGCGTAAATATAATGGTGAAGCGGTGCGCAGGCGCTCGCCACGCCTTCTCTACGCGTGACGTCATCTTGGAGGTTCGCGCTCGGCGAGCGCAGGGCAGGCGTATGACTTCGCCCGTCTGAGTTACATTAGGGAGGTTCTGCTAAAACTTGAGGCATCCGTATCTTTATCAGTTCGTGCTTCAATGTATAATTTCCTCTTTACAACTCTAAATGTAGCAGGTATTTCTATTTTTGCGAAATAAATGGGCCACCTATTTTAGGAATGAAAGGGACCGCAGACAAAGTTATTTTTCATTAACGTAGGAAATTACCTATTTTATTGCTGTTTTATTCTATTTTATTATCTTATTTATGTTTCGAGCTGAAGCAAAGAAAAAAGAACTGGCATATCGCGTCCTACCTGTGTTTAATTGCAGTTGGACAGATCTAAGATAATATCTGACCAAAAATCTAGTTCCTTCACCCTGAATTTGCTAGATGCATTACGGATTGTTAATAATGTTAAATAATTTCTCAATAAATACTATTATTATTTTGCATTCTTATCATTGTCATTAACTTCTTCAGTTGTTCTTCTAATTGCACTTTCTCCAAACAGTTCAGAATATTTTCTTTTCCACATTCTAATTTCATCACGTAACTCGTTTATTGTTTGTGTTAAATCAATTTGAAGACCATCTCCACAAACTGCGTTTTCATTAACTGACTCCTCTGGAACACTTTCCATCACATCCATTGTTGCTTGTGATAACAGTACATCCACGAATTTGTGCATATTCCTTGAAACTAGTCAAATGGTTCGACTAGGATTATTTTTTTCAAAACCAATAGGCAACTTCTCGGTAGGCACTGCGTCAGGTTTTAAGATTTCGATTTTTCTGTGGTGTATAATTTAATACCTGACGCAATGGTATTGAAAAGTTATCCTAAGCAAAGTGGATAGAACAAATGCGCGCTGAAAATAATTACAATTAACGTCACTATAATAAAATAATTTACGAAAACAAAATTCACTTTAATTAGTTAACACCATTCTTTACATTGATCTTATCCTTTCTGCAACAAACATTTATCCACGCTTCACATAAATGGACATCTTTCGGGAAAGAAAAATACTTAATGTCTGTTCCCTTCGTTTTCTTGTTCCAGTTTGTGGAACCAAAAATAGCGCACGACGGCATTGTTTATTTTATTTCAATATCAATTCACGATATGTTCACCTTTCTGCCACTAAAAAACCACTAACACAAAGCAAATCGCGATTACAAAAATTTGGCGTGTACTCAACGAGCGCGTACCATACAATCTCACTAGGCGCCAAGCAGGCGAGCATCCATCGTGACGTCATGCGCAGAAGAGAACGAAATTTCGTTCGGGATCCGTCTCACCTTTATTCTTACACCATGGGTTACAGTGATTTTCTAGGCTGCCTCCCGTGAGTCAAGCGCGGACCCAGTGGTACAAACATCTCCCAGAGGAACTACTGCAGAAGACACGTTGTGAAGCGGACCGTACATGATGCTCGCATGACCGTCCGCCCTAAAGTTTGGACCTGCCCCCCCCCGGGATTTCTATCGTTTCTTACACATCAAGATATTCCAGTCCAGTCAAGTATTACGCGTAGCACAGAGGCGACAGTTGCAGTTGCTGTCAAACGCTGGTACCTATCCCGGACGGAAGACTTCTACGACACAAAAATACAAATGTTGATTCCACGATACGTTCTGGTAGAGACTGTGTGAACAAATACTGCTATATATTCTGTAACTGTTATACTAAAGTTTTTCCGAGAAATTGTGTTTATCTTTGTTGACGATCTAAGGAAGCTCACTTTCTGGACGCGCATCGTAAGTCCTTGTACTTATGTCTGTATCTAAAAGGAAATGCTGCATGAAGGCAGTTATTACACGAGTGTCCCACTTAAAATCGGCCTGTTGAAGCGTGTTATGTTCTTTGATTTTGGGTGATTATAGCGGCTGGACCAGGAATCGTTTGGTCTACGGATTCCTAGTCTATATTCCTAGTCCCTAGTCGGCTGGATCCCTAGTCCAGCCGCTAGAATTCGCTGTTCAAAAGGTAAGAACACAACACATTTCAACGGGCCGGTTTTAAGTTGGACACCCGTTACAATGCAATCTATAGATAAAATGTAAAATGCTTGATGATTATTTCACTGAAGATACTCTAATGAATGTTCCAATAACAGATTCAGATTCATTTGTGAGTGGTGCTGGGAGTATTAGTAGTACATACGCACTGTACGTTCGACAGAATTAATGAAGCGTGGGTTTTGAAATATATGTTCAAATTCAATTGGTTACTGTAGTAGCCAACATTCAAACAATATGCCTTATTCCATGAACTTCTCATTAACCACATGATGAAAGTGAATGCTTCATGAAAAGCCGCTAAGTGCAAATTGAATGAAAATTAGATTTCCGAAGATGGGTTTGAACACTGTTTGTAATTTCAGTTTCATTTTCCTAAATGGGATATTATAACTAACGTTTCACAAAGTCAAAAAAATAATTTCATTTAAACCACACATGAAGGAAAAATTATCTATTATCTCTTCATCCTTGAAAGTCAGCACACGTATCTGCTCTCCTTTGAAATGGAAAATCTGGATGAAGCTGCTCAAACGTTCATGTTTTTTTTATAATTTACCGGAGCGTTAACAACGTTTGCTTCCGATATATGCTAATGCGCAGTTAAAGCTCGTTACACTGGAACGTTATTTCAAATGAAATCAGAACCTTCTTATTGATATATAGGCCAAATCACATTTTCATATTATTGTTAGATTGTTTTTTGGCTGAGTATCTACAGATTTGATAAGGAATGTAAAATGCCATTGCTGACATTTTCCTCAGTTACTTTCTCATAATTATATATTATTATTTTAACAATATCATATCCAGAGATTTATCGAAAGAATCTGTTACCGGTTATGCTCCAGTTGTTGGATTTTCTTCCACGAAGATGAACACAATTTATCATACAGATAAAATAACTGAACTAATTCTCATTAACAGGTACTCACAAAAGTTACACAAAAGTAAACTCGTCAATGTTATTGTTTGAAAATTTCGTTATTTTGTGAAAATTGATAATGAATAATTTAGTAAAAATATTTAGTCCTAAAAATTCAGAATTCGAGTTCTTTCGCACGAAGATTAAAAATATAGTTAACTGGTACCATTAATTGATATTACACAGTATATTACATTGAACGTGCGTCGTATCTATTTTGTCAATGAACGTTCCGAATATCACTGCATCTTATCCTTAACGAAAATAAAAGCAATTGCAGGTAAGAGAATGGAAATAAATATGATGACATTGTATATACAAAATTAAAATGAATATAAAATCGGGAATGTGTTCTACTTTGGTGAAAGTGGACCGTAAAATTGGGTTCTTATTCAGGAAACGTGATGGATACAAAAACACTAAAATAAATAATATTCGGTTTTAAAACCGAATCTAATAAAAATATTTTTGGTTTCTGACCCCTTGATACAAAGAAAAAAGTGACTTTTATGTTTCAATTGTTTAACGTATTTCGGCTTTGTATTTGTAGAAGTGAAAAAACTGACAATATTTTTTGGACACATTTTAATTCCAAATTCATCTTGTAAAATATTATTTTCGATTAATAGATATTCTCAAATTTTTTTGAACTTATCTTTAAGGTATGGAACTAATCGGACTATAATTGAAGTGAATATTCACCTTAGAGAAACGCATTGTACGTCTTGTTATATTTCTTCTGACTGGTTAAAAAAATATTATCAAGAAATATCCTAAATTTGCACAAGTATTTTATCATCTACAGAAAAACCTGTGACATGCTCTTTCGAATCAATTAACGCTCACAAATAAATATATTTTATGAAAAGATGAAACGTTTTATAGATAAGAGTATTTTAAACAAGTACACAAAACACGCGCCTGTAATTACATGAATATGCACCAACAGAAAAAATAGATCAAATATGCACAAATATTTACTAACATATTAATCTCTATAGCATAATTTTCTTACCAACTGTCAAGAAATTTCCCTTAGCTACGCACTGAAGCAACGGACAAAACTGTTCAAAATGCTAGAAGTGCGCCCCGTCGTGCTGTGTTTGGTGCGGAGGGAGGCGCGCGCGCTCACCTGCGGATGGAGCTGTAGTACTGGTCGAGGAAGTCGCGCGCGTGGCGCAGCACCTCGTCGCGCGTGCGCGGCTGGCCCGAGCTGCGGCCCGGCAGCGACATCACGCTGCCCAGGCACGCCTTCTGCGAGCATTGCGTCGGCTGCAACACACACCACACGTCAAGCGGTTACATTGCACACACTACCTCTATTATGCTCATGCCTCTAAAAGCATTTTATGAAGCTCTTTCAAATTTTACACACTATTTTACAGAAATTTTTTTCACACAATGTTTTCATTGTACCGATTTAACGTCATTTTCATTATTTAATAATTTTCTCTCCAACATCCTATTTTTAAAACATTTTTTGGCAAATATACTCAATGTCTTTTGAAGAATTGAATTCTTCTATAAAAAGACAACAAATCACGGCAAATACATGACACATAAGTGGTGAAAATTTCATAGTGTTATGTGCAATAGTTTCTGAGAAAAAGGTACATGAAGACAAAAAATAATAATTTTCACTTTTCAGCTACTATGGTCACACAGTGTAAGTGACATTGATTTTATAACTTTGAAGGTAACGGTAACGGAACTCGCATACTCGTATCCAGACACACAAAACCATTCATGGTTCGGGAGGGATTCGAACCCGCAACCCTTCAGGCGCGAGGCAGCTACGCCTTTTGAGCCTCAACGGCCTAGGATATCCAGGATGGCTAAATCATACAGTTGTGTGCGAAATAATACAAGTTATCTCTCTACGGAAGTAGAATCGTCGCGGGGGAAAATGCCTGTTCAGATGGAATGTGGGGAAAGGGCGATCCATGAGCTGCAATTGCGAAGAAGATATCCATGGACCATGCATTCACTAAGTTCGTGACTTTCGTAAAATAGAAGTTACGTTACGTGTGAGTTAGAGGTTTCAAATAAAGTAGAAACTTTAAATATATGTGCTTATAATAATGGGTGAAAACCAGAAAGGTATAAGTGACATTTTATAAAATCTAAGAAAAACATGCTTATTTTGGCTATATTTCAGTGGCAGTATAATTTAGTGGTTTTAATGATAAAACAAAGCACTACGACTTTACAGTGATA
The DNA here is from genome assembly GCA_031308135.1 of Acheta domesticus. Lineage (NCBI taxonomy): Eukaryota > Metazoa > Arthropoda > Insecta > Orthoptera > Gryllidae > Acheta > Acheta domesticus. The sequence continues at coordinate 257,318,664 of JAHLJT010009436.1, read as the reverse complement.
TTGAATTAAATAGCTTTCTCAGAATTTATAAAATGTCACTTGTACCGTTCTGGTTTTCACCCATTCAATTCTGAATCTTCAGTTACGTTAGATTGAAATACTTGATATATTTCTTCTCTACGAAGAAATGAGTCTATTGTTATTTACGTATCACAACTTTAGTTACTGTACTCTGTCTACCAGAAATTGACAGGTTTTGCTCTTCAGGCGAACTCCACTCTTCTGAGAAACACTGTTCTTGTTCGACATCCCCTTTCTTTTGCCTCTGTGTATTTTCATCAGTTCTCCGAAGGATGGTTCTGTTCTATTCATGAGAGATTATCAGATATACAGCACGAAAAGTTTAATCGACAAGTGGAAGAAAATGTCTCCTAGGAGAAATGAAAACATTATGTATTACCTCTCTTTGTCGATTGAAACCTTCGCTTCATAAATACGTCATTCTATTTCAATCAATTTAAGACTTGTGAAACCAAAACTAAAGAGGTAAGGATTTTAACACAGTGTAAATCTTTGGTTGGGAGAATATCTCGCAGAAAATAGCATATGGAGTAGGCTTTAGGTTAAGTTTATTTTCACAGATGCGCAAGATATTCCATGTGTGACAAACGCGGTTAAGGTCAGGTTATCCAACCAAACCAAGCCCAGCCACAGCCATTACAAACATTGCGTACGATTCTCAATTACATACTCAAACAAACTGTTATGACATTGTGAGAATAACAGTACATATGCAAAATACACTCAACACTCGACACATCATGATCAGCACATTTTAATTAAGGTTATGATAACTTTCCAAATGATCACAATGTATTGTAAATATTACTTTTCTGTTTATCAATATTAGCACTAGAAAGGAAAGTACAAAAATTCAATATGAATTCACACTAGAGAAACCAACTTTCGTTTCCTGTAAAGTTATTTTCGTTACAAAACAAAAATCACTGGATTACTTGAGATTGGAAATAATATTTAATTTACATTTTTTATTATTTTATGCTCTCACGACAACCGTCAGTGAAACATAGTTCACATACTTCTTTCTATTGCATAAATGGTTTCTGTAGACGATGTTTTGTAAATTAACCGAATTGAAGTGTGGGGATGAATGACCGCTGGCTTTTAATTACTGACATGCCAGATATGTTCTTAAAAAAATCCTTAGGCAAACATTGCCTCTTGGGAGTGTAAAAAATCTAAAAACGTTTGTCAAACTGATATTTTTCTTGTTTTTGATAACCGCTTGGTCTTGATTATCCTCAAAACACAATTTTACAACGAGACTTTGAAGGACTTTGAAGGCTTTTGTACGTCAAAATGAAGAAAGCTTACATCGTAGTTTCGTCTCATTTGCCATCGCATTGGAGTGCAGTGCAGTGGTGTGTGGTGCGCGAGCCAGTGGACCGCTGCGGTCGATGCCCAACTGCAGTCTCTCAGGGGACCACGCGCGCGCCGTAAACGGAAGGCAGTACCGATGGACCCCGGCCAGACAGCGAGCACTGTACTTCCAAGAATCACCATCCCGCAGCTCCTAACGCAAAATCTCTGGGGAGCCGTCACCTTTCGCAACTCTAAGATCATCTAAGATATACACATATACTTACAGCTGTATGCACACAAAAGACATTCTTGGACAACTTCGAAAGATATTGTGAGAAATTTTATTAATCCCAGTTAGTACTCCTCTGTAGCAAACTTCAGAACGACCTTTGCCATTACTATGCGAGTGATTTCTACTCGTTAGTTTCATGAAGGGGTTCTAAAAAATTGATGTTCCTTTGTCTTCCTTGTTCTTTAATTGCCTGTTTCGATTTTAATTGCCACACCACACATCAATGTTTTTAACGTATCTTGATTGTGCCCCTATTTAGATCTTTAAATTGCTGCAACAGTACTCTTTAATATTGCAGCAATATTAATATCTTATACATTATATATAATTAATATATAATATATTAAACATTATACTTTAATTGCTATTCAAATATCGTAAGGCAACGATATGATGACACGAGTGCACATTCGGATATGCACACTTGGAAAGCCTGATCGTCATGTGGGTTGTTTCTTCATTTTTCAGTTAAGCATAAAGATGAAGATTGTTACATTTTATCTCATTTCCAGTCCAAGTTTGAGTACGTTGCAAACCCCGCCTGAACATCTGGAGCCGAAAGAAGAAGAGAGAGAGAGAGAGAGAGAAAAAGTGCGCAATTCTAATTCGGAGCAGCGCGCCCTAATGAGTGCGCGCGGCGGGCGTCGCCGCAGCAGCCGCTCCCTGGAGCAGGTGGGCGCCTTACAAAGCCCCGGCGGCGCTCCGACAATGGGCGCGAACAATAGCGCATCGCGGGGCGACCGGCAGGCGGGCGGGGCAGGCGCAGGGGCGGCGCCAGAGCGCCCGGGCGCGGGGGAGGGGGGCCGCTGGCTCCGGGCGGGAAGTGGGCGTGCCGGCGAGTGACCCCCGCCGCCATTTGCATGGAGATTCGCGCGTCTTGTCCGCCCAGATTGCGCGCGCGAGCCCGAAGACCGCTGGCCGGGCCGCCCCGAGGCCCCGAGGGCGCGGAGCCGGCGAGGGTGCCGGCGAGTTAGCCGCGCCCGCGCCCGCTCCCAGAGGAACGCGCCGGCCGCTGCGGACGCGGCTTATGAGAAACGGGTAGGCTATGCGCCTCTGCTCAAGCGGCTAGTCAATAACCCCACCCCCACACAAGCACCATCCCAAAGACTTATCTCTTGACAAGGAAGAGAAGCGCTGCGTCTTTAATTCTATCCTTCAATTAACTGGGGGTTCTACAAAGTTCAGTTTTAATATTGAGAAGTAATTTTAATTTTTATGAAAATTATACTTCTTAAGTGAAAGATAAATGTTAAAAGCAGCCTTACTTTTCGCTCTTTGTTTTAGGACATTGAACTATCTTCTTCTTTCCTAAGCTAAATATCTCTATCTAGAAGGAACAACAAGAGAAATTGATCGTGCATTTTGAGAAGAAATCATCATATTAATATATTCTTTATAAATATGTAGACGAGCTAATTCAACTTGATCTGTGCAGAACTTCGTGGCTTGATTTGGCGTGGAATACTTTGTGAATTATAGCACACGGTATATGATATGTTTCTGCACATTTTTACTCGCTGCTTTTGAAAGTATGTTTGAATAAATAAAGGCAAGAACAAGGAACCTTTGCTATTCCCAATTGACGAATCCTTTATCATTGAAAATACTCGTAAAATTGTCACTTAATTATCCTTTTATCATGTCTTAAGCTCAATATGCACAAACACACTTTCCGCAAAATGAGTCTAAGGGAAACTTGAAATTCTCGAATGTTAGGTCCACATTTTCATCACTTTAATCTGCATTTCGCAGACATTTTAAAGTTTTATTGGCAAACTTTGCTAAGAGTTCCACGTACTTGTAAAAGCAGTTCATGTTGACGCTCTGCATATTTCTCCCATTCGCACGTTTCTCTGAGTGAAGTCACAGACTCTCTGGTGCTCTGAGACCAAGAAACTTTTACGTCAGTGACTTGACATATTTTCAACTCTCTCACATGTATACACACATACGTTCATATCAGATCACTAGTATACTTGAATATTGTATATATTTAGATTAGGATTTACAAGTAGAAATATATTATTTTTCTTCACCATCTATGAGACGCATAATAGATGCGTTACATTGTATATTTTAAGTCAAAAAGTAATCGCCAATGCTTCACATAACGTTTATTTTGTCAGAGTACGACATTATAAATTACTAACAGTACAATCATTATTATAGTTATTACTTATTAATCATTGAATAAATAAATACTAAAAATGTGTAAGAGTCACTGACACAGAAATTATCAAGAGTTTCTCGAATTCTCGTAGTAGAACACTCCTCCTTTTTGCACTTCTCGTTTTTGAGAAGAAACGATATTAATGCTTGGGTCATAACACTCATGCTGTAACGAAGGGTTGCCGTCACCGCCTGGAGCCACGCGCGCTTCTACCACGCAGCGGGAGTGAATCTGTTGTGTCGCGACAGTGCGACCGCAACCAGGCAGCGGGGGCGCTCCTTGCCCCCCACCTCCCCCACGCCGTGGCCCGTTCCCCGTGCCCCGCGCTTCTATCGATTGCCCCGGGAGCAAGAGCGGGTGATCCGTCCGACCCGTGTTTTTGCGCCCGCCGTTTATCGGTTTCCCATCGGGGCGCACCACTGGGCCGCAGGATGTCCCTGCGACAAACGGGCGCGGCCTGCGTGGGCGGCGAGCACGCGTCGCATAGTTCTCCGTCTCCTCTCTCTCTATCTCATTCGCGTGGCTTCTTCCAAAGACCCATCTTCTCCGCATTGGCATATTAATAGTCTGTTCTTAATCTCACACTCCTCTCTTCCACTCATCTCATTCTCTCATGTTCTTTCTCTTCTACCTCATTCTTTCATTCCACATTCCCTTTCTCCTACCTCATTTTCTCATCTCCCCCCTCACCTCATTCTCTCATTTCTCCTCTATTCAATCTCATTCTCTCCTCTCTATTCTATCTCATTATCGCATTTCTCCCTCTTCCCGTCTATTATACCTTATTATCCCACTCCCATATCCTCAATCTCTCTCTCTCACCCATTTTCTCTAATTGTCTATTTTTCTTTTAGTCCTCTCTCTTATTTTTCTCTCTTCCCTTCTCTCTTTCAACTTCCTTCCTTCTTTGCATTTATGTCTTCTCTTCCTTCCTAGTCTTTTTCTTTTCGAGGATTTCCGTTGCTCATTTTTCTTGTAGCTCCTTTCTTAAAGATTTCATTCTCTCGCTTGGCCCTGGGCTTTATCGCCTCAACGTTCGATCTTTAATGCTTGTAATATCGTCTACCTTCGAAAACTAAGCATGTAAGCATGCATTACTTAATATTGATGAAGTTGTGAAAACGAGAAAGCAATTGTCTGTTTGACTTTCAAAAACGTTAATCAGTATACTAGTTGCAACTTATGTGAGAGCAGAACGATGAGAGAGACTTCAGACAAGTTCACAGCACAAATAAATTAAAAATAATTAATCACGTTATTCCTGTGATATGAATATAAAGCAAAAATGCTGAAAATAAAAATAAAAATGCTTCTAAAACCTTACGAGACGAGTGCAGACGGCTTCCTCCTCGAATGCAGAAAGTAAAAGTAGTTTATTTATGCTCGTAAAAGCAATATAAATAAATAAGTAGTGACTTAGAGTCCATGAAAACAACACACAAAATGTTGCACAAAATGTTCGTTTATTTCTTCGTCTACGTTCAAGATGTAACAGCTATACATACCACACAGACAAATAACAATTTGTTAATATATTTTGGCTTATTTTACAACTTCTACCAACATTTCTTAAACTTTCCGCTCTTTGCAAAATAAAAGTACAGGACTGTCATCCTGACACCAAGTTTAAGTCAGTTCTGTAACAGTAATGGTACAGTTAGTACTATTACTAATATTCAGGAACATCGTTTTTCACCGAACAATTTTTACAGTTCAACTTTTAATTTTTATTTTCTTTCACCCAAACACATCGAATTCTTTTAATTACTTCCGGTTTCATGGATTTTTGATTCCCGTCTGTATTTCCATCAACATATTTTCGTTGGGCCAATTTTTCTTCCGAGGTTTCCCCGCATCCGGGGAAAGGACTTCTATGAAGTTGAAAATAGAATGAACTGGTTCGTGAAATACGGATATCTCTCTCGAGAGCATTGTGGTTTAATACGACTTGTCAGTCATTAACCCTTGTCAATCAGTATCTGGCGCGTCGGATATAATGAAATTTTGGCGAGACGTTTACGGTCGCTGTATTATCTTTTTATTGGGAGAAAGGGATTCCATTTTAGACACATTGGGAAAACAACAATTCCGGGGATAAATGATTAACATGAACATAAACATTTGAAAGACGATTTTAAATTAAATATTCCAAACAACTCTCAAATACTTTATTATATTTTTTCGCGTACCATGAATCATTTTGAATAATTTTTATTTATTTCTTTGAATCATCAATATTTTTATATATGGAAAGATTTCTGAGTATTATAATTCTATTAAATTTTGTACTACATTTTTAATTACACTTTTCTCAAATGCAAAGTGAAATAAACCTAATGCACTTTAATCAAGCCATTAGTATTTTATTAATTTTTCAATTATTTTATCAAACATTTTTTCTCAAATTTTTCAATTTCACTTTCAAATAGTTTAGAATGTATGTGTGGGACGGAATCATTTACATTATTTGATGTGCATTAATATCAGGTCAAAGAGTGCTTTTAATGGTTGAATGCATGAATTAATGCTTTCAAAGATGCCAGCTATTCTTCAAACTTCAGAAATCACCAGTAAATGTGTGAGGGAGAATGTTGCGAGAAATAGTAGCACATTTCACCATCCGACAGTTCAGAAATTGGGATAACTTTTGGGCCTGTGCGAACATTCCTTATTTAGTAAATTAGTGTTTTAACCTTCGTACCATATCTAGAATTTACAATCACTATACCTGGGGACTTCTTGGACCCCAACCTTTACTGACAATTGGAAGTGGTAAACACGATTGAGTACGGCAATATACTGAGTGTAAATAATTGTTTTTATATAAATACACATTTTATAAGTTATTTTCAATAATATACTAAATATAATTTACCATTTATAAATGTAATTCATATAAAGTATATCCTCTACCGTACGTGACCTCCATTGTTGATACATAATGATTCATAAATATTTATAATATTTTACGAAAGTTCTTTCGAGATGAATCAAATACTGACTGTAACATACACATTACTTGAAGTTTAGGGCAAGACATTTAAATGAGAATAGGAAAATAACAGGCTATACCCTAGGTCAAATCAGTGTCATGTAACTCTCTAATAAATTAATCTCTGTAAATTAATAACTAATACAATTTGGAAAATATGTGAAAATGGTTTAGTACGTGCTTAATAAGTGCACGAAGGCATATCTAGAAGACTGAAATTATTCTGCAAATTTTCAGAAAGTATTAAAAAAATTAATGACCATCAGCCTCAAAAAGTCCCCAGATATGGTACGTGGGTTAAAATGAAAGTAGCTTCATATTGGAACCCGATTTCGAGAATGTGCGAGCGAAAACTTTCTGATATTGATTTTTAACAAATAGAAAGACAGTCCCGTGCGATTAAATTGCGCAAACTATCAAGTAATCTATTTAAAGTTTCATAGACGTCTTGAAACTATACATTTCCGACTGCATGTGTTACGTAGTGGGGGTGCCTAGATGAGTTAAATCTCCAGAAATGTAATAGATAATTCAAAAAGGACTCAAACTAGGTCATAGATTTACATCTTAATACGATTACTCGGGCTTGCTCGGCACGAAAGCCGAACCTAGAGTGCACTGTTTTTGAGTTTTGCACGATAGTGACGTTTATAATGCAGTGTGTGTTACAGATTGCATTTACGCTTGAAGTCGTAGGCTTCCGCGGCCGAAGTCATGTGGATGGTCTTGGCTGTCCGGATGACGCCGCGTCGAAGGCTGTGTTGCCTACGTTTCGACCATCATATCGTGGTCATCCTCAGGGCTGCATTGGCAATCCAGCTCTGAGGAAGACCACGATATTATGGTCGAAACGTAGGCAACCCAGCCTTGGACGCGGCGTCACCCGGACAGCCAAGACAGTCGACATTTACTCTTATTTAAGTAGTTTTGTTCTATTAAAAGTATAATAAAACGTTAAATCAATTAATTTGTCACGTACTACGTTTTCTATCGCTTTCAATTAAAGGTCATTTATTTCATTCCTTTACATACTTCCCTTAATGTGTCGTAAAACAGGTCGGAATACTTTGAGAATTAATATACAGAAAGATAAAGTTTAACTTATCATTAAAGCTAGTTGGCTGGAGAGAACACGTGACCAATCCCAGATATGAATCCCCTACGGCGTAACGTGTCCACTGCGACGTTAGGACACACAGTACTAGTCGGAGCCTTCCGTGTCACCTCCGCCGCCACCGATGTTGCAAGGGAAAGCGCAGGGTGCGAGAACGACGCGCGATCCCACTCGGCGCCGAGTCGCCACGAAATCGATATTCCCGCGCTCGATTAACTTCCCCGAGTCGTTTCGCAACACGACAGTCCACAGACACGTAGCCAGCAAAGGCGTGACGGATGCCGAGAGCGGGTCAAAGGAAGGGCACGAGGAAGATGAAGATAAACAGCAAAGACGGTATAAAAGCGAGAATGTTTTAGCATAGAGGGAAGACTTAACTTTCCTCTATGGTTTTAGTTTAATAAGGGAGAAAATCAGTAGGAGAAGATAAGGAATGGCAGAACAGAAGATCAATCAAATGACATTGGTGGGAGGTAATATGATGATATGGTCAATGCGGAATAACAGATTGTTTGAATCGTAAGAGGCAAGATTGAGAAGCGAAGACTAAAAGAAATAAGACACGAAAGAAAAAGCAAGACATGAACAGGGAAAGGCAGAAGCAGAGAAGAAAGAAGTGTGGTAGAAATGGATATGAACGGGAAAAGACCTGGGGGAATAGGCAAAAGAAGCGGAAATAGAAGTAAGAAACAACGAGGAGCGAGCGCCGTTTCCTCGTTCAACCGACTGGTCCTCGTCAGATCTTGTTCAAACACTCGTCGGCTGCAAGAAGCTTACGGCTCCCTGCCTCCGCCCCGGCGGCGAAATTCCTGAGAAAGGAACAGAACAGGGGAAGGGAATTCCCAGTATGAAGAAGAGTATTCACCGCTCAGAGGAAAAAGGAAGATCGAAACATTGATCGAATTATGCTGTAGGCAACTCGACTGAAAAAAAAGTCGAGAAATAAGTTACAATTTGCTTTGAAGCTGGAGAATATTAGCAATAAAAAGTTAATCAAAAATGTATTTCCATAATGTAAAATGTAAGGAAACATTTTCTAGGAGATAACTGCATTTTGTAAACGTCGTTATGACTTGCTTTAAAGAAATAATGAAAGAAATAGTTTGGAGTGAACAATGTACTTTAAAGAGATCATATTTTTCCTTTAGTTTCTGGGTTAAAAATGATTCAAAGCTGATAATAGGCATTAATAAATATCTGAAAATATTAATAATAGAAATAAGTTCAATGAAAGTCACTTTTGTTACTAAATAAATTGTAAATAAAAAATCTAAAATATTAAAGGTTAACCAGATGTCAGAGAAAAATAAGAACGATGAAAGTAGTTTTGAGAAGACAAGGTCAACAAATTATGGCTTTTGACTAGAGCAGAAACGTTTGCAGAAACACACGTGTATATACGTTGCCAACCAAATAAGCTTCTCGATTGGGGGCGCCTTGGATTTCTCTAGGTATAGGATGTGTTTCTGCTACAGCTGTTATTTGTTCTGGAAAACTCTTCTGCCATTATGGACCTGACTCTTTATATTTTTTCTCATATTTCCATCTTTAAGAGCTTTTTGAGATTGCATGTCGATAATATATTTTGCAAACTTTGCAAATAATTAAAGACGCAATTTCTAAAAAATGACTATGTTTGTTAGAAATTCTATTAATATTTTGAACTATTACTTCTAACTTTTAAAAGGATGTTTCCCAAAATACTACAATATTATTGTGTACACAAAAATAGTGCATAGTATTACACTACTACAATTTAAAAACGTAAGAGCATAAAATACTACAAGTATATTTCTATTACTTAAGCCCTGAAATCAAATGGTATTTAATAAAGCCTCATTCTATGATTTGCCTTGAGACTGCTTTTAACTTTACTAGAGCGGAGCCGTTTTGAAAGAACTAGTGATAACACCACCCATTCGCACACATAGGACGTACATAAATTACGGCGTCCTGTGTAAACGCCAGTATTTCTTTCCTCTCGCCATACGATCTCTGCTCTATAGGTATTTACATTATTCTTTTATCTTTCAATTTTTTCCACACTGAGAACACTGAACAAGCCATTGCCTTCGAAATCAGCACTTCCGTTTTTTGCAGGCTCTTTTCTCTTGTGTTACTCTAGCCTCCATGGTTTTATTTCGTCCGATGTCAGCAAAAATCTTAACTATTTTCAAGTTGTGAACTTCCAGTAAATGAGATTAGCTGTCAGACTGACGTTAAGTAGATTACGGCAGTTTAAACATCATAATCAATTCTTCCACCAATCTAATTATAAATTTCCGAGAATGAATTATCCGTTTCTCTCTAAATTTATTACTTACTTATGAAATAAAGAAACTAACTAAATTCTGGAAGTACGTCTCTCCCGCAATAATACGTGGCTATAATTTATAGTCTGGAGGAACAACTATCTTCGGCGAAATTAGATCAATAAGGTCTGCTATTCCTGGGATACTTCTTGTCTACAGCACAGAGGCTATCCCTACTGGATCGCCCACACATATTTTTACACGTCGGCGCCCTGATTAAGTTCCCGGTCCTTCACCTGCCTGAGCAGTGGGAAGCTCGTGTTTTCTCGGGGAGCAACAGAGCACATTCATTTGCTTGCGTGGCGGGGTAGGGAAGGGGCGGCGGGCGACCGCCAGAGACTCGGAGGAGCAGCCGACTGAGTCAGGAAGTGGCCCTTCTGCTCGAGGACCTCCCGAAGAGTAAATGGAAATCGATACTCGTTCCGGACGAAGGTCTGGCGGAAGACTTGGCGAACGGCGAGGCCGACGCGCAGCGGACGCTGGCTGAGAGAGATCATCTTTCATCCGCGAGGCGTTGGAGCAGGTGTCGACTGAACAGCCGGGCGGAAAGGCTGGGTCGACTCGAGCGAAATTAAGAGATTTTTCGTCGCAGAAATACTGAGAGGGCTTCTCAACTCCTGTATTTCGGGATGTTTACTCAGGGTCTCTGCTTTACAATATCTTAGGGTATTCTTTGAAACGATATAACAACACCGGCACTGCGTTTTCTGCAATCGGATTTGGAATTTTCGAAATGAATCTTCCGATTAAAGGACGTGAGTGTTTTTGTTACCAAATAATGATTTAATTTTAGGATTTCAGATAATATATTAAGAACACTAACTGATAACACCAAATACCAACCTGCTTTGTTCTTTGGAATTAGAAAATTGGATCCTTGGCAAAATACGACTGTGGTTACGGCAAAATAATACAGAACTAATCAGTAATTTATTTAGTAGTCTTAAATCAGACACAATTAGTATAGTTTTCATTTTATTCATCCGTAAGGGCAAAAGTAATCCACATACTTCTCTGTAATTTATTTATTTGGTCTTTATTCAGTGGCTTTCTCTTATATTAATATGTTCTTCAGTTTACCATGTTAATCTTCTCTTTTGCTAACGACTGCACAGGCAACATACACCAGTAATTCAAAACAATGAACATAATTTCGCCGTTAGGTGCAGACAGATCTTTCATCATAAACTAGCATATAGAGCTTGTCAACGCAGCTTATATCACACTTTATTATTCGCTTCAAATCTCCATCCTTTGGTCCACGTTGTAACGTTGGGGAAAACCAACAAAATAAACACGAAAATTGCATTACTGGGGTCGAGTTTTCCCGCGATCGACAGCGGCGGTTTTCAGTCAGGCGATCCGCGTCGGCCTCGCCATCCCTCTGTATGTTTGCCGCGCAGGCACCGACGAAATTGAAAGTTGAAAGTTATTGCCACACGCTGTCGGATTGACAAGCGCCCAAACCCCTTTTCAGCCGCTGGAGCAGACGGGGGGTGGGGTGGGGGGTCGACACGAGGTTATGGAGGGCGGTGGCACTCAGCCTGTACCCATGACTGCAGAAAATTCAGTGTTTTATAATAGTAAATGTGTGAACACTACTTTGGAATTCTACATTTCTAATAAAGTCTTCGTCAATCATTAATTTTTTCTCATAAATTTACTAAATTAACAGCCATTGTGTTTGATTTTGTGAACCAGATATAAAAGAGGAAACAGTAATATTTCGTAACGAAAAACCACATTCAACAACCCTACAACATTGGATTTACAATATCTATAATTCATCCAGAATTCACTTGAAGCATATTGGCACTTTCAACCTTTGGCAAGTTTTAAAATTTACATTTGTGTCACATTAGTGTAAACAATTATAACCGTAAATCATTAGGGGAAATGATTTGTGCTCATTGTTATTTACTCTCATCCCTATTTACCCTTGGATAATATCATTGTGTAAAAATTGTTTCCAGTTTCTCAAGATGCAAATTGCTCTGTTCCCTTGCAACCTACATTCGGCCCACGCAATTATCCCCGGGCACATGCAGTGGATATACGCCTCCAATTACGGCTCGTGTCTTTGAGCAGACAGAATTTTCTTCGGTGAGCAATTGAGAATACCCGTCTCGCGAGCAAGCCGTTCTCTGTAACAAGCCCCAGCGGACGTCCCAAACTGCTGCTCCGCCGCCGCCGCCGCGTGCAGTGCCTCCCTCTCAGCCGCGTCCGGCGCCGGTGCTCAGGCTGGCCGGCGGCGGCGGCGACGGCGGCGGGCCGTCACTCGGTGGCGACTTTGAAGTCGCCAGCGCAAAGCGGTGCTTCGCGGGAACGCTCTCGGCCGAGCCATTAAATCCGCGCGGATCAACGACATCTCGGGAGCGCAGCGGGAAGAGTCGAGGACGGCGCGGCAGGGGTAGTCTGGTTGGGGGGGGGGGAGCACAGGTGAGTTCGCTGAGCGTAATTAACTCCGAGGATCGCCAGAGCGAGAACGGAGCAGGATGAAACTGAGTGAATGTGACCGTGCGCTAGTGGAGTAGTTGAAGCTATTTTGGGAACTATTGACTATGTAGGCGGTAATGTCATTTACTGTATGTCCACGATAATGCGACTTTATGTCTATATATGGGCGGTAACAAGATTACCGGCGGTAGAGATACTTGTCTATTACATCAGACGATCGATTAACAAAAAAATTCAATTGAATGAGGTCCGTTTTCTGGAAATAAATTTGACAAAGTATTTTAGATTGATCTTGAATTCGTCTAGTTATTATTATAAGTGATTTTTCATATATAAATTGATATTCTTCTGATTACGAGACAATATGATCTGAAGTGACATTTTGCCTGCGTTGAACTATGTTAACCAGAATTGCGCAAGGAATATACTTTATTATTGCAGAGTTTGTAAGAACTACAATTTGGAGTCAGGAAGTACAGATGGACAATCCTGAGAATTATCTTTTTATTCATTTTTATTCTGTAAAAGAAACACATACGCCATTCTCTTATAAGCTACGTAATAATTACTTATGTGTAGTTTGTGGTTTTCTTGCAGAAAGTTTGAAACTCTACAGAAGCCATGGTCATACGCATAAGCATTTGGTATCTTAAATGACTACATTTGTGCTCAATGTCTTCATGAACTACATGTCCTCCTACCGTTTCTATTTCGCAAATTACGAAATTTGTTCTTTATTAACGAAAATTCTATTTGTTTTCAGGCAACTGAGTCATTGAGAATTTCTTGTTATTCCACGCTATGTGCCACACCACGTAGAACCTTTTCATAGCACCGTTTCCTTTTCCCAGACGAATTGGATAGCGGTCGGAGCGGCTCCTGAAGACGCGCAGCCATGGCGGCGCTTCCGCAATGGATGCTCCACTCGGGCAACCAGATCGACGGGGACCGCTGGCTGGTGGAGTTCAAGACGTACGAGGAGTACTTGGACTTCCTGGTCACGCCCACCGACCTCAAGAACTTGCGCAGCACGCACATCGCGCAGACCATCGCAGAGCTGGGCTACAGGTGCGAGAGGCCTTCCCCGCAGTCGTGCATTTCGCGATATTTCCTCACGGTCCACGTTGGAGGCAAAAGCTGTGCCTCCGTTTGTGGAATGTAGCGTCGCGGTAATCAGTTGTTGAGTCTGCTTGAAATTTTGATATTGAAGAATATCACATTTTAGAAGATAATTTATCGAGAGGAAAAGGAAATAAAATGAATTTTGGCAGCTACTGTAACCTTTTGCGTTGCGTGGATTTTTAAGAAGGAATAATATAAAAGACAACTTGTCTTTTATTTTTTCAAATTTAAATTTAAACTGTTATATGGATAATTTTATGTATAATATAAAAACTTATCGTCTTTGCACTACCAAAAACGTAAAGATATTACGAGTAGGCAGAAGTTAAAAAACAAAAAATTATGTTTAATTTATATTAAATGCTAAATTTATATTTAAGTTAAAAATTTATTTCATGAAAGAGTCAGCAGTGAATCTTTCATGAACATTAATACTTACTGTAGTTACAGAATGACAATGTTCCATCTACATTTCTGGCAAAATATGTCTTTTAACATATTTGATTTGTTTTAACATATGTATGACTCTGGAGTCATACACACAATATTAAAACAGTTTTCAAAGCAGATTTTAAGGAATGCTACGATCTGATTGACACAGTTCCATTTGCAGTTTAAAGTATCCTTTATTACACATCTCGAAACTTTGAAACTACTCCCCTGCAAACCTTGCACAAAGACATGTAGAAGCGCTTTCGTGTAACGCGCGCGCGTGGTCGTGGCGCAGGAGCGCGGGCGAGACGCTGACGCGCGAGCAGTTCAACACGCGGCGCGAGCGCGTCGTGGAGATGTTCAACCCGACGCGCAAGTCGCACGTGCTGTGCGCCGGCCGCCGCCCGGACTTCGAGAACGTGGTGCTGCAGGAGCTGGGCACGCGCGAGCGCGCCAACCGCGTCGGCCTCCTGGCGGTGAGCCTCGCGCCCGCTCCCCTTCCTCCGACTCACTCCGCCGACTCTAAATCAGCGTTGTCAAGGTCCATGCCACGACGAAATCGACCCTCCACGCCTCCCTGCCACCTGAGACAACGCCGTCCCTATTGTAAAACGGCGCGGTTATTATTAGTTTCCTCTCCCGACGCTAGTGGCGCAGAGAAGCTCGTGGCATGCTACGGAGCCACGACGCGTGCCACTGCCACCATCAGGAGGCCTTGACACCACTGCACTAAATAATGAGGACTCGGATTCTGAGGACGCGGAATCTTTTCGATGGTGCATTCTCGACGTAGCTAACTTGTAAATGAATGTTTATGACGACATACAGGTGACAGAAATGTATAGTTATTGGGTCAGTTTTGTCATTTTTTTGCCATTTTCAACTTTTAGGTCATTTTTGGGAATTGCGTCATTTTTGTCATTTTTACGTAATTTGTTTCCTTTTCATGTTGTTTTGTTAGTGAATGGTTTAGTTTGTCACTGTCAATACATGAAGCAAAGTTTTTTTATTGTATCATCAGTTCTTGACGAAATTCACTTCTGCAGTGGACTCTGTTTTTCGAACTCTCAGAATTACACGGATCTTCCGTAATTTCCACGACCTTTCAAAACTGACGGTTGGAAAATCGGAGTTAAGGATTACATTTCCTCCTAAAATAAAGATTTACACTAAATATATTTTTACATAATTAAATTTTATTTAAAATTGTAAAATTCATTGAATAAAACATATTCATACAATTTTTTAGTTTTTTAAAAAAATTAAGTCATTTTCCCCTTATTTTTGTCATATTGTAGGTCATTTTCAGGGAATGTTTAGGTCATCAGAATCCGTAACCTGATAATAAGGCAGTTCATTGCTTAAGACTCCATCTGAACACCGTCATCAACTAGAAAACTCACAGAGACAATCATGTTCAGCAAGCCAAAATCAAAATTATACAACTGAAACCGCTCATAAATGAAACTACTAAACTGTCTTGAGACAAATTCGCCATCAGATTCCTTCTCCTGCACGCATTTCCAATTTGGACAAATATAATACAGACAAATTACAAGTCATTCAAAACAATATACACAAATTACATGCCAATTCTTAAGATCCATCACCCAAGGCCGCTGGTTCATCTCCTGCAAGCAACCACACACTAAATCAATCATCAAATCGATCAGAGCGTAGGCTTCCGCAGCTGGTGTCAGGAGCTACTTGACTCTCCGGAAGACGCCGCGTCTTATCCACAGGTGCCAACGTTTCGGCCATCATTCTGCGAATCTTCTTTGTAGAGAGTAATATTAATTTATTTAGTGAAAGACTGCCTTTTTAATGTTGATAATTCTTATTTAAGTCCAATAATTTGTAGGCAGACTCAACAGTAATATATGTTTTATTTTACAATCCTTCCAACGTTTCAAAGGTCATTGGCCTTCATCATCAGGGTCTAGTAAATACAATATAATATAATAAAATAATACAGAACATTATTCCATTTGATTAAATGTAGATGTTTTTACAAAATCTATTTTTACAAATACAAATTATAAAATATAAAATACAACTTACAAGAAACTGATTGCATCAATGAATTTATGTATAAATCATTAGCTGAAATAATTATGTTTCTTTCACTTTTTGAAAACAATCGATTACATTTTTTTTTCTTTTTTCAAAGCCACCTCAGAATGTAAATATTTCGAAATTGATTTGCAGTTTCATGTAACTTTTTTCAGAGTTCTAAATTAAACGTAAATATTTATAAAAACAAATGGCAGTATACTAATAAATGCTGTTTCAACAGGTGAATTATGTTAGACAAATATGATATAGTGCTGTTTATTTTTGAAAAACATTGATTAAGGGGTCATAAAGTTTTGTGAAAGTATTCCGCTCTGTCATCGTATTGAATGTATGTTTTTGTAACTTTATATAAAGAGTCTCCTTAGTAAGTCGAGACAAATATTTCGAATCTCTATTTAAAATTGTAGGATTAAGAAAATCAAAGTTATGATCTTTATCTATTCTATGTTTAGTTAAAGAATTTTGTTTCTCTTCTATTTGCCTAATATTATATTTATGTTCTCTTATACGTTCTTTTAATTTTCGACAGGTTTGCCCTACATAACAGCTATTACATTGTAAACATTTTATGGAATAAACAACTCCTTTTAATTCTAATTTAGTTACAGGATCTATTATATGTTTTATGTATATATTTTTGTTCAAAACTGAATTTCTTATTTTAATATTATATTGTTCTAAAAATTTTTGTTTAAGTTGATAACTGATTGATGGAATAAATGGTAAATTAATATATTGACAATTTTCTGAAATGTTTCTAATAGGCTGGGAATATGCCATTCTACTTAATTTAGCACAAATTAAACGTGTAATATAATTTAAAGGATAATTATTTCTTAATAATAATAAAAACATTTTCTTCAATACTTCATCTAAAAAGATAGGACTCGTAATTTTTATAACCCTATGAACTAAATTGTTTATGATAGATCGTTTTATTTGTGGTGAATGTGAAGATTTAAAATTCAAAATAGTTCTTGCTGACGTAGGTTTGGTGTACCATTTTGTAATAATATTACTGCCAGATCTTATCAAAGTAACATCTAAATAGTTTATTTTATCTCCTTGTTCTATTTCTGCCGTAAATGAAATAGCAGGATGATAGTCATTAAATTTATTCAAAACAGTTTGTATAGAATCTTTATTAATGATCATAAGAATATCATCGACATATCGGGTATAATATGTATATCGTAATTGTGGTAATACATTAGTTTCTAATTCTCTTATTGACATTTCTGCTAAAAGTGCACTAATATTTCCTCCTATTGGAGTTCCTGTATTTTGTTTATATATTTTGTTGTTAAATTTTAAATACATATTATTAAGTAATAATTTTGTGGCTAATATTATTTGTTCATTAGGTAGGTCTAATACCAAACTTGATTTATTTAAAATTTTTGTTAAAGATTTCAAAATAATTTCATGAGGTATGCTTGGATACATTTGAATAATATCTAGAGATATTAACCTGTCATCTGCAGAAATATTGATTTGTTTTAGTTCTTGAACTACTTGTGTTGAGTTTGCAATG
Organism: Acheta domesticus; assembly: GCA_031308135.1. Classification (NCBI taxonomy): domain Eukaryota; kingdom Metazoa; phylum Arthropoda; class Insecta; order Orthoptera; family Gryllidae; genus Acheta; species Acheta domesticus. The sequence goes on along the minus strand of JAHLJT010009436.1, from coordinate 257,300,840 downwards.
AATTGATAATCTTTGGACATATGTGTCTTAATTATTGAATTTAGAAATTTTGAAAATAAATATTCTGGAGTATCTATACTAGAGACAACTGGACGAACAGGAAAACCATTTTTATGTGTTTTGACAAATCCATATGCCAGTTTCTTGTAAGTTGTATTTTATATTTTATAATTTGTATTTGTAAAAATATCTACATTTAATCAAATGGAATAATGTTCTGTATTATTTTATTATATTATATTGTATTTACTAGACCCTGATGATGAAGCCCAATGACCTTTGAAACGTTGGAAGGATTGTAAAATAAAACATATATTACTGTTGAGCCTGCCTACAAATTATTGGACTTAAATAAGAATTATCATCATCCTGCGACATTCCTCCGGCATTCCGCCCTGAGTGAGGTCGCAGCCAAATCGTTGGCACCTGTGCGTAGGACGTGGCGTCACCCGGCCAGCGAAGGAACTACCAGACTACCTCGCTAATACATTTACTCAAACCTCCACTTGATCAATCAAAGCAAGAATCTAAAACAGAATCTAAAACATGGAATAAACCCATGTTACTGATTCCCCTAGTCAAATGCAGTATAGTTTTAGATGTAAATTAGATTCAGTTGGATTGTAAGCGTGTCACTACAAATGTAAAGTTGAATATTAACTAAACTTTGTAAATTCATTCAGAATATAAATAAATAATTAAAAAGCCTACCTTGCCACATAGTCGGCAGTTCTGCTACTTCTCACATTAACGCTTGTTTTCATTAACGACAAGAGATATCAACCGCAAGGTTTTTGAAAATATATATTTAATGATATTAATAATAATTGGTTGATTACTGGTTAATTATTTTCAATATAAATATATATAAAAACCTTTGCGGTTGATACCTCTTGGATGCTTAATCATTGTGGATTACCACAACATCTCTGATACCTCCATGAAATTTATTAATTTATTATTATTACATTTCATTTTTTAATAATTAGAAAATAATGTTTGGATGATTCGAAAGAGTCTTGGGGCGTCTTAAATTGTGCTGCCCCACGACGTGATAAGTCATGTGTAATATTCTGTTTTTGCAAAATGAAGGGTTTGCGTGTAAAATACGATAACACGCAAACATTTAGGGATACTAGCAAATAAACGTTCAAGTTTACGTGTTTTAACTAGGTTACATAAAAATGACAACTACTTGAAAGCACCTATAAGCCTTTAAGTGAACTGTGTATTTTGAGTACTCTGCAATGATCACAGATAACAAAAGCCACGAATTTTATCACAAAATCGACAATTTTTATGGATATCATGTTTATGCCCTATCCTTTCAAATCGTAAAATATTCCCGTGAGCGATGAAAAATTGACATAGTTACTTGGTGACAGAACTTTCAATAAACAGACCAGAGACAACCAACTCGGCGCTAGGAAGGGAGAACCTCCCTTGCACCAAAGCGATGACCCTGGGAAAATGACGAAAGCACGCAGGGGTTGTGACTGGACGACACTCCCGGTACATAATTGCGTCCTCTTTATCGTGCGACTGGCGTCTAAGAGTCATGGGTTGTCGCTTACACTTACAGTGTCGTGCAACAACAGCATCATGTTAGGATGGCACCAGCAGCTTCAGAATGTTAAAGTGGATATTATATTAATTCTATCACAAGATAGTTTCATAAGCCTCTTGAGTTTTCATATTGCTAGAATGATATTTCTTTCATAATTTCACATGTTTATTTCCCAATTTCGTTTCGCAAAAATGGTTTCGTCATGAAAAAAACAATCCTAATCGTATGCTAAGTAAATTTTGAATCAACCTGAATAGTATAATATACTATTCGGGCACTAATCGTCCACTACTTCTTTGAAAATTCTACTTGGCTGCTGTCGTAGGATTACGTACTTTTACCGGATCAATTTCATGTGTAGTAGAACTAGCCTGGAACCGCGTACATCTTCTCTTTCCCGTCCTTCTGTTCCTGGCCTAACGATGTTCATTCCCCAAAATATTAAGGCGTAAGTAGTAAGAACAGATAAGACTAGTCTCGACCGTCACACCTTGGGAAAGAGGTTAGTCAACGTATTGAAAACACCGACAATATTTCAGTTGCTGAGTAATAATAATGTTTTACAGTTTTAATCACTTCTTACGCAATTCCTTTCTTTGAAATGACAAAGGCTGCACGTTCCATTCGAATGAAAGAATTATTTTCGTTCCTTTCAGAAACGCACTGTAAGATTTGGGACAACTCTCTAAAGCATTTTTCAATTTAATTACCACACTTATTTTCTTAGACTTCCGTCAAACAGAATATTATTAAAGCCGCCAAACGATTGTGTTCGCATACATAAGTCTATGAGTTATAATAAAATCCACTGCGAGTCCGGTTTTATGTTTATTAATGCTGACGTAACTTTGTTCAATGATCAATGATCATTATGATCAATATTTAGAAATGTGTTATTTTATTGATTATTTCGTTTTTCCTCATCTGTGAGGTTTAATGTCTCAGAAAACTCTTAGGTTGACGCAGCTTTCGGGAACCCGAACGCTTGTTGGAGAATTTCTGAATCAATGGGAAAGGCAAGCTAGAATGGGATTCACCCCCTCATTGCTCGGCATTACGGAGGGAGTCAGGATGGGACAGGAAAGGAAGGATCGTTTGCGATCCTTGAAAAATATTGGAGGGTGGTGAATAGACTTTCGCCTGCAAGATAAGGAAAGCCTTTGACACCAATCATCAGAAAATCGGTCAACGAATTTGATTTCGGCAGGTATCACAAACTCACCGACGTTAAATATATCCAGTACATTTTTGGCACGTTGCAAAACGTTACAGATGTTTCACTCATGCTACGAGATGTTTTGCACACGTTTTTAATATTTAGCACAGCCTTAGAATGAAGAAATTAGCTGTTTTGCTCACGGAAAAAAACGAGAAATTTGGCACATGACGTGTTAAAAAGTATTAACATAAGCACAATATGCTGTTTATAATAAATAATAACGTGAATTCAAGAAAAATCCTTTCATTGGTAGAGTTCTAGTGTTCGAAATCCAGTGCACCCTGAAGCAGTTACATAACCTGTCCAAACAAGCCCACTGCATGGCACAACATGACTCAACTGATCACTCAAGAGACACCCGATACAAAATCGCATCTGCGGAAACACCTGGCCAAGATACCAGCGGGCACCGAGCAAATACCATTCTGAAGCCATCGCCAGCGAATGCCGTTATCCTCTATTGAGTGGCGTCTTAACGCGCTGCTCGGGCGCATTGGGAGCGCAGCGACGCGAACGCCGGAGTCCCGTGCGGCTGCACCGCTCAATGCGCGGCGGCACAGGCGGGGGGCGGGGGCGAGGGCGGTGAGGACGGGGGGGGCCGATGGGGCTACGGGAGGCGGTGGCGGTGGAGCGGTGTGAGCGGGGGCGGTTTGGGCGCGGGCGGTGGGGGCGGAGGCGATGTGGGCGGTGGGGACGGGAGTGGTGTGGGCGGTATGGGCAGTGGGGCCGATGGGACAGCGGGGGGCGGTGGGGGCTGAGGCCTACGAGACGGGGGGGGGGGACCGAGGAGTCTGCGGCGGCGGGAGGCGGCGGGCGCGTAGCCGATAGCGCGAGCGGAAAGCGCGGCGGCGTGCTGTCAGACGCTGGTGGCCGCCGCCGCCGCCGCGCCGCCGACTGAGCCCCGATAAGCCGCTAGCGCCCGTGGCGGCCGCCTTGGTTTGCCGCCACCGCCGCACAGCTCCAGCGACTGCCGCGAACTCCCACGCGTGTGAGCTCCGACGCGCTGCGGTGGCGTTGTGCGCCCCCGCCGCTATTAGAGTTACATGCGCTGCGGTGAAGTGCTTCGGGTGCACGACTTGCGTGTTTCTCGCCGGACACTTCTCCGTATCCGCAAGATATTTGTGGGTTCATGTCGCCTAATCTTCCACTTTATGTTCTTCTTCGCTTCATCTCTAGTCAGATAACTCTGTTTAACATTTTTATGTCTTAGCCACATCTCATTCTTAGATTGCAAGGTTATGACTCACCCGCTATGTGGCTAATTGCTTCTGGGTCGCTCCATTCCCTTTGTACCTTATCGTTTTTCCCTGAATGCCAAGTTTTGAACACTGTAGTATATATTTTACCATTCGTGACAAGTGCTGTTCTCATTCGTAATTGATGAATTCTCTTTCAGAGTACTTTCATTAACTTGTTTCACTCACTTTTCACATCTTGATTTTCTCCTTTATCTGGGAACATTTTCATCATTATTTTTCATGTAGGTACATATCCCACCTTTGAAAATACATTAGATGAAAAATTCGCTTATGATACTGCGTCGCTTTACCTTTTTTAGCATTCATACTTTCATATTAACTACAGTATTTCATAAACATCCTTGCTCTAAGAATCAAGGAACTGTATCCTCTAGAGTAAACAAAAGACGCCTCCAGACGTCAACGATCGTCCTGCGCCACCACCACCCTCCCCCGCTTGCATTTCCGCAGTCTACGGGCGTGTCCTCGCAATTCGCCTCCCGCTTTCGGCTCGATCTAGTCCCGCAACGGCCACCGCGGCGCTCCACTTCCATGCCCGGGCGGCGGCGACCGCCAGTTGTTTCGCCGGGGACAACCGCGTCGTCATCCAGCGCGGGCGCGGCGAGGCGCCTTGCTCGCCACAATGGCCGCCGCGGAGCCATCGAAGGGGGATTCCGGCTCTTGCAGTTGTGGTCGCAAAAGGCGAATGATTGAAGGAAGTCCACCGAACACCCCTCCTATTTGAGACCAAAACCTTCTGGCAAGAGAGGACTGCCCGGTGGCCGATGAGACTTCGGGAGGCTGGCCAAACATCCTAATGCAGTGAGTCAATGCTGCCTACCGATGACAGTCCCCGCCTTGCACCATGACCTTATATTTGCAATCAAAAATGACGTGAAAGGAAAATATTAGTATACTCTAGGTTTTCCGATAGCGATGACGCTGACGAAATTTGCGGAAGCAGATTCGCCAAAGGACATGAACAACGCAGAGGATGTGAATGAAAAACAAAAGTAAAACGTTAACAACAAACGCACTTTATTTGATTTTCTAACTAATTTTATTTTTATTTTTACATTTGTTGCGTATTTATGCGCAACGCGTCATTAAAGCCCTTGGGCGTTAAGCGCAATACGGAGTAATCCTCCATTACGTCAAATGACATTAGCGCTCTCTGTATTCACATGGCGCATTATTTCTGTCACGCCTCGTCTCGTAGTAGTCAAGAGGACCGCCAGGTAGCAAGCATCTCCGCGTACGCGCCTCACACCGCGCGCCCCTGCGTCACTACCCAGAACTCCCACATAATCTTACCTTACGCGTAAGTTTCTTGGCCACTGTCAGTTTTGCTTATCTCTGGCGTTGAGGTGGATTGGAAATTCATTACTCCATCCCTGCTCTGACGTGCAGTGCCTCGACATCACTGTTTTACAGCCATGATGTTCGTATTTTGAAAAACATTCATGCGTGAACTCGCCGCTGTGCTGCTACCGTTTGCCTCCCTCCCGTCGCTACGGCTCGTCGCATGTGAAGATGGATATTTAAAAAATCGGCGATCATCTTCCAGCATTACAACGTTTTAAGATGATGTTGAAACGATGGTCGGGTGTGAATTGGTTCACGGTGCGTCAAGGCTGATGAGGTTGTTAGCCCTGTAAGTGTAGTTCATGTTATATCCTGGGAGGTGACTCTTTTACTTCCTTGCGCCGTCCTACACGTTGACAAGGCCCCTAGCTGGAACACGTTCTACGTTTCCCACTGGTCTCTTGTCATATGTGGGGTGTAGTAACGCCAGTGTATATGTGAATGTAAAGAGAGAGGAGGGACGAATGAGAAAGGAAATGTCACGCGAAGTTCGTGGCCTCAGGCACTCGACTGCTATTCATCGGAGAAACAATGGAAAATTACCGACCAGAGCACTGGATCGCTAGAATTTTCCTCCAGATTGGATGCAGATGAGTAGCGAAAAATCCGTCATCATCGGAACTCAAACCTTAGACTTTTCGGTCAACGATGCTGCAGAGCACCAGTGTGTCCGATGATCTTTAAGCAGCCGGTGAAACCTTGCTCGAAAGGTTGGCTCACCAGCCCTCAAAGCTGATTGATTGTTAGTGATTCCGCGTCAACGATTAAGGTTATTGGTTCTGTAAGTGTAGTGCATGTTTTTCTCGGGAGGTGGCGGTGATCTTCTCCCGCTGGATGGCGAGCTCCGCCGCCGAGCTACCGTCGACTTATCGGGTTTTTTCTTCAACCAGGTATCTCCCAGCAGTGGGACACCGCCCCAGCCGGGACAAGTTCTTAAGCTTCCGACCGGTCTCCCGGCATGTGAGTGCATGTTAGTGTGTGTTTAAGTACGGCGTGAGGATAGATCATGGAAGAAGAAGGAAAGATAGGTCCGAAAGATAGGTTCATGCATTGTCCTTCAGACAGCGCATGAATTCAACGTAACTGACAAGGTAGTGTCAAAAATCCTGCCCCCGTTGGGACTCGAACCTAGGACCTCCCCGTCAAAGGCCCTTGAAGCGAATGCGATAGCGATGGCGTTGGCGATTCCGCAGAGCCAAAGCAAAATTGACCGAAGGGACTTCCGCGTAGCTTCGCCGCCGCCGATTGCTGCGAAGTCCCCGGCGGCGCTCCGTTTTTTTTTTTTTTTTTTAAATTTATTTTAAATAGGATTATTATACAAAGTTCAGTTTTTACAACTCTCCATTTGCTTTGTTGACTTACATCTAATACTATAAACTAAATCTATTGAACACTACAATTGACGAGGGGACTCACCGAGCACCTCTAAGAAGCATTAATATTTGCAAAAATGTTTAGGAATGAGTGGATAGGATATCTATTTTTTATTCTTGTTGGGGTTTCATTAAATTTACCTATGCTGATGTGTCTATCTTGGTTGATGAGGGTTAGGTTGGAATAGAAGTTATTGGCCAGGAATGCTATGTGGTGTGCGATGGGATTAAGGTTAAATTCGTGGTGTAACTGCTTATTGGAAATAAACCAAGGGGCTTGAGTGATGGTTCTTAGAAATTTATTTTGAATTATCTGTATTTTGTTGATGTTATATTTTGCTGCATTTGTCCAAATTGGACAAGCGTACAGAAGAAGAGGTCTTATGATGGTTTTATACAAGATGATGCTATTGCTTAGTGAGAGTTTCCTGTGATTTAAGAGTGGTTTTAACTGTATTAATTTTGCTTTGGCTTGCTGAACTTTGGTGTCTATGTGTATTTTCCAATTTAATGTGGTGTCCATATGGAGGCCAAGGTATTTAACGGCATTGTTATGGGGAGTCCAAGGGATTATGTTGTTGTTCATTTTAAACGGCGTAGGGAAGGAATATGGTCTGAAAGTGAAGACTTTAGCTGTAGATTTCGAGGGATTGATTTTGATTTTCCATTTCGTTGCCCAGGTTTCTATTTCATTTAAATGGGATTGAATTTCGTTGGCTATGTAATTAATTGAGGAGTGGGACATGTAGATTACCGTATCGTCTGCAAACTGGGCTATGTGAGTGAATCTTGATGTAGGCATATCTGCTGTATATAAGTTGTAGAGTAATGGAGAGAGAGGTGATCCTTGAGGTAGTCCTGCTGTAATGGGTCGGGGGTTAGAATTATGATTTTCTATTGCAACTGAGAAGGTTCTATTGGTTAGGAAGCTTTTGATTATTTTGAAGAGGTACGTAGGGGTGCCTATTGATAAGAGTTTATAGTTTAGTCCTTCATGCCATACCCTGTCAAATGCTTTAGCGATGTCCATGAAAACTGCTATTGAAAATTGTTTTTTTTGGAAGGAGGAGTGGAAATGTTCAGATATGCGCAAAAGTTGATGTGCTGTGGATAGTTTATTTGTGAACCCAAATTGATAGAATGGTATGAGGTGTATTTTTTTCAGGTATTGGTTTAATCTTGTTAGAATTAATTTCTCAAAAATTTTTGCTAATGTGGGGAGGAGACTTATGGGCCTATAGTTGTCAGGGATGCTATGATTTTTATTGGGTTTGGGGATAGGGAGGATGATAGAATGTTTCCAGGTATTAGGGTAGTAGCCAGTTCTTAAAGATGAGTTATATATGTTTACAATGAAAGCTATGGCAGAATTGGGTAGGTTTTTGAGAATTACATTGTTTATTTTATCGTGACCGGGGGCTTTTTTATTTGGAAGGGATTTGATAACTTTTAGAGTTTCTTGTGGAGTGATGTACTTAATTTGTTGTGGAACGTTAAAATTAGGGGAATTCGTGACGAGTTGAATTTGAGTGTGATCTGGATGGGGAGATGTGAGGTTTGGTGTGAAAGTTGATGCGAAATGGTCGGCTAATACTTCCGTTTTATCAGCAGTTGCGTGTGTTTTCCCATTTGAAGTTGTTAGTGGGGGGATTATAGTTTTTTTTCTGAGTATTCTTTTCGTGAAGTTCCAGAGTGAGTTATTACTTGTATTTAATGAATGAATGATATTATTGTATTTAGTTTGTTTATAGTGTTCAAGTGCTTTTCTACTGATTTTGGTTAGAGTATTGAGTTCTTTTTTTAATGAAGGGATTCTAAGTGCCATCCATAGTCTCCTGGTTTTATTTTTAGTTTCTATGATTTTGATAATGCTTTGTGGTAGTTTGTCTGCTGTGTGTTTCCGAAGAGTGATCGGTCGTACGGGGTTGAGTTTGCCTATTGTGTTAATTATTATGTTATTTAGTTGACTTATTGTCTGGTCTATTTCCGCTGGGGAGTTAAGTATTTTAAAATTGGGTATTTGTTTTTGGATTAAATTTTTGAATTTTGTCCAGTTTAAATTGTAAGTATTTAAAGCAGGAGTGGGTGAATGGGGAGGGGGAATTTGATCTGTAGAAATTAACACTGGGATGTGATCAGAATCGAGTTCAAAATGCGGGGTTGAATGAAAATTGACATTAATGTTTGTTGCTCCGTTATTAAAGCATTACCCACTACCGCCGCGCGCTCCGATAAGCCCCCTGATACCACCGACCTGGCTGGGCGTCACTCAGCATTGATTACTACGGATCTATGAAATGCAACAGGTCTCTCAAAGCAGCTGCTGCATTTTGGGGTAGTGGGTTGAAATGCTCACGCAGTAGATAATAACACGTACATACGTAATAGATACTCAGTACATTCGTAATACATACACGCCGATGCAACACAAGAAATAAAGGAATTAAAGCACGAAGAGGAAGGAAACGGAGGGTTCGGGGATGTAGCAAAATAAGCCAAAACAAGCCTCCCGGTAATTGTAAATGTTAATATCTCGATTTTGTTCGCATTGTGTTGTGTCTCATCTTGTTACTCCCACAAGCTCATCATCAATATGAAGGAGATATAAAAAGATAACACAATTACCAAAATAGAGATATTAACATTTATATATAATGAGAGGCAAGCTCTGTCTGGTGTAGCTTATATTGTAACTGTCCCAAGCCATTCAAATATAAAACAATAACGCATCCAAACTAAAAATGAAAATCTAATTTAAAATCGGGACATTAGAGATTACTGTAAATATTACAATTAGGAATACATTTGACCGAAACAGTAGTTTAGTATAACTTACATTATAATGTTGTGATAAAAAAACGAAGAAATATGAAAACATAATACATTACTAAATCAGAAAAGTAATATTCATGCACAACATTGATCCTTATAGCTGCTTTAAAAATGAACAGAAAACGACAGTTATGAAAAATTATTTCACGTACAAAATGCTGTAATATCGACTAAATTAAATTATTGCACTTTATACTTGACAGTAATAGGTGGATGGCGCAGCAAAAACTAATAATTAATCACAGCAATTCAAGGATAACATTCTTTGTAAATAAATTGTTAATAGTACGTAGCGAAAGTTTTCACTTATTATTACGACACAACGCTTTAAGTCTATTGTCTTGTCTTATTTTACTTAAACACCCAATAACGAATTAATAAACAAATGAATTTATAAATACTCCCGAGAAAAATCTCCAGTAACTTATTTTTTACAAAAATCTTCATCCCATTTAAATATTAATTATTTATAAATTTTAGTCAAACAGCTGGAGTTAATATTAACATATTACGATATTAAAGCATCTTAGATGTGCATATAATAGGACGAAATTGTCATGGGATATTTCAAACTTCCTACCGTTTCAAATTGTTAAAAATTCAATTTATTATATTATTTAAACGAATTCTCAATGTAACATCTACATTTTTGAGACACGTTTTCCTATATCAATACACACTTGGAACATGCTTACAAAAACGATTTCCGGGGTTCTTTCTGCTGTGGCTTTGAAATCCACCATCCGTGAAATTGGTGATTGTAGCCTCTCTCTGGAGAGGGAGAGAGCGACAGAGAGAAAGAGAAGTCGAAGCTCAAGATTGAGGTCAATTGTCTGTTGTGTGGTCTTCGTATCGAGCTGCAAGGTAGCGGCCACCTTTACTGCCATTCAGTCCAACTGAGGGTGGTGTGCAATTTCCGATTTGCATCGAAACTCGCAGCAACAAGGAGAGACTCCTGCAAGGTACAGGAATGCATATGATAGAGATTCCTCTGCCGTTGTTAGAGATATTCGTGTGGGTCCATTTGTAGCGGAAACAGTTCTCGCGTGAGATGAATACCGTGTTGTGAATGGCGTAACTATCCCACATTTTTCTCTTGTCTGCGAAGAACCTTGAATATAAGACGAGAGAATTACATTTTAAGCAAATTCTAAACGAATTCAGTATTACACGTTATTATATTTCCAAACTTAAGCTATCATACGAACAATATCAATTCTGTATTAAAAGTGGAGTTAACATGTCACATTAGGGATTTAAAAACATTTGAAGAGTTGGCAGAAGAAACAATGAGAGTCAAGAATTTTTTTTTTAGATTTTAATGTCATCTTAAAATTCCACTTTTCTGCAATGAAATGTGGTTTTGCAAAACGGTAAAGATCAAGAGATATTTAAACAAACAGGGGGAAAATGAGGGAGTTGGCGAAGCAGAAATTACTAAGAAAGTGAACAAAAATGTGCAGCAAACTATAAACTTAAATTTCATGTCAAAAGTAACATTTTCAAAAATTAGGTGGAAGGAAAATAATTGGCGAGTTTAAAAAAACGTGTTGAATCTATAAATGCAATTTGCTATATTTAAAGCCAAACTGACTCTTATTGTTCCCAACCATTCATTTAGAATCATAACAATCACAAATTTGCAACCTGCACTCAATATAAGAAATAATAAATATAAAAAATACCAGCACAACCTGCACGCAATGTAAGAAAAATACACGAGTTTCACATTCGTCGTTTCCTAGTTTCTCTACTCCGCCGCCTCCTTGCGGCGTGGCGCTGCTTGTCGCACTCCGCCCGCAACGCCTCCCAAACAGCACCACTTCAATTTGACGGAGGAGCAACCTTCACTCTGCCATAAACTCAGAATGGAGATGTAACTGCCAATGTCCCGAGATCCCGCACCTTTCAATAAGTCACCGCCATTTGCACGACGAGCTCTGCCTTCCCTGCTGCCACCACCGCCACCGCCACTGCTGCCAGAGGCGTGCGTTAGGGCAAACAGTTACAGCCGCGGAAATTACTGGAGGCAGCCAGCGCCGCCCTCGCTCACCGCGATGAATTCGAAATACGTATTTAACAAACATTTGTCGCCGTCTAATCCGGGGTAGTTATATGACGGCAATTAGTTTCAATTACCCGGCTCTCCGCCAGGAGCGCGGCGGCGTTCGCGGGGATTCCCCTCGCTCTGGTTTGGAGAGGAGGCTCGACGGAGAGGCAGAAGATGGGGTAAAGACAGAATCCGAAACAGAGCTGGTGAATGGAACTGTTATACATCAAACAATCTCAAAGAACAAACAGTAGAGAAAACAAATAAAATAAAGGAGAAGTGTAATATTTCTGGAAATAAGCTGTAATTCGTCTTAGTAAGATGCTTTGTTTACTTTTGTTTGAAATTACAAGATTTATCACAGCAATTGTAAACCATCTCATTTTCTTTGAACAACGAAAGGATTAGAGTTCTCGTTACTTATACTTCGATTTTTTTACAGTGGCCGATGACCTTAGGTCGTTGTTGCAACTCCTGCCAGAGCAAACAGAACATGACGAAACAATGCGAGGTGGCACAGATTTTCGTGAAATCTGCAAATGCAGTGAACTCTGGAAAGCTCTCGCGGCAAAATGTTTCACACGTCCACGATGCTCCGAGGAACTGCGTTGAGATGTTGGAAGAAATGGAGTAAGGACATCACATAGTACACGTCACCGCTTGTGAGATGCATAGTACACAAGGAACTCTCACCTGAAACAAATTGCTGCGGGAAATTGGACTAGAGAATGATATACGGATAAAGAAAGTAGGATATTAAACATATATTTGCAAGGCTGCGGATGAAGGGATGACTCAGAACCTTTTACCTTCAGGAGTAACTTCTCTTGGTAATTAATGCGTACTTTAAACGTCTATACAACCAAGAAGTTTGGAAAGCTTATCAGTTTTTATTGTAAATATACGGAGACATTTTTCGTGTCTATTGTTTATTTAATCGGAAATTTAGTCGCAACTATATTTCATCATCAATGAAAAGAATACTGCATCGTCTTTTTAAGTTCATGGTTATTTCAAATAAGATTGTGTTAAATTGCCAGATATATTTGTAATTATATAAATAAAAAATCATAGCAGTGCGCACAGAGGGAGCTAGGGGGGGGAAACGGTCTTCCGGAAAATGTCAAAAGGGAGCCCCATAACCCTACTTAATGAAACATTTTATTTTCGTAAACAAAGAAATTCCTGATTATCCTATTTATTAGCTGATAATTTTGGAACTGATTCACGAAATTGTCATCTGATAACCCTTGTTAATTATTCAACAAAATCAACTGCATTTATTAATATTGTATTATAGTTAAAATGTAATACCCTTTTACTTGATTTTACTTTTTTCGTGGTTCAATTTCTCATGTGTTAAAAGAAATTTAAAGAAAGAGGGGGAACAGAGGGGTCCAGAAATAGGGCTGGCTCCCTCTTATTTTAGACGTAGTTAGTAGTTATTTATAATAACTGAATTTGAACCAAAGTATTATTTTCGTCTTCTCCATTAGAGCTTCGTGTAGACATTAACTGCACTGATCAATCACTTTTCGTGTTATGGGACTCGCTAACTTTCCGTCAGGCATGAGAGGAAGCCTTTGAAAAGAGATGAGCAATTGCGTCTGTCAGTGACGGGTGGGGGGAAGTAAATTACTTTCTCCTTCACTCTCCACCGTGGCATTTGATGTTCACGGTTCAGGCAACGAATGCCTTGGTCATTCTCTCTTCGATATAGCGTCATCAACATGTTCGAATACCTCTATTCCCTTTAATTGTCTGCAATACATAGCATCGCCACTTCGAAATCCTTCAATGTTCAGAGGTGTGTTTGCGATAACTTATTGGTTTTAACTAGTTCAGACAAATTTTTAAGCAATTAAATAAACTATTTACTAGAGAATTCTAAATATTAATACGAGCACATAGAGTTCTTAGTCTAATCAAATTAAGCTTTTGCGTATTTAAAGAGCATAACCTTATTTCTGCCCATTAGAATCAGAACGAGGATCGCATATAGCAGGTGTTCCACCAACTATAGACCATCCCAAAATTTAGAAACTGTTCAGAATGGATTTAACTCAATAATACTGAGTTTCGGATTAAGTCACAGCCCCAGAGAGATTGTTCGTAATATTATTGTATTTGAGAAACTGAATATTCTTTGATTTTTTGAATGAAAATAAATAATTTGTTCACCTGCAATATTTGGATTATGGATAGAGGAATCCAATAGTGCAACGTTTTGTCTTAAAAGCTGAATTGTGTGAACAAATCCACTTCTGATTAATTTGAAATTACATATAGGAGGTTATTTCTTTTTCGCAAATCTTGCAGCGGTCGCCTTTTGGAATATGTGACCATCGTGACGTCGGTACCTCTTGGCGGGGAGTGGAAGGGGGCAGTGAGTAAATGCAGCAAAGAGTAATGCTCAAAGGAAGGACACAACGATCAATATTATAGATGAGAATGAGAGATTTTTTCATCCGTTGATCTCACAGATAAAATTCGTATAATAGTATTAAATGAAGTGGCTGAACACTTAGCACCCATGTCTTGTCCGAAAGTATTTACAATGGGAGGAAATACTTTTACAGAAGGAAATGTTTTAAAGCATCCATATTGATCCTTCGGCATCCCAAGTCATGGCTGGTGGACTAGGACAGAGACATTGTTATCTGCTGTAGGTTCTCTTGCTTGCTTTTCCGCAACCTCTTCTGAACCTATTACTCGCTGTCAGACGGCGAGCTGCGGTCGCAAAAGGGAAGGTAGAAAGACTGTTCATCAAGAGTCGATTCCTGCCTTGGGCGTAGTTCTTGTGCTGCGAAACTTACTCCGCGATCATGTTTCAATCATGCCTAATGCTCACGTACGTTTTTTTGAAAAAAATGAAACATTATTATGGGCAATAAACCAATTGAGTATATAATATATTGTTCCAAAAATATAAAATTTAAGAAATGTGAAAAACAGACTATTAATATTAATCAAGTGGGTTCTTTTTGTCACTTCTATAAATTCCTTTGTGTTGTGGCTCGTATATTCTGAGAAAGTCAGTCTTCTATCAGTTTTGCAGAGGCAGATTCACAATATTTTGTTAGCAAATATATATATATATATATATATATATATATATATGTATGTGTGTGTGTGTGTGTGTGTGTGTGTGTGTGTGTGTGTTACAATAAGTTTTACGAACTTCCCGAGCATGTAGGGATAGAAAATTTTTGCCAATGAACAAGTGGCAGAAAATTTCATAAAACGAACTTACCATATGCCATGTGAATGGCTCATACATGTTAAGAACAAATACCGTTTGCTTGAGCTTATTTGGAGCCCTCGGACTACCACCGAGAAAAAATGCATTCCTTTCTTCTAAGATTGTTAGCAACTGTTCCATGGGAAAGTGTCGACTGCGTTGTGTGTGTGTGGCGGGGCGCGCAGACCATCATCTTCGTGCGCGCGCTGACGCCCGCGGGCCACGAGGTGTCGGGCTACGTCGACTACGCGCACCGCCTCAACACGGAGGACTGGATGCCCTTCTTCCAGGGCAAGAAGCGCCTGTGGCCGCGCGCCAACGACCTGGGCTACTACCACTGGCGAGCGGGCATCAGCCGCAGCAACCACTCCCCGAATTTCAAGGTATCCAATACGGCCGCGAACCGGATGGCGTAGGCTTGCACGTAGTTGCGTCGAGGGCACTGGCAACGACCGTCATTTCAGGCCTGACTACCAACCCCACTTCCAGAATGTGTGGGTCTCAAATAGCCACTAAGGTATGGGGAAAGTTGAATCGAGATAAAGGGCAGCCGACTATCATTTCCGACCTGACCTTCGACTATCAACATGCACGGGTCTCAAATAGTCATGTAAGGTTGGGCATAGTTGCATCGAACACAAGGGTAACCGACAATCCTTTGTTGTTCGACTAGCAAAGGAATCACATGTTCGACATCCAATACGAACGAAACTCAAATAGACCCCTGGATTTGAGCACAGTTGTTTGGAGTACACGTACAAACATGGCTGAACTTTCCAACATGTCCATTACCTCATCAAAATTTGTTTACATAAACAAATATATTCTTCTTCTTCAATGCTAACATTTTAATATTTTAATGTTTTAAAATTCATGAATTATATAAATTATAAAGCTTTATTCATATAAATATAACAAGTTTCCAAGTCGTAACTCATGATCACTGAACATGATGAAATGGCTACAACATTTTACATGAATGTAGCACTACTTTAGGTTATAAACATTTCATGAATTATTGTTCTAGATCACACAATTTCGTAATTGCACGTAGACCTCAAGTTACTACCACACAACAATAATGAATTACACAAGTATATTCCACGTTACATTGCCAGTGATAAAATAATTAATTTTATTTTTATGATATAATCAATAAAAATATTTCATCCTTTCTTAATACCTTTGTTTAAATTCGTCTAGTCATAACTAATTTGATCTACTTTTCTTTGTAACAGCCCTGTACACTTTCTCTCTATATATGTTAGGTTTCAATTATTTAATTAAAATTATGTAAAACTTTTACTTTCATGTAAATTATCTAGTCTATTATGCCATATTTCAGTTTAATATTATAAGTTCACTTACATTACACCAAAGCACAAGCAACTGCACATTTGGGTTTGTGTTAGCTAATGAAAAAATGAATAATGATAATACTACTAATAATAGTTATTATTACTCATAAACCTATAAATTAATGACGGTATGTACAATAAACAATTCTAGAAACGTAATTATACTTCACATTTCAAGCATTTTTAAATAAGAAATCGTGCACATTAAGTTGAAAAATGAAAAAACTAAACTAATTGTAGTGTAAAAAACAACTTAGATGAATATTAAGAATGAAAACCAGAAACAATTTTAGGAAGATCGTTGCCGGGAACAAAACTCACTCATTGTCAAATCCATCAAGAAGGAGCATCGCTTTATCCCTTGCGCGGAAAGGGCGTTACTGCGATAGACATCGACTGCTGACTTAGGACTGGAGCGCCTTGTCCGCCAAACGTGTTGTCAGAACAAATACACGCGAGAGGGCGCGACGGCCCAACAAGGGGGAGGGGCCAAGAGCGACATCTTGTGGAGAAAGACGGGCCAGGGTATGGAGACAGAGGCAAGGGATGAAGGCAGGACGGCCTCTGAAGGTAGGACGGACGTTCCAGGTGAAGACAGAGCAGATAATCGCGGAATCGCGAAGTTGAAACGTCATAAAATCATTTTATCTCGAGAGACATGAATATCTTGAAATCCAGGTGGAAATGGCCACAAGGAAGATATTAACGAAACAGGAACGAGGCGAAATAGGTATTCATTTATTGTTAAGATTTTGGGTACGGTAGGTAGTGTGAGCCAGATGGCTCGCTTGGACAAGAAGAAGCAAGGCAGGGTAGGCAGAAAGGACGACGCGACGTGGACAGTGAGAATTGTGATGACAATTGACTTAGAGAGGGCGGGGTTGAACGGAAATCACAATGCCGTGTGACTGGGAGCCCAAGGGCAGAGCGATAGAGCAGGAGGGAGGGGCGTGGGGGCGACGAGAGGAGGGGTTGGGAGGAAAGAGACGGGTCAGGGTGGTCAGGGTGGGATGGAGAGGTCTGGAGCGGGACGTGGAGGGGTGTGGCGGGGAGGGGTGGAGAGAGGCGTAGCGGGGCGTGGCGAGGCGTGGCGAGGCGTGGCGAGGCATGGCGAGGCATGGCGGGGCGTGGAGGGGCGTGGTGAGGCATGGCGGGGCGTGGAGGGGCGTGGCGAGGCGTGGCGGGGCGGAACGGTGTCGTGCTGGGCGGAGCGGAGCGGGGCGGAGCGAGGCGAGGCGAGGCGAGGCGAGCATCACAGAGGCAAACAGTGCTCGTGTCCGCGCCGCCTCCGTCGCCGTCTCCGCTCCGCGCCGTCGTGTTTGCGCTGCCATCAGCCGCCGCTGCCTCCTTCCTTCCGACAGATCGCCCGCGCAAATAGCGTGAATGGGGCCTCCTTCGTAATGCGCCTCTCCAGGAGGACGAGTGCAGGCGGGGGCGGTGGGGGCGGCAGAGGGCGGGTTGTGAGCGGTCATGAATGGAACCGCCGCGGCGCGCGCCGCTGGCGCAGCGAAGGGCCGGGCTGTTTGGAGAACTTCTTTCCGCTCGACCGTCCGCGACCCTCGGGAAGAACATATGGACCGGACGGATTGATCGGTCTCTTGGCAATCAAATACCCTGGAACGGGCCTTAGAGATGCATTTCGTGACAGACTCGTATTTAAATATCGTCTCGAGCCCTTTCACCTTCACGTCTATTGCTTCGTTTTTGACATTCATTTAACTACTCTTTGAGGTTCAATTTTATATTTTTCGTTAGAAAAGTAATGGTAATTTTAACTATGTAGGGCCCTGAGAATCTTCGGTGCGGCGTTACAATTGGGATCCGGACACCCTGTCTGAAAATTTCGAATACTGAAATGTAATACTCCCCCGTCAACTGCGATACTTTCTAAGTAATATATTATCAATTTATATAATCTTAATTAGAAACGTGAACGTGGTACTTGTGGGTGGCTAGCTCAACACCACGTCCACTGGATGCTCCTGAAAAATAAGAATCCTTACTCTCTGCATTTGTCGTGGGCTAAAAATACCGCTCTACGAGGACTCGGTCGATGGATCTTATACTTACGCTTTGGTTACCAATAATACAAAGGGAATAATTTTGAAATACTTAATTTCTATTGAATGAAACGAGAATTTATATATGCTCGTAACGACATGAAGTGTCGCACGTCTCTTTTTTATTCTTATAAATTTTTCATCAATCTCTTACATGCATTATCATATTATTTATTTGACAATTAATTTTCCCTATTTATGGCCATCTACTAATTATTACAATTTTCACACTCGGTTAATTAATGATTCTAAGAAAACAGCCTACGATCCCGATATTCCTGAATTTTAACTATGTAGTTCTTGCACCGAGTTCCAATCTCAAAATTAAATCTTAAAGATGAAGATTACTGTTCGTACATCTTGATCCTATCACGCGCCAATCTCGAGAAACTAACTTCCAAGTACACAGTCCAACATCCGATCGGCACAAGATCCTGACACGAAGTGTTGTAAAAATTCCAAAACTATTCTATCTCCGTTCTTCTTTTCAGAAGCCTCTTGTTTCTATTCTTGCCCCATAGTCCTTCTCGTGTTTATAATCCCTATGTTATTGCAAATCCATCAATAAATGACTAATCTCTTCTTGTCAACAATGTTCCTATTTCTTTATGCTATATTTCGTGATAATTTATTACTAAAAAAATTTTCCCCATTCTCCAATTAAATATATATCATTTTCTCATATTTATACGTATTATTTCTCACGCCAAATTACGTACTGAAGTCCACGAAAATTGAGGGCTTTCCCGATGCACTTCAGAAAATGCGTAGGGGGGTATTAACGCTCAACGAGCGGTATTGGAAGACGCTGCACAGTCGTTTCCCCTCGTTAACCAGGCAAAGTATTTACCTGTAATCGATTGGCTGAACAATAAGTATCAACTTTCTTATTCTCAAATTAACCTCAGTGAGTTTATATAACTTTAGAAGAATTATTTCTCCGCAAACGACATTTGCAATAAATTGGGATAGATAATCTAAATATTTTTTGCTGATGTAATTATTATTGCTATTAATTACTACGAACTTGTTGGGTAGTCTTTGGAAAATTAAAAAAATCCGATTATTATCATTCCCTTTGTTAAGTAAATGCAAAATTAAGGAGCTTGGTCAAATCAGTTTCTGGGTACTGATTTATCGAGTATTATTTTTCTCCAAATGTCACTGAAGTTTCTTCATTGCGTATGTATGTTGCCCTGCTGAAATTCCGATTGTGGAACGGTGCGCAGTGAATTTACGTATTATTACATCAATGATTCACTTACATAGCGACTTAGCGTCAAATGCTTGACCAATGGACATTCTGTTAGCATCAGCTGCCGCATGCAGGAGCAGGAACATCGTGAGAGACAAGCACGCTGTTGCCTAATACACTACGTAGTGAATTATGCGTCTGTCGAGACCACGCACTCCGAACTAGTAATATTGATAATTGGGGTAACTAATTTGCTTCTCACATCTCAAATGCACACGTTGAATTGGTGCGAAACAATATAAATCATAACAGCAATCAATAACAATTCACATGGCAGCAATATCATTTTTCAACAATAGAAATGATTTAAACATTATGAGTAAAATGAGTCATACTTCAAATGATATTTTGAGCTGCTTGTATTAATTATTTTACCCTAACCAAATGAGAAATTAAGATATTTTGAAATAAATATCAACTAATACTCGAAACCTTGAACATAAATATTCAATACGACCAACATATTCTATTATTTTTTTCGACTTTTAGTCGAGATCATTTTATGTTTTGGAGAGTTAATTATTGTTCTAGTTTTCAGTTATTTGGTGATTGCTACTCTGCGACACTAACTGTATTCTGTTACAGAATTCATATTGGCTCATTAGTATCGAGATAAGTTTCAAATTGGTTTGTTTGAGTAAAAAGTTGTAAACACACTGCTTGCATTCCACGTTTGTGGTAGATAGTCAAACATTTTTTCAAAAAAGCAATTAGTTTATGTATTTCCTATTAACTGGAAATTATACTGAATTCTATGAAACAGTTCTGCAATACTTCAAAATACCTTACACATCGTTGCTTTATTAAACATTAATTAATTCAACAGGAGTAGGAATATTTTTCAAACGCACCCACTACAAAGTCTAAAATGCAATATGTAAATGGTATTGCGGGGAAATAAAGACAAATCCATCATTTAGCATTTACTTGATTCATGCAATGATCGCGAATTTCTTCCACCACTTTCACTTCAACAATGACGTGGCCAACTGTGTTATTAATTTTGTCTCTAAAAATACAGAAATTGAACTGAACTTTTCCAAACAAATTTTCCGAAAAATATAGCTTTATCATTGCTGTATTTTAAAAATTCAAGATCTAGACCAAGAATTGTCTTAATATTATTTATGCTCAACATGAACGTAAAAGCTGTGTATTCAAAGAGGAAGACGCACAAGGATAGTATTTTGTTACCAAATTTTTTGAGTATCATTTAAGTGCAAATGAAACTACTTTAAAAGAACGGAACACGGACGCACGGACTTGAGAACATCGCGAATATGAAATAAAATAAAGAAATTAATACAATGAAATAGTACGTACGAAGAAGAAGAAATGTGATACTACAATCATACTTTATATTAATCGATAATTGGAGTTTATATCCCTTCGATTTACGTATTTTCGTCTTTCTGTTATTGTAGTCATTTCTTGAATAATGCATTACTGCAATGCCTCTCAATTTCTCTGTCAATTACTACTTACAAGATAAATATCATACAGTTGGCAGTTATTACTCCTCGATCATTTTGATCGAGTATTTAATCATTTCCATAGAGATGCCCGAGTGAGAACTGCGAAATGATCATTCGTTTGCTTCGGAATAGCAAATGTACCATCACTCCTACCGTAAACATCATATATGTTTCCAACTGCTTATTGATGTAAAAATATCCTTTTTATTAAATTGCAATATTGATGTAAAATATCGTTATTGATATTAGTATGGGATTTATTATGAATACTATATTAGAACGAAATTTAGGTGAGTCTACATAATAGATGTCCTTATGTAAGATATTGCACTTACGTTAGCAGGTGGACAACAATGTGTCTTTTATAAACACATCCATGGTACACAGCAATGAATTAAAGGATCGGAATGGGAAAAGAAGGTGCTATGTTTTCTACCTTTTTACCTAGATTTTTTGATACTGATACCATAGTTTGATATCATCATTCATACTGATACCATAGTTTGATATCAACAACATTATATTATGGATTCCACATTATCGATACCGGTACTGAAGTCACCGAAAACATAAGCAACAGCGCCAAGAGTGAAAATTATAACTTAAGTTATAGTAACTTCTACTGGTGGCAGTGGCATGCGTCGTTGCTCCGTAGCATGCCACGAGCTACTCTGCGCAACTAGCGTCGGGAAAGGAAACTATTAGTAACCGCGCCGTTTCACAATAGGGATGGCGTTGTGTCTGGTGGCGGGGTGACGAACTACGTGAAGGGGCGATTTCGTCTTGGCACTCGTGCCACAGGCGCCCGCGCGTGGCGTCGCCCTTGGCAGCGCTGGCTTGAGTCTTGCGTGTGCTCAGGTGATCATCGACCCCGAGCGCGGGCTGCTCTTCCAGAACAAGTACGACCGCAAGGTGGTGTGCGTGGACCCGTCGCGCGCGCCCGGCCAGAACACCACGCGCGAGGTGCTCAAGACCGCCGACTACAAGCAGTTCGTCATCTACGACCACGTGGTCCGCCGCCGCAGCTAGCCCCCTCGGCTCCGATTCATCTTTATTTATTTTGATATTTTTAATCTAAAATGTAGTGTTTCGAGGAAAATTATTACTATTAAACTATTGAAAAATGTCCAGCTCATTTATTTCTGTTGTTTGCAAGAGCAGTGATGCACGTGTTTTATCGTTTACAATGTTCGGAGTCCAAACATTTTAAAAAATCCATTTACATCAGTTTCAGTTGCTCGACTATGAACGTATTAACAGATGTTAATTATATTTGCTTATAAAATATAATTTTACACAACGATTGCATACTAATAAATGCCTGTGACTTTAAAGTTATAAATACAATATTTTAATGGGTTTGTGTAACATGTTATTTTTCAATATTTAGACGTAATCTGTATTACACAACTTGCACAGAAATGAAGAACGATTGGGAATTCGCGAAAAACACTCCTGAATCCATGCTTGTGAATAAAAAACACAGAAGAGGAAGAAGACAAAAGAAAAGATGGTGGATAACACGAAGACGAGATTTACAAAATAAGTGATAATTTGAGTAATGGGACAAACCAAGTGCCAAGCGTCAAAGAAACTTACGGTAAGGCGACAACACGAATGCAAAGACCAAAGTAAAGCCGAATGTTGCCTTAGAGAATCAGATTCAAGAGTAAAGTTTAGGGGTTCAAAAGATAAGTTCTGTGGTCACGGAGTAAAAGTTCTTAACTCAAAAATTTGTTTTGAGAAAATAAGGCTTAGATTATTGAGTCAACGCTTTTTCCTACGCTCAACGCTATTTCCGAACGCGTTCTTCTCTTTAAGGAGGCAAAATTTCAATTCAATCGTTTTATTAAAATAAAACATAGATTCGTAACTGGTACTTTTAGTACTTAACTGAATTTCGCCAAAAATTGACTCACGAACTTTTACCCCGTGGCCACAGAGTTGACGAAAAGAGGAGGAAGGCGCGGGAGGGCATGCGAGCCCAGCAGGCCAGGCCAGGGCAGGGCAAGGCAGGGCAGGGCGTGTAATTTCCCAGAGGGTCGCGATAAGGCCTGGCCGGCCGGCTCAGCGCTGGACAGGCCATCCCAAGGGAGCGGCGGTTAGCCTTCGCCTTCCGCGCGCGCAGCCTGATTTCAGACTGCGCTTTGGGCCTTTATCCGCAAATTTGCCTACACAAACACCTTGACTTCTTAAGAGGCCTACATCGGTCATTTCAAGGGTTTTAGAAATTTCCATATAATACCCTTTTCAGGAACCATAAAATCAAGAACTTCCGCAGTGCAAAATTAATAAAAATATTTAAAGTTGAGAAGTAAAATTCAGGCCCACTTGATGAGAATTTAGATAAACAGGATTACATCGGGTATACTTAAGAAGTATACTTAAGTCCAGGTCTTAATCTGGACTTAAGTATACTTCATTTTACATCCTGTTATAATTGACTATGTTTGAGATACTAATTATAAGTTATTTTTACTTTCATTTAGGTGCCCATAAGAATGTATGGTTACTTATTGATTTTCACAACACCTAGTTTGACATTTATTTTAATTAAAATGTGTAATAAGAACTTTTGAAAGGTATGTTAACCCATTACTTATTATCCATTATTACTGTATCAAAACATCATATAACAAAGCGATACTATTTCAGTTATTAACAATAAAAATAAGTTACAGGATGTTACTGGGTAGAGTTCAAAGAATTTCGCAGAAAAATCACATAAATATACCATAAACAGAAAGAAGTGTTAAACATTATAAAATGTATTTCGTCATTTAAAATGTTTGTCAGCAAAAGTAGAAAATAAGAAAAAAATTGTCCCTAACCTTTCTCCTTTGTAGAATACAAACATGTCGGAAATATATTCTAAACACAAAGTGATTTTGTGTAACAACGGTACCTATTTTACAGGTGGATGGAAACGGGATGTTTCTGTTTGATCATTACTGCAGTACCCACCCTAATTTTAAAATCTACTTTCCTGCACCATGAAAAAAAGTTAGGCTATTTTCTTATATGCACTAAGCGGCATATGTTATCATCTACTTTGGGGGCAGTGTAGACTCGCCGCATAACGCTTATTCCATGGACAAACGATGTGGCGTTTGCCGAAGGTGCGCTGGGTACGCCCACCATCTGTCTTCAGCTGCACCTCCCGTCTCAACAGTATGCAGAGCGCTGTGTCAGACACGTTGCCTCGTGTCGTGGGTCGACATTTCCACTCAGCCACAACAGAGCACGTACAACAGTGGATTCACACATGTGTGCACATTTCTTTCATCTACATGTGGTGTCCTGTTGTGAAGCAAAATTACTCCCTCTGGTTTCGCTCAGTCGTCTTAAGCGGGTTTTTGACCCTTTCTGAGCGAGATGCAGAAAATTAATTTTTTGCTTCACTTCATTTTTTGTTTAGCTTCTGGGACTAGCAGGGGAGCCCAAGATTATATTTCGCCGGAACCGAAGATTATTACTTTTTGGCCCAATTTATATACATAACATTGGAGTGTCTATATGTGAGTTCGTAATACTATTTTGTTATAATTTCATATCTATATACCTAAAACACTAAGAATTTTTGTTTAGAAAAAAGTTTGAGCTTTCTCTTCAAAGAAATATTGAGATTATTTATTTAAATGAAAGACAGCGGATCCTAATATTATTTGCTGTTATTCATAGGATTTGTAGTAAAAACATAGATTTTAATAACATCCCAAATTATTCGAATGAACGCTAATCTTCCGTCATTTGTCATTTCATCGTTTTCAAGACCAACTATATTGGGTTGTTGGAATGTAGTTGGTAGTTTTCTTGCGGGAGATGCAAATGATTTATCAAATACAGTCGACGTTTCATGGGGTTGTTGATAGTGTTGAGATCGAATAAGGAGTGTTTTTAGAAGCAAATATTGTCGATGTCGGGTTGGACATGTCGGGCTGGACGGGGAAGAGACGGGGCAGTACTGGCAAGGGTGGATCAGGACAGGGTAAAGCGGGAATAAACTAAAAATATAATTAATTCCTTTTTATGTGTAATAGAGGATTGTGATAATAAATAACCGGGAAATGCGGGGTATTTCAGCTAGTCTCCTTTAAGTAACAGAAGGCCTTTTTTTGTCATAATACGACATAGGCAACTCGTTCTACATTGGTGGTTTGCAGATAAACGAACTCTTAAGGGGACGACTAGCCTTCTCTTGAAACATTTCTTCATTTGACGGCCATGAGATTTCATGCATAGAAGGTAGGGAATGGAATTTTGCATTGTTGAATCCAAATTGAAGGCATCTCCTAGACCAGATTACGCAAAGCAAACAGCAGTTTATTTTACGAACGATCATATAAAAGAAAACACATAATAACAATGGGAACTCCCGAATAACAATGGAAACAATGTTATTTTTGATCATACTTACTTGACTTGGTTGTGCTTAAAATTTACTGTACCATTCATACATTATTTTGTCAAATAAAAATACGCAAGCAACTCATGAATAACAATCCTGAAACGTGGGAGGCACGTAACGCGGAACCTGCTACTTATTTTCATTCTATTCCGCAACCAACAAAGCCGAGTTTTATCTCTGCATACCTCACCTGGACAGTAATGAAGGGAACAGGCATTAAAGTTGGGAGAAATCTGTTTACTTTCAATATGGCAGCGCTATCAGCGCGGAAGGGAACAATGTGCGATTCTTCACTGGTTCTGCCGGATGCACTCCTAATCTGGTGACCGCCGTTGGACATTGGCGCCGTAAATTCGATTCTGCCGATATTTCATAGCTGCTCGCCGCTTCGGCGACGCCGCAGGCAATATTTCATGATATTTTTATATAATCAGATCAGCTGTCCATGTTCGGACGTCGTTAACTAAAAAAAATAAATGACCTTCCTAACTCGACGAGGAGAGTAAATAAAAATGTTGACACAATGTGATGCGTGAAATTTTAATTAATTATATTTCTGGAAAATCGAATTGGTAAGGCAACAAAGAATCAACGCGATCGATAAATGGTTTTTTGGGGAAATGGGATACACACGAAATACAACATTTCTCAAATGCTTCTTTTTTATTCTCTTATAAAACAAGAAATAACCACATTTAATTTTCAGTTCAAGAAATTGTTCGCAATTGTATATTTCTACTTGTCACCCAAAAATAATACTGGGTAGAAAAAGAGCTCGCATATCGCCCGGCTAAGTGCGAGCTATTTATTTATATGAAAATGAAACAACATAAAAGTCCGAAAAGAAAATCAACAGACAAATATATGTCCAAAATACCCGGGAGTCGATTTATGGACCTGCCTCTAAATTAAGGACAATTTATTAAATTACGAAACCAAGTATTCCACTGTTTTTTTTTTAATTTTTACCAAGTTCTTATGCTCCCAGCTTCGCCACCAAATTTTTAGCGATTGAGATCACTGGCTCAAAGCTCAAACTGTCTCAGCTCAAAATGATACTAAATCAATTTCAGTGATAGTGAATGATTTTAACAAAACTAGACTCTCATTCTGAAGGACTTCTTTAAAATATTTATAATAAGGTAAAGTATCATATATATTATTTTCGTTAAAACCGTGAATTTGTTGTCCCTCCTACTCGGCTCATAGTGAACGGATTTTAACAAATGAGGTACCAAAAAAAAGATAAAAAAATCAGGAATGGAGGTCACTAAATATTGCAAATCACGAAGCTTTTCGTTATTAATAAAATGCTAGGAAACTTTTGTTGTTTGAACTTTGCGGCTGGGATAGTTAGCGTGCCCTCCGCGCGCTGCCTGTCAAGATGGCGGTTATGCGCACACCATCCGCCACAGGAGAACTCACGTGGTTGTCGCATGTGAATCGAAGCGGCGGGAAGCGGAAATCTGTTGTGCGTTCCGTTAAGACAAACATGTGTGCGACTATTTATCAATTGTGTTGTAAGTGTTCAATGTAAAATTTTGTGTATGTTCTTATATATCTTTTATGTGATATCTACGGATTTATGTAATTCGTCTAGCATACGCCAGCTGGCAAGAAGCCTTTGCACGCGGTATTACCCACGTGGCCAACGTGTATTTCTACATGTGGCTGGAAGCAGAAAGCATCCCTTCAGTGCGATGTAATCGCACGGGTTCAGCTAGTGTTGAAATATTCTCAAGAATTTATATGATAATGTTTTAACATTATTTTATTGGGTTTTATAGATTAAACTTGGCTAATCAATGCAAAAAATTACCCGAACAGATGTGCTAATTTAATGGCAGAATAAAATAGCTTTTTAAAAGAGTCTTTTGATTGCCTTAAAACCTAAAGACACCATCCCAAATTTCAAATGTATTTAAGAAATATCTACACCATTTGATCAATCAATTCCGATCAATCAATCATATTAGGCGCGTTCATGTTCCAACCGAATTCAGTAGATGAATATTTACGAATGAAGTCGACTACAGGCTAAACATTGCAGAAGAGACGTCTGCTTGGCAATGGGGTTCCGTTCCAATAGGAAATGCAGTCCCTGGAGCATCCTCCCGCCCACGGCGCTCCAGAAGCAGCCCACACGCCGCCCCGCACAGGTGTTCGCCGGCCCCGCCGCCCCCGCCACCCCAGCGATCCATATTTTACGCGCGAATCGGGGCAGAAATCGGTTCCGCTGTTGTGAACACGCCCCAGCGCCTCATACCCGCCCTCCCTCTCCCGCTGCCCACTCCCTTCCCTTCCCCGTT
This sequence comes from Acheta domesticus, assembly GCA_031308135.1. NCBI lineage: Eukaryota > Metazoa > Arthropoda > Insecta > Orthoptera > Gryllidae > Acheta > Acheta domesticus. Next base: position 257,273,090 of record JAHLJT010009436.1, on the reverse strand, counting down.
CCTCCCCCACTTCAGCCCAGCGCCGCTCCCCGCCCCCGACCCGCCCTCTGCGAAAGGCACAGCGCGGGCCGCCTTCTCTGAGCGGCGACCGGAAAATCAAAGAAGTTGCGGGGCGAAGTTTATCGCGCGAGGAGGCTGCGCGCGCTCGCTCGCCAGACGGCGGCGGCGGCCATGGCGGTGGCGATGGCAGACTCGGCGGTTGGGCTAATCTGGGCCATATATGCAGAGTCTGGGGTTCACGGGATCACGGCGAAGCTGTTCATATCTCAGAGTTGAGGCAGGCCAGTCAGCTGGTACAATACGAATTTCATGTCTAGAACATGTACGAGCATCCTCTGACGAAGTATCTTTACATTTTAATTGCGAACTACGATATGCAGCAGTAATGACAGTTTCAGCTAAAGTGGCTAATATGGTTATGTTATTTTATTATTCTGCCAACTGTACTTTCGTCATGCAGATTTTTTTAGTAGACATGTATTTAAAAAAATGCATAACGGTAACCTCTTTTGACCAGGACCTGCACTTAACCTTCAAAAAACGGGAGTGATTTTCAACGTTCATTAAGAAAATAAGGCGAACATACATGATATTAATAGATATCTTACGCAAGACAGATCCACAAAGAAGAAAAAGATTGGAATCATTCTTCGTCTAAACATTTTATTTAAAAAAATTAATACTTAAGGAAATAGCTTAGTTAAGCGTAAAATTAATTTAATAATTACTGTAATAACGTAGTGCCACATGACAAAACAATTAAAGTGTAGCCATTTTCAATTGCGAGCAATTACATACATGTCAGAATGATTCAAGAAAATGAATTTGCTTCCCATGTCAAGCAAAAGTGTCTCTAAGTATTCGTGTCGCGCTGAATACCAGTTGTAGGCGTAAAAGGAGTGCCGTTACCAGCGGCGTCGTGGGAGTTTGAGCCGATAGCGGCGGCGCTACCGCGACAGCAGCAGAGACACGAAAGGAAGTGGCGCGTTTTAATTACCACTGAAGTCGCGGGCGAGGGCGAGGGCGAGGGCGCTGGGCGGATGCGGTCTGCCGCAGGCCGCCATGCAAACGAGATGGTAATCACGGCGACATTCGCAGATTCAATTCCGAAGTTGCGACAGCGCCTTTGTGTCGCTTGGCTGAGGGCGGTCGGGGCGGGGGCGGGGGCGGGGGCGGGGGCGGGGCCGGCGCGAGGGGCTGCCTCGGACGTAATCGGATTGGGCAGGTATTTTCTCGCTTTCGCCCGGCCTTTATCCCCTCCTGTCCACCGCCCCCCTCCTCCGAGAGGAGCCAACCGTGAGTCAATGTGTGCGTTGCTTATTGCTACGCAAAAAGAGATCTCTGGTGCTTTGTTTGTTTCTTGTCAACCGGATGAACGACTCAATCTTTTCCGGCAGTTTTGTCGACTCTGCTTTGTACACATTTTTTTTCTGTCCGTAAAAAGTTCGTGGAAAGAATTTTATAATGTTCCAGTTTTATGTCATATTTCAGAAGCTTTGTTGTAAATGTGTGCAAATTTTAATTCAATTTACAAATGCCCGGAACCGGCTGCCTCAAGGCCACTCGTGCAGGTTTTATTAAAAAAAATGAAGCATCGCTGAACACTGCAACGCTTTTGTAGTAGGACGCACGCAGGGCAAATTTCCACCTCCATCATCCTCGTTTTCTCTCTCCCTCTACACAAAGAGTTTCGAACACACGGAACCTTTCCTTGTAAACGATCTCATTCCATTTGTAAACCGGGCCCAAATGCGCGGGAACTTCCACAAACGCGCTCTCGGGGAGATAAAACACCGAGCCGGCATGGAAATCCGGGAACTCTTCAAGACGCGAAACTAAAAGAAGATTCGCCCACGAGATCCGATGTGGCGAGGGTGAGAGAGGAGTTTAGCGGGGCCGCATCAATAACCCCTTCCCTAACCGAGTGAGATGGCGCGGAGTGGGGGAAATACTGCGGGGGTGGTGACTGGATCCGTCAGCTACACGAACACGACCAAGTTAATTACAAGAGTGAAAAAACCGAGGGGTAGACTACCTCGTCTCACTTCCTCTACAGCTTCAATCTGAAATCCCAATGTTTTCTTTTATTCTACATTCCCTTAATCTCTCCGGCCATCTTCCGTGCATTTTTCGTGTACCCTCTTACCTTTTCTCTCGACAGTTCTATTACTTGACCCACAATAATATTAATCCTCAATATTTTTCTTTTCGTAAATTTCGAGGTAATGAACCCTTGCCGTACATCACCGAATCAATTCCACTTCAATTTTTCAATCAGTTAACCCATCGCAATATTTTCCTCCAATTCACATCCGCTCCCCGTAACCTTCCTAGTGTCACGAATGCCGGGGGTGTTGTACCAGCATGTAGAAGAAACGTGTTTCAGTCGCCACTGAATTGTGACGCTCGCCTGGCGTGGCGTCCTGTAATTCTTGTGGGGCTGTGCGACCATCGCCAGCGCCCGAAGACGTGCGGGTAAATGCTTCACCGCACTTTGCGTGCGAGGTGCCAACCGAGAGGCGCAATTCGACGAATCCGTTCGCATACGAGAGAGGAATGTGGCGGATCTGTCGGTGCGCGAAGCCTGAGGCGATGACGTCAAGTTACGCAACGCTTGTTTCCCCCGCACTGGCTTAGTGTAATGTAACCGTGGTTTAAGCTGGCCAAGTGACATTTTACTGGATTTGAAGACACGCTGGGGTAAAAATAATGAAAATGAAATGTTGCACGTGATGCCTAGAAGGAGAAATGTTTTTATCCACGAATGATAGTTGACGAGAGGAATAGAATGTTCATAGAGTAAGACGATAAATAGAAAGATAAATAAAACAAATGTCACTGAGTACATTTGCAAAATTTATGAGATAAAATTTGGTGTTGAAATTATTTTCAATGAAATTAATCTTGAAAAGTTTCCGATGAAGATCATTTTACTAAACTGTGCTGCTTTGCCAATAAGCATATTTTCTTTGCCACGTTAATCTCGTGTTTGCTTCTGTATACATGTTTGACATTATTTACTTTTATTGATGCCTTTCATTAAATTTTAGTGAAAATAAACTATTTTACTACTTTCCAACATTTGTAATTAATAAACTAAGAAAGTTTTAAGAGAAAGTAATAAATATGAAAAATCTCGTTTTTAAGATAAATTATCTGAGTGACTGATTAAGTCGTAATTATTATGTGAACCATTTTCTGTACGTAGAACACAGGAAAATAATTTTGTGGTTCGAATGATAAGAATTATATTCACGAGAAGCAACGCATTTAGAAGCACACACGTGCTGTACAAACGATATAATGTCGGCTGGCTGATTTAGTTGCTCCACAAAGAGACCGCAAACGTCTGCTGACCTGCATCAGACCTGCGGTCGCCAGCTACGAGCCAAACGAAACCGAATCAAATGACTGCTTTTAAAAATTCGACGTACATCTCGCGCAATGTGAACTCCGCGAGAAGAGGGTAAAAGTGCACAGTTGCATTTCCTGACTTATCATGGAGAGATCGTTAAGGGTAGCGATGACTTTCAACAACAAAAATGAATAAATACCATGACTTAGATACCCTTTTACAATTATTTATTATTATTATTATTATTATTATTGCTGTTGTAACTAATATATAAATAGTTGTTTTTCGGCATTTTTATGGAAGACGTTCCTTGGAAACAATTGCTGGAGTCATGTCTCTCGACTAATGAAATGCAGAAAATGCAACAAATAGTTCTCACGAAGAACGCATCATACAATGTTGTTTATTTACTTACATGACGCTAAATGAGGGAAGATTGGATAATCGCACTTGTCTTGCGGTAGAATTTCTAACTCCACCGACGTCGGGCATTTCCAAACGGCATTGTCGTTCAGGGATGATGATTATGATGAAGTGAGAATGAACATGTAAAATACAGTGGAGTGGAAGATGTAGGAAAATGGAGAACCCCAAAGAAACCGACCGCGATAATGCTTTTTAACCACAAATCCCATATGCATTACCCGGAATTTGTTTGAATCTCACTTCTCAGAGGTGGAAACCAACGGTTCTAAGCTGTTTTCCGTATAATGTAGTAGGCACAATTTTCGGAAATACTATTAGATTTGTTTGCAATGCTCATAAGTACTAGGAGGGTATTGTGATTATAGCAGCATATGAAGTATTTTTAGATTTATGTTCCATGTTTGATTCCGCCATGAAAAGGCGTAAACTGATGATTATGATGATTGGTATATTTAAACTAGTACAACTTATTTTGTGGTTAGAAAGGGAATGTGAAAATATAGTGCCTCACATCATCCTACTGCGTACTTACTAATTTCTTCACACTCTCTGCCGAAATTGCACGTAAAAGTACACACGCAGACTTCTCTTAGTAATTAAGAAAGCATTCAAACAGATTGAGAGCCATTTAATACAGCATTTTTGATCTTAACGTTTTATTAAAGAGAAAGGAAAAATGTTTAATTGCACGTTATGAGATGGTCAAAAATTGCTCTTATATTAACCTTTTCTTAGAAACGTTTTAAAAATAAGGATCGAAAAATGGCACTAATGAAGATCCTATGACTGTAATTAGCCCCAGGGCTTTCCTTAGAGAGAGATTACAGTAATAAATAACACGAACAAGTTGGTCTGTGATATTAAAATTAAAGAATACTTCGAACAGTGTCCAAATTGAACTGGAATGAGAGAGTATATATGCATACTAGACGCAAATTTACACTAAAAACATCCAGAAAAAATTTCAAATATATTTTTTATTCAAAAAATAGTTTACCGAAGGGGTTAATGTGCACTCAATTTCAAGTTTTTATAAAGGGAATAAAACATTAATAAAACCAATCAAAGAGAGCCCTGCTAACTTTGAAATGAGAATTCAAAAAAATAATGTTAATTAGCTTGCGTTATCCATACTTTGATGAGACATCTCTGTAATGGTGCATAATGACCCGTACGGTATTTCGCGAGCAGAAGTTATTCCTGTTCCAAAGGACATTACCAAACCCCAAATCAAATTCTGTCCAGTGAGTGTGGAGTTTATCAATGAAAAAAAAATATTCTGAAGGACAAGCGCTTTATAGAATCTTGTTGTGATACTCATCAATCACAAGTACTAAGGACATAATACATGACTTTTGAGTAGTAGGTAGTAGTTTGCGTTGGAAAATGAAAAGCCAGAATATTTTGGGTCAAATACGTGAAGTGGAACTGCGTCAATGAATGATAAAACAAAAGATCGTCAGCAATGTTTGATTCAAAACCATTAACAGAAGCAGAATATTTTTGAAAATTTATTTGGAATAATAAAATTTCAGAACGTTTGTGCAAATGTATGAAAAGTACGTTTTTGGACGTAAAATACACTCTTTGTGTGTGGTAAAAGGGAGAGAATAAAGTATCACACTCTGCATTTAGTGAAAATGGTCCCGAATGAAACAAGAGAACAGCAGCGATAGAAGCGACTCTAATGCTCATCAAAAGAGCTCGATTCGGGCTCCAGTGCTGTAGAAACGTTGCCCAGCCACCGCCTATGGTAACGACGCGCTCCCGCTATTCGCAGCTTTGTAATCGTATTAATGCAGGTGCCTGGACGAACGAAAGCGGGAGTTACATGTTCGAAGGAAATGAGGCAGGTTACATTTCACTATCTTTACATCAAGGGTGCGCGAATGAACACCATGCGAACAGTGAAACAGCGTTCTGCTCTGAAACACAATACTCGCTATAACATTAAAACATCATGAATTTGTCATGTATCATTTCATTATTACTAATATGATACACTGGGCAATACTTTGAAATGAAAATATTCCCTTCGTATGCTGAAGAATGTTCAGACCCAATACTTAAAAAACTAACTTAATATAAAAGATTCATACATTATTTTGAATATTATTTAATGCATTTTTCGTAAATTTAGTAAGTAAAAATATAATGTTGAATAGAAGAAATCATTCAATTCTATCTGCTTAGTTGGAAGTGAGAACTTGCTTGGACATATACTGAGAATCTAATCTTCATCTCTGTTTTCGATATATGATCGTTGGTCTGATATCTGACCACCAGATTCCACATGGAGTGATATTTGGTCATTTGTGAATAACGAGAACTAATTTGAAAATTTCTTAATAAAAAAGTAGTAGAATTATACATTTAATAAAAATGATTATAAAAGCTATAAAAATTATATGAAAAATTATAAATTTCACATCAGAATAAACAATCAATTTTCAGAAGGTTTTTATTCAAATAAAGGATTGCGCCAAGGATGTTGTCTTTCACCAACTCTCTTTAAAATATATATTCAGAAAGCTATTCATCAATGGAGTAGAAAATGTTCAAAAATGGGAATCAATATGGACAATTATATGCTGTACACATTATTATACGCTGACGATCAAATGTTAATTACACAGGATTATTAAGATCTAGAAAATACAACATGAAAGTAAATTGAAGGATACGAAAAATGGGGATTACAACTTAACGTAAACAAAACGATATATATTTCATTAGGAGAAACACCGAGAAATGTGGTTTTAGGTGAAGGAAAAGGTATAATTCAATATTGTGATGAAGAAAAATATTTAGCGATTACAATTTACTTGAACGGAACCCAAAATCATGAAATCATGAAAAGAATAATGAAAGGACGAACTACAATTAATATGCTGAATGGAATTTTATGGGACAGAAACATTACTACAGTTACAAAAAAGCATATTTATAATAATATAATAAATAAGTGTTATAACATATGGAGCGGAAACTTGGCATTTAAAATCTAAAACAAATCCAAAATTTCTAGCAACTGAGATGGACTTTTGGAGAAGATTGGCAAGAATTTCCAAACGAGATAAAATCAAGAACGAGAATCCATGAAAATTAATTACATAATATTAGACTTTATACAAATAAAACAGTTTCAATGGTATGAACATGTTCAAAGGATGAAAGAAACACGTATTCCTCTGAAATTATTAAATTGGATGCCAATTGGTAGAAGAACAAGAGGTAGACCGAAAACAACATGGATACAAGGAATATTGAGGACAACAAATAACAAAAAATTAAACTTAGAAGATTGTCAAAATAAAATAAAATAGAAAAAAATAATTAAAATAACATAACGATAGAAAATATAAAAAATGTATAATGGTTATAGGAAAATGTACACTAATACATTGTAAACCTATTGAATAAATAAATAAAAAAAGTCAAAAAAATAAAGTATGTACGAGTCGTAATGAGAAAAAGAAATTCCTGAATTCATCTGCAAAAGGCTCACTGGAGTCAGTGCTGAAAGAAATAAAACATTCCGTGAATAAGGTTTTTAATTTAACCAGTTAAAGAAAATAGGCCAGGGATACTCAATTTCATGAAGCTTTAAAACATTTCATGGATGGCGACGATATACGATTTCACACATTGCGAGAAGAAAAAGGAAATGTATGGCAAATAGGACACTATCTTTTCCATTTACATTTTTAATGCCAATTTTGGAATAGGTTAATGAGATATTCCCACTATTTTTGAATAAGAAATAAATGTCCATTCATTTCTTCTGAAAGGAGCAACACTTATGACAAAAATTTACCACACTTATGGCAAAACTACGAACGCTCCAAAATTCACACTTCATATGAGCAATTTACTTTAGAGCAAATTTCTGAACTATTGCTGTTTCTGGTTTAGTCTGATATAATTTATTTAATTTTATTTTGATTCGCATTAACTTCATGGTCATGAGGGGCTAACACTACAGGTTAATGCAAGTATATCACATTACATATTTAGATTTTAGAATTAATGCACTTTTACTTTACACTTTTTCATTTTTATTACTGAATAACTAATCGGCCTTATCTTTTCCAAAACATTATCATTTTTTCGCAAAATTACATATTTTTATTCACGTTTTAGTACTTGTTACACTACAGTTTGAGTGTGTAAGTGTCAAAGTTTTAAACTGCAATGTCAGATCAAATGTCTGATTTAATGTGTCATAAATTTGTTGAATAAGACTGGTGCTCATATCCCATGATCAAACATCTGGAACCAGCGGACTCTCACCAATTGATACTTCTTTGAGCGGACTTTTCAGCAAATTTTCTATCACAACACAGCGACAGACATTTTGAGCGTTCTCAGAGGAAACTTGGAAATAAAGAAAATCAGCTTAAATTTTCCAAGTTTATTGACACGTGCGGGTCGCACAAAATACATCGGTGGGCTACGTGTTGTGCACAGCTGAACTAAGCCATGAAATAGTGCTAAAACTCGAAATAAGAACTAAAGAAAACTCTGAATACTGACAAGCGTCCAAGTAAATTGCGACAGCTGTTCGAAAACCTGCAAAAGCAATAAAGTAACAAGCGTCCGTAATTTTAATATTAGTGTCTTCGTCATGAAGTATTGACGCATTCCGATGGGCAACGCCTTACTTGGAGTCCACGGGCCGGGCGTAGAGAATACAGTGCTAGACGTAAGCGGAATCGCGGCGGAGGTGGAGGAGGGCCATCGCAATAAGAAGAGCGGTCTCTTGTGCTGGCGCACAGCTGCCACCCCGGAGAGTTTGCTTCTCATACGAGGACACTCTCCAGCGCTCTACCGCGTCTTACGCCCGCCCCCACACGCCCTTCCCCCTCGCCCCCGCTCTCGCGAGCGCCTCCAGGTATCGTCCTCGCACTGCGTATCGACCCGTGGAATCGCCGGCCGAAAGAGTCTCCAGGAATCATCCCGTTAATTAAAATCAAATCAAATTAGCGGTGACTGCTAGAGCGCGCACCCGCAGGCAAAGAAGGGGGCGGGGGCCGGAAAGAACGCCGGGTGTTCGCAGGTGGGATTGGAGAGGGGGTGAAACGACGCTGGGGTTGAGTGGAAGACGGGATGTCGGAGGATCTGAAAAGGGGGAAAGGAGGCTGAGTAGGGACGAAGAAAGTGGCTGGAGATGCCCATGGAAGACAAGATGCATTCGACAGTTTGGGTCACGATAGTGAATAGTGGTAGAAATGTAGAGGAGAATGGAAGGAAGGGCTATGAAGGTCTGCTACAACTTTCGTGTCAAGAATTTATGAAAAATCTCTACTGAATAAGTATATTTATAATATACAACGTGTAACATCTTGTGTCATTAGGTTTACTCTCTACTCTGATTATCAAAAGAGATAGCCTCGATTTTATTGATCAAATACGTTTTTGACAAAAAATGGGTTGGAAATTGTGAATGGGACACCTTCCAGAATGTTTTATGTTAATTGCGTAGGCCGAAAGCCGGAGACTCGTCATAAAATTTGACACGCGTAGCGAAGCGTCAATTCGCCTTAAATATTTCTCCTATCAATACCAGACGAATGCCGTTGCAGTACCCTAACAAACAGGTCGTGGAGGCGCGACGGGGAAAAACACCGCCACCTCTCGTGATAAAAACATGCATTACACTTACGGAACATATTACCATAGTAGATGACGCTCCCGGAAACATGAAATAATCATTCATTAATCCAATAAATGTCAATTGTATTTTTGTGATACTGTGAAGATCTGATTCACCAAAACGAATGTGTCAGTTAAAACAAATCAGATATTTCTGCAACGTTTCCCATTTTTTAATTCCACCCTTGGAAACAAAACTTAAGTTACTCCTCCTGTTTCTGGCACTACAATACTTAATGGATTTGTCATCTGTGTACAGTACAGCCGAAATATTTTTTAGATCATCGTGATGAGACAACTGAGAGAAGATGGTTTTAATGGAACCGAGGATGAAAATGGGAGTCAGGGTGGGGAAGAGATGGTCGCGCACGGTCTAGCTTCTCAGCTAGCATGAAGCATCTGCTACCATTAGATCTCGTACTAAGGACCTACCGGGCTACGAAGCCTTCGTAGCAAACTTGCGTGCATATTCTCTTTCAAAACCACCGCTTTTAGACAAAGTTTAGATGCACTGCGGTGAAATGACACTTTAAAGCTGTTGTAGTTGAACCCAAAGACGATTTTTTCAAGGCTACTTTGTATAGGTTTTCTGGTCTTGAAGAATTGGATTTACTCCCCCACTTTATGCACTAGGTTGTACGATGCTGCCACCTATTTTTCGAGAACCTTATTGTTTCCCGCAAGAATGCATCCGCTTTCAGGGTAAATCAAGGAGGCTTCTGGCAACGGCGCATCCTCAGTGGGAGCATCTTCAAGATTTTTTCTTAAAGTTCTTCACAAATATTTACTTTCCAGAGACACGTAAAGATAAGGGTTTTTGCGAAATTGGAAAGAGGAAAAGTTTCACAAACTTATGTTTTTATTGGTACTTCGATAAGGAATGTTAGGAGGAAACTCCACGATGATATCGAACCAGACACCTTTACAACACAGAGGAGGTCATTAATTTCGTATTTTATTACTGAATGAAGAATGCAATATTGAAGAACATCTAGTCAGTTGAACTGAGAGAATTATAAAATAGTTGATCATGTCACTATTGTTCTTCTCAGTGCATCGTTAAGAATCGAAAGTTTTGTATTCTAAATGGTGTACTTGGGTCATTATATTGCTGAAAAATACACTCGTTTGCAAATTCATTTCAACATTACAAGCTCGCAAATTTAACTTAAAAATGTCACTGTGCGCGAATTATTTCATTATCCCATCTAGAAACTGCTATTACCTTTCACCGCTGTCATACGTTCCCACACGATCACCGGATCTCCGCCGATGGGAATTACGTTTCGCGTTTCCAGCTTTCTCCATACCATGCGTTGACCATCTGACCCCGAAATGGAGAATTTGCTCTCGTCTGAATAAGACCTTCCTCCAACTTCCTTCTCTTCGACTATTCCCGAAAATTCATGATTTTGTTACAAATGCCAGGTGGTGCTGCCTGTTCATTTTACACACCCAAAACTTATTTCAGGAAATGTGTTCACAGTAGATATTGCGCCGAAACTCGTTGCGCACATTGCCAGTGGTCTTCTGCAATTCAGTGCCGCCAGGATCTAGTCCATGAATTAATCTTCACTGTAAAATCAACGATTCGCTCATCTTGTACCCTTAAGACTTGAGAGTGACAACAGCGCAGTTGGTTGTCTAATGATTTCCTCTCACAAATCGGTCTATAATGACATTTTTCGTTTATTTCGGGATTACAGACCATCGAGATATCTCCTTATCGAAGCGCACTCATTATGTCAGTGGATTTTCCCTTTGCACTCTTCCACTGTAAATATCATACATGGAGCTATTTCTCTACGGTGATGTTGTCCCTCCAGAACTCACAAAACAACTGACAGATAGCGGAGAGGAGAGGACAACTGTGGGTGAATAATGAAGAATGATGCAAAGTGCTTACTTAATTTTCTGTAATGGAATGCATTTGACTAAATAGTTACTTCCAATTGTCCAAAAATATTTTGCCTTCTATTTCGAAGCGGTATTCTTTTCATTCGGGTTTTGGTTAGCTTTGTTAAATTTATCAAAATAAACTTTTGTTGTCTTAGCAAATTAGTATATCTATTTCAACCGCGTGTGGTACCTCCAGGTTATAATATGAAACAAAACACACCTTTAGGAAACTGAAAAACCGTTTTCGTCAAACATTAATTACATTTCTCAGTACTTTCACCGCAAGACTATCCCGCTAAGGACACGAGCAGTATTTCTGTTTCGAAAGTTTCAATTCATAAATGTACTTGCATAGGCACCAAGCTTTCACTTTAACTGCTACATCCACCGTTTTGCGTTATGCTTCGTGATTCAAAGACATTTTGTTCAAGTAGCGAATTCGCTTGTGCAGTGGACGTAGCTTCCTTGATATGCTAGTTTCAAGTAACTGGTATTGAATACGCTTTGTTATATGAGCAAAGATACTTTTATTAGTCGATTAGCGGTATATTTGGGTTAAACAAATGATGCTGATACTGTACAAGGCTGGAGATACGAAACTTAATTCCCACTGTCAAACACGGCGGAGGTTCGATGCTCGTGTGCCAATGGTGAGGGATAATTACAGTTTACATTTGTAGAATGAAAACATTCATGTAAATATGCATCACTGAGTCAAAATTGTGAGTTTGTACTGATAAAATGAATTTGGAAACGAAAGGTGTTCAACAAAGAACGAAACCAATTGCACGTCACTCCAATGCCAGATCTAAGTCATTAAACATTATGGATCATCTTAGAAACGAACATTTAAAAAGAAAAAAATACAATCAGAACGGATCTAAAGTGAACCTTAGAAGAAAATTGGAACATCATTTCTATCCAAATACGCTACAAATTTGTCAAATCCATGACAACCAGGTTACGTTTTCTGGTCCGTGCAAAGGACAATCCTACAAAATATTTTTAAATCATTGTTTTGTAGCAAATAGTTTCTGTATCCAAAGAATTTGCGCGCCCCGTTTGACGCAGTGTTTTGTGTTTTCAGTATTATCACGGTAATGGTGTTTAGCTGCATGAAACTATGTTTGTGAAAATAAAATAACTTTTTTGTAAAGATTTTTTTTAAAGATTATTTTAGATCACTTTAAAAACGTGTAAGGTCATTAGGAAACACTAAGACTAAATATTGTTATAGTTCGTATCATACTGATGTTAACTCTCATTGCGCAGTTATCACAGATTCCAAGCAGAGAGAATACTAAAGTCCACTCCCTTTTTACACTGACTGTATGTTACATCCAACTTTGGGAGAAATAAAATGGATGCAAACAAGGGTTTTCCGACAATTTACATGCATTATCATACAGTAATTTTTTACTCCACGGAATCTGTCCTCGATCGTCTATTGTCCAGAGGCGTGTGCAGCGTTATACAAGAGGGGAGAGGCAACTACATTTCTGGAACTCCTGTCATATCCTTTTTAGTTAACAAAAAAACCTACCACAAGGAGAATTAAATGATAAATGTAATGACACAATTAAAAAATATCCGACTTTACGTTGAACTATTTACAGGGTTGCCAGGTTGGTTTGTAAAGCTTCTTTCCTAAATATCGTACATCCAATCCCCAAAATATTTGAAAAAGAGGCAAAACAGGAATTTATCATATTTTTGTGAAAATAATTTAGGGGGGAGGCAACTACATTTCTGGCTCTTGTATCACATTCTTTTTAGTTAATAAATAAAACCTATTCCAGGGAGAATGCAATAATAGATATAATGCTACAATTAACAAATAGAATTGATTTTACGTTGAACTATTTACAGAGTTGCCAGGTGATTTGGAAAGATTATTTCCTAAATATCGTATACACGGTGTATCTAATCCCCAAAATATCTGAAAAAAGGGAAAAATCAGGAATCGATCATATTTGCGAAAATAATAGTTATTTATGTACCAAGGGCCTTATGAGGGTTCGAAAGATCGAGCTACGACAAAAAGCTCAAGGGGCTTTGGGTCGAGCGTTTTTTGTCGCCCGAGATCATTACATCGCCCGTGGTACATATGATTTTATTTTTAATGTAATTTTAATGATAAAAATGATTTATTTATTAATTAAATAGTTGTTAATTTTACTTAGTTTGTCTTTTCATATTTCCTTCCCATTACTCCCTTTCATAATTCCCTCCCATGATTCCCCCCATAAGAGAATATGTAGCATCAATCAACTGTTTTCATATTTCCATCGTAACCATGATCTTTTAGATCCAGGTCAGTCATGCAGTGTATACTGTAATATACAAAATATTACAAAACAAACGCCGCGCTTTAATCTGGACGGTCGCGGTTACTAGGTAACGAAGGTTGTTGACGGGAAAGAGGGGGCGCTGGACGAGAGAGTTGGTGGTTGACTGGCATCGTGGTGGTAGCGGCGCGAATGTAATTTGAATTATTTAAGTAGGACATCGACGTGAATAGGGAGGATAGATTGTGGAACAATAGTGCAAGAAGTGAGTCAGCAAGAAAGAAGCAGACGACTTCGGTGACGACCGGCGCGAAGAGGGATTTTCGGCGCGGAAGCCAAGGGGCTACGAACTGCGGGGCCAACGTTTCACAACGCCAGACAATTCGGTACCGTGAACCTCATGCATGCAAGAATCAATAGAATTTTATATTGTTAATTCCAAATTCAATTTTTAATAAACAAAATTATTGTTGTGCCACGTTGTATGTAATTCCTTCGGAATATAAACGATTTCAGACTTCCAGGCTTCTCTGCATAGAGAGCATGAGAATCAAAGAACTGAGCTAGCAAAGTAAAGTAAATTAAAAGTAAATCTTCATTATTATTTTATCACAATACCGAGCTCTGTATCGAAGGCGACAAGCTACGACGCACCAGCAAAAAATAAAATGATTTATTGCGTAGGACTACGGGGCGCTTTTCCAAATGTTCAGGGGGAGGGCACGGCCCTTCTGACCTCTTCTTTGCGCACGCCTGAGCCTTCGCCGCAACGGCGACCTTGGCAGGCAACGTAACGCCCCGAAGAGTGAGTCGGCGTTGACGCTTGGTTGCTGCTGGCTTCGTCGAAATCTCCTCGCTGCCGCAGCGGCTGCGTCTAGCCATTTCGCGCCCCTATGTGGAAGCGCACGTCGTCTCTCTTCTCTCCCCCTCCCCGCTCCGACCACTCAAGGCGGAACGTGTTCCGGCGTTCGCTCTCGCGGGCGGAGAAGTCTCCGCTGGAGCTCCTGCGCGCCGCGCCGCTCGGCCCGCGGACGGACGTAGTAATCCGAAGAGCAAACGGCTGCGCCTCTGCTGACTTGACTCGTCGCGCCGCGCCGCGCCCGCACACGCCCCCGCCCCCGCCCCCGCCCCCGCTCCAGACCTCTCACACGTGCCGGAGTCGCTTCCGTCTGCGAATCGGGTTCCTATCACGCATTTTGCAGACTGTTTATTGTAGATCGGTGAGGTGCTGTCGTAAAGAATTGGCTGGAGCATTAAAGATCGCTTTGCTTCGGCCGCATTTCACCGCTCGGGTGCGATGGTTTTCTGGTTGATACATGGCCATTTTTTTAATGCGTCACTATTTAGGGACTCTCTTAATCCATTAATTTGATTGTTGGAAAATAACAGCTTGTTTCACACA
Organism: Acheta domesticus; assembly: GCA_031308135.1. Lineage (NCBI taxonomy): Eukaryota > Metazoa > Arthropoda > Insecta > Orthoptera > Gryllidae > Acheta > Acheta domesticus. The sequence goes on along the minus strand of JAHLJT010009436.1, from coordinate 257,258,065 downwards.
CGATGAACCGATCTGATGCAATGATTCCTCTTTGGTCACAGTCAAAGAGAAAGTAATCAATAGGGACCGGATTTTTATGTAATTACATCTTATTTGTCCTTCTACTTACCGTTCTCAAAATTGTAATCTTGGTGAATCTTAGCCCTCCTAACACAATATCGAATTTTTTCGTTACATATTTTTACATATTTAGTACTATATTACATATTTTACATAATTTGCTGTTTTCACAATGTATTTTCTTATTTTATCAATTTTCTTCTATTTAATTCGATATTTTTTATGAAAAGATGTATTTCTTTAAATATCAGCATTTTCCCTACATTATTGGGGAAATCTGGGTGTCCAAAGCATCATTGACACCGCATTTTATGATCTGAAATCTTACTTTCGGAGGAAAATTTGCGATCACTGACGTGTAACACAACGATGAAGCTACAGTGTATGTATGGTGGTCGTAGATCTCGCCAGTTTGTGCGATGGCTTCTATTGCGATACGTCCAGCTGCTAAATTACGGGCTTATGAAGTGAGCAGTTTTTATAAATTTAATTTCGTAAAACGTAAATGTATTTTATTATTAGTGTATTTTAATATTACATATTATATTCGATTTTACATATTTATTACATATTCATACTACTTTTATTACATATTTATGTACATATTTTGACGTTTTATACTACATATTTTTCCGGTCTCTAGAAATCAATTAAGTATGTTTTTGTCCTGCAAGCTGCTGGGATTCAGCACAACAATATTTCAAGTTCATCAGCAGTAAGCGGTTCAAGTTGGACATTGTACCCAATATCAACTGATAATGCTCATCATTTTTCTTTCATTTTCTCGGTCATTTCTTTTTTTTCCTTAAAAACATTCTAAAGATTGTGTACATACCTGAACCTATTAGTTACTTACAGCACAAAGTACGTTCGACTTGAGCATTGTAGTGTTAAGAATATTTATTCGTTCATGTTATTTTCTTAAGAATATGAAATTGGATATATGCTCAAAAACGATAACCACCGCCCCCATTACGCCACATTAATAGAAGGGATTCTTCTGATAAGGCGATTTTACCAGCTTTATTTTCCCCCAAAACGTTTTGCTTCACCTGGCGCACATTAGGCAGAAAAGGTCTTGAATTCTAGAAGTGTAGAGATCTTAAGTCTCTGTAGGCTCAGCTGCGGTTATGAAAGCAAATACTTAAAGAAGAACGTACGTAAGCAGATATAGACTTGTTTGCAGGTCGGAACATTGCGAGCACCTGAATTACCTGGCTTCAAGGACTCCCTCGCGCGGCAGATGTTCTCGCAACCCCGGGAGCCTGAGAGCGTTTACTTTGCATCCCAGATTCTACTAAATGATGGCCTACCTTTCGCGAATTCAAAAGGTTGAATTTAATCATACCAGTATATGTTCTGGAGACGGAAGAAGTCATGAAACTATGTTAGGGATTTTTATATAGTAAATTAGTAACATTACGGTCTTTTAAACAGCTATCGTCTCCCAGTTTTTCTACTGAATGTAGTTCCTTTTTACTGTGTGTATCTCCTGTTGAAGCTCCTCTTGGTTTACCTACCTACTTCGTAACTGCCATTGCCATTTTTAAACTTATGTATATAATAAATGTTTAATTATTCAAAGTCACACTTCCAAGAAATGAGGGAAAATAAAAATTAATGGCAGTTGACGTCTCATATTGAAAACTAAATTCCCATGAAATGACAGCATGATCTGACAGAAGAACAGTTTTTAACTTAATGTAATAGCAAATATTTCGTTTATAGTTCCACTTGAACTAGATACAATACGACGAAAAAAATCATACAAATGCGAAGAAAAGGTTAATTATCCAAAAAATACTTATTTGGTTGATCTACAGATGAATACTGTTGATGCAATGATACCTAAAATGTCATGAATAAAAATGCAAATTTAAAATAACCAACATAATCCCCGATAAATCACTATTAAATATCAAGATTGCTTATTATTGATATTAAAAAGAAAAAATTTGTATTTTTATTGTTTTACTTGTTTAACTTATTTCATAGCGTAAAAATCTTAAGTTATATTGGTTTCAAAACGTCTGTCATTTATTATTTATGGGTATACATAGTTTCATTTCTTGGAAAATTTGTGCGTTACGATTCTGTGAACTTTATAATCATTACAAGTATGGATATGAGGAAAGTACTTAACAAAAATATTATCATAACATTGACACTGAGATAATATTTAACGGCGTTTCGCGGGACTTATTTAAATTCCTTAAACTATGCCATTGAAATAGAAATATCGCAAACATCGTAAACTCCACACCACTTCCTACCATTATATCATTGAGTGGAAATGGCGTTAAGTTTTGGCTTCGTTTTGATTACGAAACAATACAATTCGTCTTAGCAATTGGTGATGAACAGACACACTTGAATTCTAACAGATTTAATGTTTACATAAAACTTACATAAACTTAAAACTTACATAAAACTACCAAAACACGTAAAGCTTCGCATCCTAGCTCACTTGAAAACAAAGCCATTCCTACTGAGCCTAAAAAACAGGTACTTATTTTAGCTGACAGCCATGGTCGCCATCTTTCCTCCATTCTCAGTAGGAAGTTACCCCCCAACTACTCAGTCTCGTCTATTTTTAAACCTAACGGGAGGTTTGCAGACGTGACTGCAGAGTTGGACACTCACACGAAGACAATGACCAATCAGGACACAGTCTTTATCATCGGAGGGCAGAATGACATTAATTTGGGCGGTAACTTTACACCTGAGCAACATGTAAACAAATTACAAAGTGCCGCCCAAAATACTAACATTGTAGTCTCGACTCTGCCCTTCTGGTACAACAGGCCAACACTCTGCAGCGAGATTAAGCACGCAAACCAACAACTAAAACTGCAACTGAGAGAAACAGATGTAACACTTTTTGAAATGAATTTCCTCTCAGTAAAACACTTCACCCGGCACGGTCTCCACATGAACCTTGCTGGAAAACATGCAGTCGGTGAAAAGCTTGCACAATACATCATCAACTCCAGTCCTACGCAGCGTCCTGCCAAAAATCCATCCCTTTCACCTTCCTTACGTTCCCCACCCCCACCCTTATTCTGAACCCTCTTACCCCCTCCTGTGAACCTACTCCCGTTTCTTCCATTCCCACTACCAATGACGCCTCTATTTCCTCACAACCTGTGACTGCTGGGACACATTACAACCTTCGACCACGCACTCGAGGTAAAAATGGAGTAAATATATAGCAACTACAGTCAGATGCAGCAGAAAAACATTCGTGTAGGTACTTGCAAAAAATAAAGATATTGCACCATAATGTTCAATCCCTTTCAAATAAAACTGAGTTTATCGAGGGCAGCTCTACAGAGCGATTTAAATCAAATGGATGTTCTTTGCTTTACAGAACATTGGTTATCTCCTAATGAACTTGGCATTTTCCAAATTCCAAACTTTTACCTCGCAGGCTATTATTGTAGAAAAAGAGAATCTCATAAAAGTCCGGCATACGGAGGTTCTTGTATTTACGTTAAAAATAATATTGATTCTATCTCCTTGACGGAATTCAATGAGTATGCCGTTGAAAATGTTTTTGAAATTTCTGTTGTACATCTTCCTGTGCTAAAAATGATATTGCTTTGCATCTACAGGCCTCCAACAAAGAGAGCTGCAGATTACATTTTGTTCTTAGAAAAACTAGAGATAACACTTATCAAAGTCATCAATCGCTCTTTTGAATCCATTGTTGTATGTGGAGATTTTAACATTGATTTTCTGGTCGAATCTTGTGAGAAAGAGCAGTTTCTTAACTTAATTAATTCTTTCAATTTAGATATTACAATAAAAGTACCTACACGGATCACAGTAAATTCAAAGAAGGCTATCGATCAAATTATAATTAACAAAACCACTACTCGACATGAAATTGAAACAAAAGATTTAGGATACAGTGACCACGATGCACAAATTCTTACCATTATACGAAATGCGAACAATGACACAATAAATAATACACGTATGAGTAGAGTGTTTTCTAAAAGTAAAATAAAATTATTCATTGATTACTTACAACAGGAGTCATGGGACGCAGTTTATAATACTATTGATACAAACGATAAATATTATTCTTTTTTTTCAACGCTTTCATTTCATTTTAACACTTGCTTTCCTCTTCAGAAAAGAAAATTAAATATTTCACGCAAAAACAATTCTTGGATAACACAAGGGATTAGAACATCATGTAAAAACAAACGAGTTCTTTCTTTCATTTCTAAGCATCATAACGTATCTCAAGATTTCCTCCTGTACTTTAAAAAATACAAATCATTGTTAAGAAAAGTCATAAGGCAGGCTAAAATCATGAAATACGATCAGGATATTTTGAACTCAAATAACAAAACAAAATCAATGTGGGATATAGTAAAAAATGCGACCAAACCAACTAGAAACCTTGTAGAGAATGTTGTTTTAAAAGATAACGATAGAGATGTGAACGATCCGGCAACAGTGGCTAGTCTCTTTAACCAATACTTTTCGAGAATTGCTGTCGATCTCGCTAAGGGTTTTCAGCCACAAAATTCAACATCTGACGTTTCCCTAAAAGTCTTAGACACTATGTTCGTTTCCGAAACCTCTTCCTATGAAATTCTCAAAATAATCGGTAAATTAAAAAATAAATATTCGGCCGGTTTAGATGAATTTCCGGATTGTTTGTTAAAGACGTGCGCGCCAGCCATTATACACCCGTTAACTCACATATTTAATGCATCCTTATGCACCGGTATTTTTCCAGATATTTTTAAAACAGCTAAGATTAAGCCGCTCTTCAAAAAAGGCAACAAAAATGAAGTTCAAAATTATCGGCCAATTTCTCTTTTGTCAGTTTTTTCAAAAATATTAGAGAGACTTTTTTATGTGCGAATGGAAACCTTTCTCAATAAACACGACGCGTTTTCAAATTGCCAAAATGGATTCCGGAAATCAAAATCTACGGAAACAGCCATTTTTTCTTTTCTTAAGGATGTTGCCTCATCATTGGATCAAAACGAAGCAACTATTGGAATATTTTTAGATCTTTCAAAAGCTTTTGACGTCATTGATCATAACATTTTACTTTCAAAATTACCTTCGTATGGAATCCGTGGTATTGCTCTAGATTGGCTATGTTCGTACCTTAAACAACGATCTCAGAGAGTAGAAATACCTTACTGGAATGATGGAACCTTATGTACACACCTTTCCGGTTCTTTGCCAATTGTACGTGGAGTCCCGCAAGGATCGATTTTAGGCCCTATTCTCTTCCTATTATACGTAAATGACATGCCCTTAGCGATTCGAAACGGAAGAACAGTTCTCTTTGCGGATGATACAAATATTCTTTGCAACAAAGAAACCGTAAATAGTACAATATCAGACGTTTCAAATTGGTTCCGTAATAACAAATTAAAAGTAAATGAAAATAAAACAGTTTCAATGCAGTTTTCCATATCAAATAAAAAATTCTGTACTCCATTGAAAATGAACGGTGTGCCATTGACTGATGTTAATGTAACAAAATTTTTAGGTCTATCAATTCAGCCAAACCTCAAATGGAATGCCCACTTAAATGAATTGAACACAAAATTAAGCTCATTATGCTACGCGTTCAGAATTCTTTCAAATTCCGTCAGCCTTCATACAGCTCGTTGTGTATATTTTGCCAATGTTCACTCCCGCCTGAGATATGGCATAATATTTTGGGGAAACACATATTATAGCTCACAGACTTTCAGATTACAAAAAAGAATTGTACGAATAATAAGCAAATCCAACCCACGTGATTCTTGTAAGTCACTCTTTATTAATCTAAGAATTTTACCATTACCTTGTCTCCTGATTTACGAATCAGTAGTTTTTGTCAAAAATGACCTACTTAAGTGCGGGAATATATTTTCAGCAAACGCCGATGTCTATAAGTATAACACACGACGTAGTAATCATATTCACCAGGTGGCAGTATCAACAGCTCACTACAAAAAATTCACATACAATTCATGTACATTACTCTACAACACTTTGCCAGAAGACATTAAACGATTAAATTCAATAGAAAAGTTTAAGTCCCAAGTAAAAGCTTTTCTGCTGCATAACTGTTTCTATACAATTCGAGACTATACCGAGCATCAAAAAGGAAAGTTTAATTAATTTTAACAATGATAGTTAATGTAATTATTTATCATTTGGACTGTATAATTCTAAAGAACCTGTAACAAGTATTGTACCACAGTTTCTGGGTTGATGGCCCCCATCTCGATCAGGTTTTTCGTCCAGTTTCCCTGATCCTTGAGCAAATGCTGAGATGGTCCCTTGTTTTGCTTCTGGACATAAATGTAACTTCATTATTTGTGCACGTCTTCTGAATTTCAGTGGGAAATATAGTTATTCAAATTATCGTTTTTCATATTATCGCGGCAAAAAGTATTATTCTTTCATGAAGAGGCAGGAATTTATAGCTAAATTACCTTTGAAAATATATTTTATTATATAGGAGCGAATATTTTGTCAACAAAACTCGAAAAAAAACCTCTCTTTTCTGTATTCAAAATTCGACTAGAATATGGTTTAGGATAGAGACCACAGAATTATGAAAACGTGCACAAAATTCACTTCTCCCCATAGCTCGTCATACGCAGTTTTTAACTGTTTTTGACGTAAATAAATAAATAAACTTTTATTGAAACGGTTTTCAATATGGGCGGTGTTTGGGTAAGGTAGTGGATTAGCTATTTATACTAATAATTGACTTTTATCAAGAAAATTTGATGTTTTTTACTCGCCAACGAGGTTGAAAATTTACAGAAAGAGAATCTGATTCAATGCTGTATCCATTAAATTTAATATTAGGGATTCATCTATTTAAATATTTATTATTATAATTTAATACAAAAGATTCTATCAAATGAAATGTTGATTTAGTAATATTTTTAATGCGCTTTTCAATCTTGCACATTAGCTCTTCCGAAAATATTCGATAATGAAAGCAATATTAAGATACATCTGTAATTTCAAAAATTACCAACGATATTGCACACTATTTCCGCACGTAACTAATTTACTGTGCATTTAATTACTGGTTATTACTACTAAGATTTTTGTTTGTTTTAATTATTTTATTTTGTTAATTTTATTTTTTATAATACTTAAAATATGAATTAACAAATTAGGTAACTTATTAATTTAAATAATTTATTATGTTTATTATTTATTATAATTTTATTTTTGTCTGTTTTATTGTTCTACAACATAGGTTCCATTTTATTAAACAAGAAAATATGCCAGACGCACTGAAAAAAGGAGAAACAGAAGACATCAATAGAAATCGTATTTCCTTTGTCAGAGTGTACGAATTTGCAACCCGTAAGGTACGTGACGCAAAGCATTTAAGATAGCAAAGAGATGTAGATATGTGAACAACACGCAAAGTGTCAATAGCAATAGGGAAGAACCATTCAATGGGAAGAACCGGGGTGTGGGAAGCTCCACCTTCCCACAACGATAAGTAAACCCGCAACATGGGCATGGAAAACCGAAAGAGCTTACGATAAACAACCCACTCCAGAACAGGTTGGCCTCGTCAATTCAAGCTCCAATACGACCGCAGCACCGTGCGTTGTAATGCCTAAATAAACGCGGGAGGCCAAAGGAATGTTTGGGCTGCAGCGTCGTTTGAGGTGCGCGAACGTAAATGCAGAGGCCGATACCGGAGGCGCAAAGTCGTCGTAAAACGCGAATGACCAGAAATAAAATTTTACAGGCCCTTGTTGCAACGGCGCGTTGAGCCTTCACTTGGAGACTCGCTCACGCGCGCCAGAGGAAGTTGGGCCCCATCGGGTGGCGGTGGTGTCATATAAAGCAGCTTCCTTTGCGTTCGACACCTTTCCAATATTGCTCGGAAAAGGAATGATTAGAATGTCAAATGACGAGAAAAGTGACAACTACTCTTGTGAAGTAACAAGTATAGGTTACACCAGGCATATCAAGGTTCTGGGCAAGCTTATTTGAGTTCTCGGGTCGTTCTCCGGTCCAGAACAACTGACGTGTGGTGTGAAAGGAAAGGGCTGTACAAATTGCTCTGGAGTGGTGGTACGTCAATTAATACCCGGCCCATGACAGTCTTTGAGAGAGGTCAGTTGACTTCTACTTCAGCCGACCTGGATGGACAAGATGGGGAATTATTGCTTCCAACGTAGAAACATAACGCTCTCTCAAAACATATTAGGTTATAATAGATCTCACTTCAAGAAAGAATTAGAAACATTTTTTTAAAGGTTCGAACTGTCATGGACCCGGCTATCAGGGAGTGGGAAAACAGCACTGGTTAGTAGTGAGAGCGGAGCCTTGACTGGAGATGAAATAAATAATTCAATAAATAAGCAATAATTAAGTTAATCAGTAATACTAACCACTAATATTGATTAGTAAGTTAGTCAGTAATAATTAAATTAATCAGTAAGCGATAATTAACTTAATCAGTAGTAAATTGATAAGTAAATTAGTAAAAATATCATCAAATAATTAAAGGAGCGCGTTAGCTTTTTTCCCCCTCGAGTAAGTGGAGTTGAGGCGGTGCGGGCTATCTTCTGGGGCGCTGTTTGATTTCAGGGGCTGAGGAGGCCAAAGACTGGATGGAGAAGATGCCCACGCCAGGAAATAAATAGTTTAGAAACAATCTAGTAGTTTAGCATGTACTCTTCTGATGGCAGGTTTTTCCCACTTCAGGGTTTTTTTCCTCAGCCGTTCCTTATGGTCTCCTTTCCGCGGCTTTGATACGATGAGGAGACTATTCGGGCTGAATGCCAGAATTCGAAAGGTTAGAATGCGGTAGGATATAGGTATTGTAATGGCTTAAAGGCCTTCGGCCTAGCCACACAGTTAAAAAATATTGCAATTATATATAAATGTGTAAAATTACCTATTAAATAAAAAATGAATCAATTCAATAGTTAGTTTTAATCCACAGAACTTCCAGGAATCGTAAAGAATCACACGTCCACGTGTAGCAGGTAAGGCGAGAAATGTTGTATGTCGAAACCCATGATTCTATTTGAAAATGAAGTTAATATAATAATATTTCAACATAGAGATAATTTATGAGCGTAGCAGGGCAATTAAAGAAATAATAATATTGATAATAGCAGAGGACGTAATCCCTTTATGATATCAATAAAACTGTGAATAGTATCAAGATTTACTAATATTAATATCTGAAGGAGAAGTAGAAATATCACCAATGTTGTCCAAAGCTGGCACAAAAGAAATTGATTAATAATTAAAATAAGTGGATTATCTCAAATACGATGAATTCCGTAATGATTAGATTTTAAAATGAAGTTAATACAATAATATTTCAACATAGAGAGAATTTATGAGCATAGCAGGGCAATTAAAGAAATAATAATATTGATAACAGCAGAAGATGTAATCCCTTTATGATATCCATAAAACTGTCCACAGTATCAAGATTTACTAATATTAATATCTGTAGGAGAAGTAGAAATATCACAAATGTTGTTCAAAGCTGGTACAAAAGAAATTGATTAATAATAAAAATAAGTGGATTATCTCAAATACCATGAATTCCGTAATGATTAGATTTTAAAATGAAGTTAATACAATAATATTTCAACATAGATAAAATTTATGAGCATAGCAGGGCAATTAAAGAAATAATAATATTGATAATAGCAGAGGAAGTAATTCCTTTATGATATCCATAAAACTGTCAACAGTATCAAAATTTACTAATATTAATATCTGTAAGATAAGTTGTCCTAATATTAATACCTGTAGGACTGTTGTCCAAAGCTGGCAAAAAATAAATTGATTAATAATTAAAATAAGTGGTTTATCTCAAATACGGTGAATTTCGTAAACTCTGGACGTCATTCAGGCTACGTAATGAAGTCACATCAATAAATTGTTTCATCGCCTCTAGCAACCAAGGAATTTTGCAAACCACGACAAACCACTTTTCAAACCATTTTACCAGCACAAAATGATTGATTTAACATTAACTATACAATTCTTACAAAATAAAAATTGACAATTCATGCACAAAAGTATCAAATATGAGTCAAAGGGTCGCAACAGAAATAAAGATCTGAACAAATTTGAAGAAATATTCATACATTATAATATCAATGAATACAGTACCTTTAGGATTTATGAAAGTTTAGTTTCTGCTCTTGAAAAACTTTTGCATTCCCGTTAGGACTACTGAAATTGTGGTGTAATTCACGTTCGTAAATTGGTATTCAGAGGCCTGGCCTGCTACTGTTTCATATTGGGACTATGGAAAACTTCACTATGGGAAATTGGGTGGGATTATAATTATTGCTTACGACAAAATATTTTATTCGAGGATTTATCAAAGGTTATTTAAGTGAGGCCTAAGGTTTTTGATATTTCAACATATTCAGAACAAACGAGTCATTCATTCATCGCGTAATAAAAATAGTTGATAATCTCATTCCAACAAAATTCAAATCAATAAAAAAATGCATGATGAGCTGTGAATTAACAGCACACACTTACTGCAAACGAAAGCAAATTTTGTGCAATGAAATAAATCCACGGTAAATCGAAAAACGAAAGGAAGTTCCGTCGAAATCACGAAAGAGAAACTACGTGAAAACAGCACGTGGACAGGATGTGCACCGGCACCGGTGACCTCATTGTCTGGAGACTCTGATCCGTGAATTATAGAGGAGATGGTTGGCCACGTAGGCCGTTCTGCCGCGCTTTGGGGGGCCCGTATATCGTAAGGGCCCGCGCCAGCACCGGACGGGGACCTATTGGTGCCACAACGGCAGCCGCAGGAGCCGTCGCCCTCGGCGCTCGCTTCGCCCGAGGCCTGTGAGGGCTGTCGCGGAGAGTTGGGACTGCAGAGAAGCGTCTCACGAAAGGGCGATGGGAGGCACTGAGTGTCTCCACGTAAGGTATACTTCTTGTAATTTTACGTCAAAAGCAGTTAAAAATTGTGTCTCATGTGCTAAGCGGGTAAGTGTATTCTGTGCACGTTTTCTTAATTCTGGGATCCCTAATCTAAGCCATATACAAGTTGAATTCTGAATACAGAATTCTGAATTCAGAAATAAATAAGCGATTGAGCAAGAATTGATAAGAAAATATTAGCTCTGGTGTCATAAACTCTGTTTTCAAGGGCACATCAACTATAGATTTGCGCTCTTATCCTTCATCATGTCCTTCGTGAAGGAATATTCTTCCTGCCGCGACAACATGCAGAACGATAATTTGAATACCTGTTTATCCCAGTGAACTCTAAAAGACGAGCACAGTTGGTGAAGTTACATTTATTGCACCTTATAGCATTACGTTTACATATTTCAAGACCAACTGGCAAGTATTTAATGATTAGCAATGTATCTAAATACATTTTGATTTCTTACCTTACAGTTATTGAATTAAAACAATATATTTTGAAAATAAATTTTGCTCTCTTGTCTAATATGCCTATACATGGCTGAAAAGTCTAAACAAATGTCAATAAAAATTCATGTAAAGTGACAAGCTCGATATTAATCAAATATTTTTCATTAAAAATCTTGCAATAGTTGAAATGTATTAAAATATATATTATTCAATTAATTGAAGTTATTCATAAACGCCAGACTTTCTGGTTTAATTTTAAACCAAAGCTGAAATTTTCTCTCGACCACAGCTATATGAAGCGGTTGAGTCAATAAAAGTGAGGTCTAGGTTTTTGTAAACCCGCCACTATGGAAATTAACTACACAGCAATATGTGTTAGTATTGAAATTATTATAATAAAACATTTAAAAACTCATTAATTCATCCCGCAAGTAATCTCAGCTGTCACATCCGGTCTGTGACCATCAATCAAAAAGCGATCTGCTCCCGAAACAAGCTGGACAGCTCTCCAAGCGATGGACATGCGATGGCATGAACGAGATCCCCATCCAAATTTTCCCCCTCCCCTTGTCCACGGGTTGACAGAGTTCCGTTTCTATGCAGTATATCCCTTTCCACAAGTTCTTATATTGATATAGTCTCCAAAAATTTTACATGGGGAATAACAATGCTCGAGACATTAGTAAGATGTTTACGTGGAATACCTAACAAATCTGGAAGAGAGAACTAATAAATATACTAAATCAACTTTAATAGACACTGTAGTGGAAAGCAACGAAAAGTCAAAATATATCGTATGTGTACTCACAAGTTCGGTTCAATTCTTAGAAATGATTCCACACCTAAAGGAATTGCGTTTCAAGGAATATGATAGAGTACAGGAATTTAGCAGTCAAACGTGTTGAGCCGCATTAAGTAGTTAACTTAATCTTCGTTATTCAGGGGTGCATATTATACTCGTCGATTGATACTAATTTTAAAATGTATCACTATTATTTTTGGCAGATTTAGTACATTAGTTAGTATAGAATTAGTTTAGGAAGATTTGGTAGATTAATATCATGATTAGAAAGCCTTTGTGTTGTGAAGAATTATGAATCTTGCTTTCGAGTAATGTTTTATTTAATTTTAATCACATACTCCGTGACATATTTCCAACCACTGCAGAACCAAATTCAGTAATTTGAATTATACTTCTTTCAGTATGTACTACTTCAATTAACTTTTCTAATTCACATTAGGAACTGTCGGTATACGATCACAAGGATAATTAATAACACACATTACAGCTGCCTAAATTTCAGAAATATGGCTGGTCAGAGACCACGCCATTTCTGTGTTTATCCCAGCGTGACGCAACGTACAGTTCCGCAAAGTAAACAGGAACAATACAATGCCACACGAATACGCGCTGAGGAAACGATGCGCTTACTTGATGTACAGCCTTGTAATAACATGATGACTCTGCAGTTACCAAATTATCATAAAATGGGAGAACTCTCTATTGAGGGAGTACGAGGAACCTGTGTATACGAGGTAAGTGTGGTACGTGAAGACACTGGGCTGAAACTAATGTTATTTAGGTCGAAAAAATCTTGTTTAAAATTCTCTCGGATCAATTGTTGTAATTTTATATAGCGTGGTTCCTGAAGATATATGGGGTGTAGCATGTGCTATGTAGATGTCATTATTTGTCGGAAATGCGAGTGTAGAAATGTCGTGGAACATGGGAAAAGCAGCAGTTCCAAAGCAGAAATAACAATGTACGCATCTACAAACCACTTTCCCTGAACTAATAATTCTTTATTAATGTAATTATTTACATTACGTCTCTTTTCCTAATATTATTCATGCCGAAAATACACGGTCAAACCTTTTGGATATATTAGAATACAAAAAATAGAGTTTCTCGGAATAGCTTTGATTACTTTAAAAAGTAGGAGAATTGTATTTTCATCCTCATTTTAGGATGTAAATCAATTTGAAATTATGGAAATTACGGCACTAATTCCTCACAGATTTGTGCGCTGTATCTAAATCAAATTACATCACATTATATTACTGTTTAGTGTACCATTTCTAATACTATGAAAGATTCTTAAGTTAAAAAAAAAAACAAATAGCGTTTGATCAGAGAGTTTGATGCTCGCGCATGATAATGCTTAAAGGAACATTCTGGGAATCTCTCAATTACTCACCAACTACCCACACACTAGCTTCTGCCCATGCAAAACGTTAGAAAACAGAAAAAAATGAGTAAGCGTGAGCCCTCTTAGACGTTACTAATTATAATTATTAGGAAGAGGATTTTTATGCTCTAAAAGCTATAATAATGCTTTTAAAAATGTACATTTATGGCCTAACAAATCTGAAATATGCATTTTAATATGCAATGAAAATTAACAATATTTCATTTCCTCTATAACCATTTTTTGATAAAATTCAGGAGAAGCATGCTTGGAATAAAACTTTATATTTTAGTGCAAACAAAACATAATGTACCCTACTCCGCGAGAGAAATAATTAAAGTAAATATTCACTTTAGAGGAGTACATTGCAGTCTTGTTTTATTTCTTATGACGTGTTGAAAAATTTGATATCAAGAAATATCCTACATTTTCACACGTATATTAACATCTGTAGAAAACAAAAGATCAACTGTGGCAATGGCATCTTTTGATTCAAGTCACGGTCACAAATAAATAGATTATATGAAAAGATGAAACGTTTCATATATGTCTTCATTTTAACAAAATATGCGCCTATAATTACAAATACTATATTATTATTATTATTATTATTATTATTATTATTATTATTATTCCTCTAAATCACGACTAAATATGTTATGTCGGCTGAATATAAAATCTACTCCAGGTAGCAACCAGCTACCTAAGGAGTAGATCTAGGGACTGTCGGTGCCTCTACAATACTTTGCGCAAAATATGGGCTGTTCCAAATAAAGCGATTTCTTGCACTTTTCAGTCTTTTGAATTACCTGGAGTTTAGACAAGTTCTTACACAAGTTTTGCGGAACAAATCCCAGAGCTCCGATAACTATCGGGACAACCTGTGCTTTTACGCCCACATTCGGCTGATCTCGATTTCCAAACTCTTGTTTTTAAGACGTTTCTCTACCTCCTTGGTAACGACGTTTTGATCGCAAGGTACAGCAACATTGACAAGTAAACACGATTTGTTCTCCAAATCCCGGATCACTATATCCGGTTTGTTTGCCGCTATCGTGCGATCAGTTTGAATTTGTTGATCGTACACAATCCAACACACGTCACCGGTTTCGGTGAGTGTTCGTACCACTTGGGGCATGTGTTTGGAACTTCGAGGGCGGTACAGATCTGCCAGTGGAGGTAGCTACACACCCTGTCGTGTCTTTTTAAGTATTCGGTCTTTGCTAGGGTTGGACAAGCTGAGACATTATGATCGATTTATTATTATTATTATTATTATTATTATTATTATTATTATTATTATTATTTGCGTATGGGCCACTACTGACCAGCAACACGTTTCTTTCTTCCGAGACCCAGTCTGGAGAGATCAACGTGTGAAATTATGAGGATCAGCCTTCCGGCCGCATCCCTTGGTTATGACTAAGTTGTTAGCATTGAATAATCAATTACGAGGTGATAGGATTATTACTATTATTATATTATTATCGTATAGAGTGATGCTGAGGGGTGAAAGGACTAGGATGATGGTCGGAAGTGTTAAATGGGGTAGTGGGAGGTGTTGGTGGTCTTTTGGAACCATCCCAGCATTCGCCTTATGACGAAGGAAAACCGCGAAAGCCCCGGTCGGGATGGGCCAGCCGGGGATGAAACCCGAACCTCCCGATTGCGAATCCAGTGCGCTAAGCAGTGAGCCATTTCGCTCGGTATGTGTATGTGTGTGTATCTAATATATACATTGTAGCATCATAGTCTAACCCAATGTCAAGAAATTTCACTCAGCTATGCCGTCAAAAATAATCAAAATTATGGAAATCCGTTCCCTACTAATTACACTGAGAGCATTTTGTTCCCAATAGAATCAGATCGCATGAAAGAGATGTCCACGAAAAGCAGGGCACGGGGTAGACGCCCACTGGACGAGCTATTTGCCACTCCATTCATGAGGTCGATTGCCGAACCGCGCTATCGCACTGTGCTACTGTGTCGCGAGGTAGGGCACCGCGCAGCCCTCGTGAATGGCGACGTCCCCAGGGAGGGGGGACAGAGGCAGGGGGCGTCGGTGTGGGCGGCGGCACCCAACGCGCCCATGTTTATGTAACGCCGTCCCAGTCGCAGCTGTCGCCGGCGCGTCGTGTCACGTGCGCACCGTGGAAGAACTCACAGTCCCACCCCTTACACGACGCCCCCCTCGACCTCGCGGCGTCCGCATGAATAAGACATGTAATTTAAAACCATGTCCAATACCGAGGCGCCGCCGGGGTGATCGCCGCCGCGGACCGGGCCGTCGTCGGCGGGCAGAAGCGCCTGGCTGAAAAAAGAGGCCGGAACCCGGCCGACACACCTCGCTGGCGCCGCGGCGCGGCGCGGCGGCGAAAAAACGGCGGTGACGTGCCGGCAACGCTGGCCCGCCCCGCCCCGCCGCGCCCCGCCCCCGCCATCGCTCGGGACCTCGGGCGGAGCGCGCGCGCGCCAGTCGGAGAAAAAAACGCGATTTCGTGCGAAGTATTAGGTACGGGAGGGGGGGCTGAGGTGCCGTTCGTAATGCAAGGATTCTCTCCACGGTGATCCGGCGGCGCCAGATGAGATCAAACATTCAAGAAGTCAAGAAGTGGCCGGCAAAGGACACGAATGGCACGTAAAATGAGCTATCAGGCTCTGTGAGCGGAACGTTAGGATCGTTCAACCTAATCAACCACTGTTTTGAGGCATGAGCACGTTCTTTAATTGTATTTGTCTGGAGTTTCCTTAAATACAACGGACGAGCAGATATCAGTTAAATCTTGAACAATTATGAAATATAATATAAAAAAATGAACAATTATGAAATATTATATCAAAGTCACAAAATCCCCAGAAACAAAAAAAGACAAATATTTGAGTAAACCCTTTTTGATTATCACACCTACTTAAGACAACAAAATATTGATCGTAAACCTTCAACTGGTAAATTATACGAAAAAAATTTCAACACTACCAAATTTCATCATAAACATTTGGTATTTTTGAGTTGTTTTTCTACGTATGTACAAAATACTTCATGTTTATCATAAAGAAAAAACAGAAAAAATATTTTGCTCATTAAAAGACATATTTCCCTGAAAGATAAATTCCACCTCTTTGCCTTAAGTTAGTGATAGATAGTATCTTATCAACAAAAATATATGTCAATATTATCCTGAACAAGAAAATATGTTGCTCATCCACAAAAAAATGTACCCCATCTTCATTTTTATTCCGTATCGAAAATCACTGGCTATATTTCAAGCTTTGCAAAAATCTTGAAACGAATAAAAGGTTCGCTTTATACGGAAAGAGCATCCTTTACTGCCAAACTAAGAACAGCAATATGTCACTCTAAGAAGAGAACTCTGTAGGCGGCGCAAAATCTGTCACACTAAGCCATCTATATTGCTGTTGAAACATCACGAGTTCAATGAAGCATATCGTCTTCAAAGCAAAAGATAAAAAGCGCACTAAGGAATAACCATGTCAAGGTTGAATGACTCACTGATTCTTTTGAGAGAGATATAAGGATGGTACAGGCACATTTCTTATATACGAGGCTTTTAACATCACTCGATTGAGAATCGTTCACTGCAGGGTGGGCATAATACGAAACATGTTTCTGTTATTGCTGCAATGGAAACAAACAACAGCGTGTATTCCAGGTCGCGAGAATGAAAGTTGGGGTTTGAGGCCAGGCCATCATCACTCTACCTCCAAGTCCTGCGTGAAGGCCAGGCGGTCGACGGTGACTTCGTTGGTGGAAACATTCTTGAGGCGGATGAACCTTTTCATCGGACACTCGCCCATGGCTGGTTCGCGGTGCGGGGGCGCCGACAACACGTCGGGCGACGGACGACGAAACGACACGACACGACACGACGCGACGCGCACGGGGCGACGGCACGCACTGGCGACGGCGGCGGCGGCGCCTCCTTTATACGGCGCTGGCGTCTCCTTCCGCATCCGGAGGACGTTGTGAGGACGGGGGCGGCGGCGGGGGCGGGGGCGGCACCGAGCCTCGAAGTTCCCGGTGGGCCGCGAGCGTCGCCCGCCGTTGGCGCGTCGGGCCAGGCGGGAAAACCGCGGCTCCCGCGGCGTCGGTGGGGGGCGGCGGCGACGGCCACTGAGCGTGAGCGCCGCCGGGGGAGGGGGTGGATCCGAAGGACCCGTGGCAATGACAGTGAGATCGTAAAACCCAGGTGCGATGGGGGGCGGGGCTTGTTCAAGAGCCGCTGGCGTCTTGGACAGTCCGCCGCTGCCCCCGGCGTGCACCAATCGGCGGCGGCGCCCGTGACGTGTGCGCCAGGGGCGGGGGCGGTGGTGGAGCGTCGCTCCAGACGCACAGCCGCGTCATCCTAGGCGGCTCAGCGCCCTGCGCGGGAACTCCCCTCGGGCAGGAGTCCGCTGGCGTGGCGTCACGAGACGCTCGGAGCAGCACGTACGCTGCTCGCTCGGGCGGGCGGGCGAGTGCGCCACTGGCGAGGAGGCGCCGGCGACGTGGCGGAGCACCCGCGCTCGAGGCCGCCCCGCCGCGCCCCTCCCCCCGCCCGCTCGCGCGCTGTACGCAATCGGCCTCCCACGCGCCCCACGCAGCGTAAGCGGATCGAAGGCACGGGGTGGTGGCTTGGTAGAACACTTGCCACACACGATGGACTTCGTGGATCTTTGGAAACACCATAATATGCGGCTGATGCCCAACTATCTTCAGCAATTGGAATTATAAATTGAATTCAATTTAAAAGAAACGAGTGATATCAATGCCTTTATTGTAATTTTTGTCAATCCCTTATTATTTTCAGCCTGAAGCAAAATTACAGGTTGCCCCTTCGATGATCGCTGCGCAAATTATGCATTCAGCTAACCACTGACTGGAACTGATCGTAAGATGAAGCTAGTTGTGGAGTATGTTATATTCTTATGAACTATCTTGACGACACTGCGGCTCTGATTACTGAAGTTGTTTCATTTGTGAAACACAATGTGGAGTTTTCTTCATTGAACCCGATTCCAGCAATGTTTACTATTTCGAAAATATAAACTGGGTTAATTAAAGACTCGGATTTAAATGTAGTATATGAGCAAATACTTTTTGTGTCGAAGGGTTCAACGGTAACTTTTTTCAGTCAAGTCAACAAAGCAAATGAATTACGGGAATAGTTTGTTAACAACAAAGCAGATGAGTACGGGGATAGTTTGTTACTATCATAATACAGTATTATATATTAATTTGATAGTATTATGATAGTAACAAACTATCCCCGTATTTTCGACATATTTCATGAACAAGCGAAACATTGCGCTTTGGTGATACATAGTGAACAGAAAAACCTGCTGAAATGTTGCAAGCGTTTTGAAGGAAAGAGGAAAGGTAACCGAGAACTTCTTGCAACAGATCGTTGCTGAGAACCCAAGAGTGATAAGGAAGCGACAGCTCAAGGAGGCTGCAAAAGAAATCTAGTAGCAGTATCTTAGAGGAAGTTGGAGCGCTGGCTCCGAGAACCTTCATTCAAATTAATAATACGAAAATGAGATCAGTATGTAGTAAAGTCCATGTAAATTCACTTGCCCAAAGTGCTGAAGTATTATTCTAAACTTGCACATAAGGTTCCATGCGAGAGTGTCCTATCGCAACTCAATATTGGATTGAAATACCAATAAATTCAAAATCGTTTATTTTGAAAATCAGAAATAAACTGTTATTATAACAACAATTACACAAACGCTTTCTGTTTTACTTCAAATAATGATGCAATTAAGTTTTTTGATCAAAACGATACTTCGCATCAAAATAATATGAATACTAGATTCCGCATTCAAGACTTTGTTAGAGAGGAATTTTCAGAAGAAGAGTTTCCAGTTCTCCGTTGAAAAACTATTGTTTACTAAATAAGACCCCAAATATAAAGTACAAACCTGTACTTCAATAGATTAAGCCCTCAGTTTTTCTTTCTGTGTATAATTTAAATCCTTGAATTCACATCTTCCAGTGTAATTGCAATTTGCTTTATGAATATTTCCTTGCAATGCTTTAATCAGACGCTGTAATACATATAAAGGACACGTGATTTCCAATACGACTATTTGTCTAAGTACTTTCATTATCTTATTTTGCAAGTTCACTGTTGTGAGGGAAATACTTCCGCACAAGTCGAGGCTCGACTTGCTAATTCTGGGTAGTTTGGCGGGGCTTTCCTGCTGTCACCCGCGCAAATTTTCACCTTCGTCACACACCTCACACACCTTCGATTTTAAGAAATGTTTGGAAGACCCTGCCGAAGAAACATTAGTCATTTTCTTACTTTACTTCATTCGTGAGGCAATGCTTTTAGACATTTCTCGCAAAATAACAGTACTCGTTTCTCGCAAAATAACAGTACTCGTTTCTCGCAAAATAACAGTTGAAAAAAACATTTTCAGTAATCCTCTTGTCAGTGAACATATATTGACACTAGGATGCCCAGATCCATTATAAGGACAGCAATAAAGCAAAAACCTTAATTTTTAACTTTCTTGGTATATAAACATTTTATAAATAGGTAGAGTTTTCTGAATAAAAATATATCATTGTATATTACATTTATTTAATCTCGTATTTGTGTTCATTTGTTGTTTTATCTGTATATGTCAAAATGGCAGTCATTTTGATTACGAGTCCCGTTATATCTTTTGAATGAATTCAACTGAAAGGCTATGGTTTTCATTTAATACTAGAGGAAAGTTTATTCAGTAAAGTTGCATACACAGCAAAGCATTATCATCTATGTATATTTACGCGGCAAACATGTTTAACTATTGTGATGACGATCTGACTGATTTCGTAGATGTATTAACTTTGACGCTGATTTCTAAAGAATGACGTTTTATAACCTCATTTGCTCCTTTATCTCCGAAAGTAGATAAACGTTTCAGAATTACAGGGGATCTAGAAGTAATAGTAATCAATACTGGCCTGTTCTATGACTCGACAGCTCGCTATGGGCCTTGGTCGACCGGCGGGAGTCCTGCCTCTCGACCATGGGATAAGAGGTTCATGTGGTTAGCACGAAGACTTCTCCCCACCGTATATCTTGGTCTTCATAAACTTAGGATGGGCTTTTTCGTCGTGGTAGCAAAATTAATGGACTATGTTTCTTATTTTAGAACTTCTGAATAAAAGTGTACAAAAAGCGTAAAATATCTGACTTTTTACGTACAATTTTCTGTTAAATAAAAACAATAAAAATCTCCTACCAATTACTTTTGCTCCAAGATGCTTCTCAACGTTTACAGCGCTAGGCTAAATAGCTTATGAGATAATGCAAACACAAAGCCAGATTATCATCAGAGACATGGGGCTTAATGTCTCCCTTTTAAAAAAATTCTTACCACTATTTAGGAATCATACTCTAGCCATAGAAGCAATTCGTTAAAGTACAGTATGATGACGCGTTCTTCACGTCTGCAAACTGCTCAAAAGTCAAGAGGAAAGGTAACCGAGGAGTTCACCGAAGTGGATCAGAACAGAATATTATAGCTCTCGGAGAAGAAACTATGTCGAGAGAAGTCATTTACCATTTACAAAAGATAAGTCTCTTCGCAGAATTTTTTGAAGGATTTGGTTAAGTATTAGTGCAGTCTTGAAAAAATGGAATAGCATCTAAACTTAATGAACTGAGATTGCCGATGAACGCAATGTTAATGCAGATCGAAATTCATCTCGTATCACCACCTTAATCAGTCTTTCTACTACCCTCTTAAGCTCTTGTACAGCATATATTCTCTTCTATTGCATTTTTATACATTCATGCCATTAGTAATGAATTAAGCACTTCAGTAAGTAAACAGCTGAACGTAATTAAACGCTAACTAGCTGAACCCGAGCGATTACATCGCACTGAAGGGAAACCTGTAGGACGTTAAAACAGAACGTAGATATCACATAAAAGATATATAAGAACATACACAAAATTTTACATTGAACACTTACAACACAATTGATAAATAGTCGCACACATGTTTGTCTTAACGGAACGCACAACAGATTTCCGCTTCCCGCCGCTTCGATTCACATGCGACAACCACGTGAGTTCTCCTGTGGCGGATGGTGTGCGCATAACCGCCATCTTGACAGGCAGCGCGCGGAGGGCACGCTAACTATCCCAGCCGCAAAGTTCAAACAACAAAAGTTTCCTAGCATTTTATTAATAACGAAAAGCTTCATGATTTGCAATATTTAGTGACCTCCATTCCTGATTTTTTTATCTTTTTTTGGTACCTCATTTGTTAAAATCCGTTCACTATGAGCCGAGTAGGAGGGACAACAAATTCACGGTTTTAACGAAAATAATATATATGATGATAAGCACGCTAATGAGAAATTTAGGTCCCATTCGGAACGGCACGTACCAATATCCCATGTTGCCATCGTCTACCCCACACTTTCAAATCATTCTGAAATCCTCTATTTCCTGGTACGGGTTGTTTATTCTCGATTAGCGTATCTTGATCTTATATTTTACATTTTTAAATTTTTGTTTTACAAATACGAGAAGCTAAGATTTATTCATTCATACTTTTCGAAATGATTTTTTTTATCATTCATCTGTGCGAATTCCTGCTTAGTTTAAACTTGAATAAGAAAAAAAAGTGGAATCGACTGTGATCTAAATAAATGAAAAAGTAATTTCAACACTTGCTTCAAAAATACGAATTAAAAAGCTTAATGAAGTGGTTTACGTTGTGAAGTGTGGAAATTGTGATGCGGTGTTGTTGACGTAATTAAATGGAGTAATACAAGATGGCATCTCTCTATTTACCCCATTACGTTGTCAACAACATGGCATTGTTGTCCGTCTTCCACCTTATAATTGCGCACTTGCAGAAATGTGATGATGAATACTGATGCAAGAACGTTAGAGGGAACACGGCCAGGATAAGGTTATTCCGATGTCTAGTTAACATGACGCGATGTGTTAGTTGATGCCACACCTGGTGGTGTGCGAAGTTCACTTCAACAGTTGGCACGCCTAGTTGAAGCTGTGGCGCAGGCCGTCCTCGCCTCGCCCTCGCTCTGTAGAATATGAAGAAATCTTACGCGTATATTACTTATTAATGCTTTAGAATCTTTTGTAACTACTTATTGCTTTTATGAGTACGTCTTCACACTTACAAAATGCGTAACTAGATCTTACAGTCCCTGTTTATTTAATAAAATTTTCAATGTTTATTTAATAATTAGAAGCGGAGTACTGCAATCACATGTAATGTGCAGTATCTACCACGCATGTTACTTAATGGTACAAAGTGACTTCATAATATTTTTGCAATACAACGCGGATTTACAAAAACATTTGCTTCCTTCTGTTTCACTCTTGAACGATAATAATTAGCGTCTCACTTTCCTTGTTCTACAAATCAGAAATGCTCCCATAATCACCGATAAATGACTAAAACATTCGGTTGCATGTTTAAAAAAAATGATAAAATGTTATCTGACGTAACTTCCATGTGTGGAGCGCTCATATTCCGAGTCTGAGCTCAAAATGTCCAATAGTTTCGTGGGCAGTATGTTTGGAAACACTTCCTGCTTTCGGCAGCCTTCCCCTTCCCTTCACCCCGTGTTTGGCGCCCAGCAATCGACGTATCCTCCCCCAATGACGCGCGCCCGTGACCTTCACCTTTCACTGAAAAATGGGGAAACAGCTGAGCGCCCCGCTTCTCGCACCCCTCGGGCTCCTCCAACTCTTCAGCAGTTGAAAGTGTTGCTGACAACTCACAAAGGACTGAGTGCAGCATTAAAAGCAAAGTTTCAAAGTTTTTAGATTCAAAGTACCTCGGCTAATCATTGTACGGGACTACAACCCCACTGTCAGATCGAAAGGGATGAATGAGATTCAATGACATAGTTGGTAATGAACATTTATATAATTTTCTTTCAGTGTCTTTCTTGTAAACAAAATGTTTCTTCTTACAGAAACGATATTCTTCTTCTCATGCGTGTTATTTCCACTCAAATATTAAATATTTTAAAATTATTATTTTTCAACATTAATTCTAATCCTAAAAAAAATGTATTATTCCCACGTTCACTTTGACTTCCGACGACGTGAGATCGGTGAACGAAAGAAAAGAATGATTGGCAGGTATGAAAGCATTAGTTCAATTAGAAAGACGCTTTTCATTAGTTAAAAAACTATTTTGAGTTAAAATGTCTAGGAAATTGTGCTTTAACAGACTCAGTGATGCTTTATGTTAATCGTGTAAGATGATAGTGTCTCGTTATGTGGATGATTGTGTCTCGTTAATGTCGCGTAGCGAAGCGCCAACTCCTCCTTCGAAGTTTTAGGCTATAAATACGACGCCATTCTGCTCTCGGGCCCGTGTTATTGTTCGTGATATTCTCGCTGAAGTGATCGATTCTTTCACATATGATTCGATAAAAAAGAGCCAAATTGTAAATGTATCTTCCTGAACATTTTAACAACTAATATATGATTCAAATCTTGGAATTGCTAATACAATTGTACATTGCAACTCAATTTAATTTTCAAACGAAAGCTACTCAAGCATAGACCATATTTGAAGTACGACAGACATCGAATGACAATAAATTGGTCTAGTTACCTTTTAACATGAGCCTCACGAGTCGGCCTGGGCTGCCATTTTTTTGTAGTACAGCCACGTTGCCTTTGATGACAACGATATTACATTTCTCTGAACTTCATATTTCGAGAAGCTTCTGGAGCTCTTACTCCTCAACTCTGTCTTGCCTACAAATACAAACGCTATCATTTCAGTGTTACAAGTCTCAATCGTCGGAATTTTATTAAAATCCGAATAAATTTTCTGCAGTGTTGTCCGAATTAAGTATACGACTGACTGACGACACCACAAGATTTTACTTCTTGGAGCACAGAGGATAACAACATATATTTTTCAAGAATGGATGATAGGTTGAAACCGGATATAATTCTCTCATTTATGATTCTGTTTTTGTTCACCGAGCCATAATACTAGAAAGAAAGCCAATTAATGTAACTTGGTAATACAAACGACTAATCGGACGATCCAACTGGAAGTTTCTTGTCTTTTAATAGTTGAAATTGGTTGACTGCTGATTTTTAATTCAGCAATTATAATTCAATCTCTAGAACCCCAGGGCTATAAAAGTTAGTCAAAGTCGAGGAAGCTTCGTGGGCTAAAAGTGCGTATTGACTAACAGCTGAAGCTTCGTGTGGTGGCAAATGTGTCACGATCCTACGGCACAGGCCACGACTTAATCAATTAATTACATATTTTATATTTATAAATAATAATAACATCCAAGTATAATTACAAGTGTAGATGTTACAACAATTTTATTGAGCTGATTTCAACGAGCAGATGGATGAAGAGAGAAATTAAAATTCACAATTGATTATCAATCAAATGATTGCAATAATTCCTTAGTTTTAACTGTATGCATACTGAAGATTGATTCAATATTTAAAATATTATATTTTTAACGAAGAAGTTATGTGGAGCTCCCACAGAATAACTTCGTTTGGATCAGTCGCGCAACAGTACTCCCGCTGCCATTGTCTAATTGGAAATGGTTCATATCAGTTCATCAAGTAGGTAGGACTAGCAACTGCGTTACAACCAATCGGTTGTGAAAAAATCCAGCTCACCACAAATTTAATTAGGTATTAATGAACATTCTGCTCTTCAGATACGATTATGCTTTTACATTTGCGTATATGCGTAAATGTAAAAGCATAATCGTTTCTGCTCTCTCGTTGTCCAGGACCATAAGATATTAATCATATTCCTTGGTAAATGTTCATTGAACTCACATTCTTTTATACTCGCAAGAAAGCTTCGCTTTCATTCGGAGGCATTAGGCAGGGCTTCCATCCGAGTTCGGGGAAAAGTGGCTATCACAGCGGGCCACTAATTGAGGCACTTGGGTCTAGCTAACAGTAAGAATCTGAAGTGACAGTGACAGAAGAACCAATTGAAAGAATTCTGGAAATCAGTTGACCAACATAAAAAACATACTTTGTGCATCAAAAGATACTGTGTACATTACTGTATTACACTATTTCGGCGGTGGTTTACGCCGACTACTAGTAGAAGGCAAATATCGTAATTTTCTTTGTTGAGTGGTTTACCATGGTCTAATTCCAAAGGATTCAATTCAAAATCGCAGATTGAATTGAATTGCCTTATTTTACGTGGCGAGACTCAGGCCATGAGGCCTGCTCTTCCGTCTGACCACGCAAATTTTGTTACACTCCTTTCACCAACTAGCGGAAAGAAGGTATTACTGAGGCGACGAAACCGGCGATTTGAATTTCGCTCAGAGGCGTCATTTAGGCTTGAGGATCTTTTACATTGTTTTTACATTACATTACATTTACATTATTTACATCTTTTACATGCAAGTAAATCTACTAACATGGGACAGCCGGCTTTACTTCCCCTCCGAAGGAAGGCGTACGATTTTTCGCCCCTAAAAATCCACGGCTTCGATCGGGTTTGAACCCGCGAACTTGGGTATAGCAGTCCGTTACGCTAACCACTACACCACCGCCGCCGCAGATTGAGGAATTTTTACGGTGCTGAAAAATGAGTGCGTGCCTCCAGGGAGGAAACGAAGTGTTAAAAAGATCCCTGAAATGGCCCTTGAACATTTCCCCGAAAATAAAATACTGCGTAAATTAAAAAAGCAGTAAAATTCGTTTTGGATACTGAGACTGCAGCTAAAACAGAAGCATGAGCCAGCAATATGAAGTGTTCCAATGGAACACCAGAATTGGCGCCCACAGCACACCTGGAAAAGGCAAGCGAAAACCATTCCCAAAACAAACAGGCCCAGGAACATTATCAGCGAGAGAAAGTCTTCGGCGAAAGAGGTCTTCAAGCAGATGCAAACCTGCCCCCTTCGGGCAGGCGGTTCCTCTCCCTCACATTCACACGCACTGTGTGGGAGAGGGCGCTGACCCCCGCCCGCGAGCAGTGCATAATAACGGGACGGGCGCTCCGCCTCGAGGGCCGCCGCACACCACAATGCCGGTTCCGTTGGCGGCGCTAAGAAGCGGCGGGCGCGTCCCCGGAAAAGACGCGCGTGCGACGTAGAGAGCGCGGCGTCACCCGCACGCCCAGTCGCTACGCACGCCCCGCCCCTCTCAGCCACTCCCTCCCACTCTCCGCTCCGCCCCACTCCTCCGCGCCGCTCACGCACGTGCTGCGCTCTGGGCGGAATCTGATGTGTGTGTGTGGGGGGGGGGACTTCGAAAATTAGGTACATTGAGCCGTTTATAAGTTACGTATGTTTTAGTAAACAGGAAAATTATTGTTCATTACAAAGTATTTGCGTGTGATGAAATTTATAAAATATTTAAAGAGAAAGTGTTAGATTTTACGAGAAAAAATACGATAAAAGTGTTTCAGATGGAGGCCAACGGAGTTCTAACAACTGGAATCACTGACAGAGAAATTGTATGTGTATGCGCTACTTCAACTTCTTACGCAGTGAAGCCATGTTGCCACACGTTCCCTGCAAGACACTAATGAAAATAATTAGTACGTGACGATAGATGACATTTCATATTTATTTAAAAATCATTCTGAAGTTTATCAACTGTGCATTGTTCGGACAAGCAAGCTGCCTTTTTATTACACAACTTAATTCTATTTTTTTCTATGCGCATCTCATCACGGCCAAGCTATCTTAACAACATCATTTCCGTACAAGCTATCTTAACAATGTATTTTATTTTACATGCATAGCTCACGAGACACGTTCAGCTCAAGCAAGCTTAATTCCAAGTACTTCTGTGTATTTCTAACAATTCTCTACAACATTCATACAAAATTAATTGCCATAGTGAGTTAACTACGTAATGCACGCAATAAAATTCTATATGTTTAAAATACTTAATATCATGCAATTCATTTTGTTAATTGAACGCAAATTACTTTACTTTTAATTTTAATATTACAAGGCGCCTCTTCATTCGTCGAGAGCACTGCGCTCGCGAAATCGCCCGCGAAATGGTTACGCTGAACTTCCAAACACATGCATTCGGACAGTGTAGCCTGAAGTCGCTGCGCGATGCACATCCGTGCTGTGCAAGTCCGCTCATGTTTTTCACCTTTCGTCCGCCCATGTTTTTACATTTTTGTACGCGTGTGGGTGAAATCTTAATACTTTACTTATTAGTGCAACATATGACAGTTGGGGCTGAAGCCGTTGCACGACGCACATCCGTGCTGCGCAAGCCCACTCATATTTTTACATTCATCATTTCGCCATGCAGTTTTGTATACGTGTGTGTGTAAAATCTTGATACTTTATTAGTGCAACATAAGACAGTTGGGGCTGAAGCAACACCCCCTGAATACAGAAAACCTCCACACCGAGCTTCTGACGTAGTGTCATGGCGCCCAGGGTAGTCCTAGGCAAAAGAGTAATTTACACATGGTCAGTTGTTTGGGTAGCAACGGTGTCTTGTAACTCGAAAGCTGTAAAGATTCTAGAATTATGAAATCGGTGAAGATATTCAGTATTAATTTTAAATATTGGTGACAGCATTTCAGTAATGTTTCTTCCAAAAAGCCATGTAGATGTGCTGTAGGTGTATGCGTTACTTCAACTTCTTACGCAGTGAAGACATGTTGCCACACCTCCGCAAGACACTAATGAATATAATCAATTCGTGACGATAGGTGACATTTCATATTTAAAAATATTTCCGAAGTTTATCAATTGTGCATTATATTTACATTATTATTCTGTGTCGTTCTGTGTAATGTGCATAACATACTATACTCTCGAATATACTTTGCATGCAATAGCAAAACGCCCAAATTTTAAGTTTCTTACATCCTTAGTGAAGTGTTACATTATTAACTAATAACGATAAAACAGTATTATTTTATTAACTTAAGAGTTATATAATAATTACAGCATTATTTTATAAATGAGTATAAATAGGAAGTAATACGTTTGAGCGTTTTTAATTACAAAGAATTGTGAGTATATGTAAACATGTCCAGCAAGCGTTTGACAGAAACGTTTAGTAATTGTAATTACATGTGGTGCATTACATTTTTAAAGTAAGGGGAACAGTAGGAGTTTTTTGTCTTTCTTCATTACAACATACATGTACAGATCTTGATAAGTAAAAAACATGCTCACTACACTTTCATACATTTGACATCAGTATTCACAATGAATAGTGTGTCAATGTTTTTCCAGAACTTTTAAATATTCCTGGTTTCATTATTTTATATTCTTAATACTGAACGACATGAAACAATGTTTTTGGGGTTTTCTGTTCCGTGGAGTGATTACGTAGAACTTTTCTACAACCCCATCCCACACATCTAATTTTCGATGTGCATTATTCCTGCTCGAAATTTTAAGGTATAATCCAGCTTTTCAAGCCATTTTTCAACATTATTGATTTTTGAATTTGGGAAAGCTTTCTATACAACTTCTTGTATATCTTTATATTGTATATCATTAAATGATGTTATGTACATGTTTTACAAACTGAGTAATTGATGAGTAATTACAGGAGGAGGAAACTTTTTTGTATGCCGCGCATTCCCACTGGTTTTAGGGGGAACGTGATATCTAGGCACGACAAGATCCTCTTAGGATTTGCCAACATTGGGCATTGCCCCACGCTTTGCTCTGCCGGGGTTTTGAAGTGGAATGTTGAGATCCTGTTGGCGCTGATTCACCCTCTGCCTTCCTCCTTCCAGCGGGCGCAGCGTTTTGCGCGTCAGCGGCGGCCGAGCCGACGGGCCGTGGCCACGTACAGCCAAGGCCCTGGGGATTCCCGCTGCCCCTTGGGGCTCGACGCGCTTCGATTCTGCAAGTTGGCCCCCTGGAAGGACGGCCGCCTTTCATTCGGCGAGGGCCCACGTGATTCGCTGCGCTAGCGCTGCACCGCCGTCGCGTCGGTAAGAAGCGAACTTCGGAAGTTGGACCTTCTGTGAAGAACACTCGTTGGGAATTCGTTTTAAATATTTCCCTTAGGCAGTTTCCCCATAACAACTTGAAACGTGCTTTCTGTTTTTCCTCCAAGCTTATTTGCCGACTAGTCATTACTGGTCGTACAACGCTACAATGAGAAAGAGTTGTGATGAAAACAGTACAAATATTTTGGCTGGTGAGGAAACTAACATGTGAGCAGGTTTATGAGATTTCCGCCTCTCGGAACTTGAAGTTATCTGAGCCCTTCAAGATAAAATTTTTTCCTTCTTTGAAAGACTGTCTCATAGCCCGCTATGGTAAGCTTTTTTGCACCTTATTATTTATGCAAATGCTTTTAATTATTGTGTTAATTGAATCAATGGCGTGTATCACAGTACTATCATGACAACAACATGATCATTTACAAATACCATCATTTATGCCACCAAAGAATGTAAAGACGAGATACGTCAAAACAAAGACAAAACAGACGGCCTCGGGAAGTACTGAATAATCCACGTCTCTTCAATAAATTTACAACACTTCTAAAATCAGTTTTTGACGTTAATGGTTTCAGATATATAATATCCAAGTTTTTGTGCGAGCTTATTTTGAAATGTGTCCACGTTCGTAGTGAATCATGACTGTAAATCTCCCTTTGCATTTCGACTCTTCGTCATTTTCCTTCATTACTGCAATTATTTCTAAAGCCAAAGAGCCTGAAATGTCCAGGTTGCATAGCGTATAAATATTCGTTAAAACAGTCATACATATGAAATCATCTTTTGAAAATGCCTCGCTTGATTTAAATGAAGATTTCAACAAGCCACGAGAATACCGCATTGTTTTGAGGCGTTCTCTTTGTTACCTATCTTTCTTTTTTGTATCACTCTCTTAAACGGATGAATAATACCTTGAGAAATGTTTTAAAAAATTTGAATTTTCACTTCATTGCATTCGTTTTGTAGAGAATGAAAGTTATGTAATTTTGCAAACAAAAAATATCTATGATTTTTTGAAATAAAAATATTTCGTGGCTCTCTCATACAAAAAAAATGGATTTTTCTTGCTTCTGTATGTAGCAAATTATTTTCTCCCATACTTAATGTGATTAGAACTCAAGTTTTGCACGTCTTTGACACCGAAAAAGTGTTTTCCTCAAGTGTCTGTTCCTTGAAGAACACTAGCATGCAACTAATCTTTTCCCAAGATTGTCATTACAATTGATATTCCCCAAATGATTTGGGTTAGCACTTAAAATCTTTTCAAAATAATTTTCTGAAAAATTGTGTTAATTTATCTTGACATATTACGCTCGAATGCGATTTTTGTTAAAATGGCACTGATCAGGTTTTCAAAAGTTCTCACAGAATTGTCAAGAAATTCAAAAGTTAAAAAAGATTGGAAGTTCTCGTACATGTATATTGTTGAAGATACACTGCTTTCTTAATGACACATTATCCAAAATCAAATAATTAAATGATGTCATGTACAATGTTTTTGAAATGAGAGTAGATTTCGGGAACGTATGAGTGAAACCGTCAGAAAAAAAAGGGTTCTCACAAATGGTCCATTTTTTTCTAAAATATCAGAGAATTGTCTAAATGTCAAAGCGAATAAACTATATACTGTATTATAGACCGTAGACTACCATAACAGAGATCGCATTCCGTGTTTACGTCAGTAGAGAAGCCGTTTGCAGGAGCTTGGCGCCTCGGTTCGAATCCCGACCTGGGCTTTTTCCCTCTCTCTTCTTTCAGGAAAACTTTTGCGGGTTCAACTAGTTTAATAACATTATGTGCATGGCAAAAACATGTGAATGGCAAAAAATACGAGAAATGATGCTGTTGTAGCACTACTAGTTTCTACATAACACACTATCAATGACTATTCCCTCTCAGTTCATTTCGTTGATATTTACTGAAATCCCAATAAACTTAATGTGAGAATTAAAAGCCTCTGTCTTCTCTCTTTCTTAGCGTTAGGCTAGTGCAATTGTAAGGTTTGGATGGCCTTTCCGCCAGCATATACCGTTGTGAAGGGGGATTACAAGGAGACGTACTCTTCTATGACGCCCCTGTCCGATTTTGAGATAAAGGGATGATGATAATGATGATGATGCTGAAAAGGAAAGATATAGCGCGCGGCAAAAGTATTTGTTCATGTTTTAGGGATATATAATTTTAGAATAAAATATATAATTTTCCCAAATGTTTTACTATTAAATCGTCCATCAGAAATGATTTCAATTTCTTCATTGTTCATGGGATAGGTAAAATACGGCCATAAATAGTTTATAGCATACTGAGGAAAAAGAAAAAACTGGATCAAATGGAAAAAAGATGATTTTGCAAGTCTTTTCTCTCGATATTCTAAAGCGTCTGGGGACAGCAAATCCACATAATTTACCCGATGCCAACGTTTTCGCTAGAACTCGAGCTTCAAGAATTCATTTCTGACAAATTATGACTGATCCCGTCCTCAAGAAAAATCATTAACGATTCGGACGTCAGCAACTGACGTCATTCTGCTTAAATTGCTTTTGGAATCTGTTCCAAAGTGACCCCCTATTAAAGTACTCTTTTTTTCATTCTCAGAATTATTCCACATATGCTTGGGGTTCCTTCCTTGTAAAGAGGGAAAAGAATCAAAAAGCTTCTATTCCGCGTTTGAATGAAAGAAAACTCGGATTTACTTGTAGTGAAAAAATAACAATGCACAAAGTATTGCTTCCATATAAGTCTTAAATAAATTGATTTGGAAAATTCAAAGTGCAAAACAAATGGAAAATAAAATTCAATGTGCAATAAAACCAGGAGATGATTTCACTTGCACATACTTTTCAGTCATCACTATTTCAACAATAAAAAAACAAATAATCGCGGAATTCCTACACAAATCCTAATCATCCTAACACCTTATTAACTTAACGCTTATTATCCTAACATCTTAGGCTTTTAATAACTTTTCGTTCCAATGTATTCAGAACATGAAACCTGATATAACGACATCGTGAACGAATATTACAGATTACAGACGTTCTGAATCACATAGTGTAAAAAAACAAAAATATTTATTGATTGTGGCACAAAATACGTTCCACAGGTGTGCAAAACAATTTGACATTTTCTACTATGGTTTCAGTTAAAACGTTTACATCCTCACGTTTATGCAAATTTACATATTTATTCACACATTTGCTGAAATTACATATGGAGGTGTTCATCTTTTTCCTTACCAACTTTATTTTTAACATGACGAGAAACTTGGAGAATAAGAAACTAGAATAAATAGGTCAGAACAAGAGGCAATGGAAATGTGGCGTGGAAAGCAAATAAAATAAACAGAAAAGTTTAAAGGGATACGAAATGAGAGAATGATTAAAAGCTATGAAAAAAAGAACAAAATGACTTTTCGAACATTTGATCTGGCAAAGTCGTTCTATCGGAAATACAATCGAAAAGGACAATGTAAAAAGGAAGGATAAAGACAACTGAATGCTTGAAATATTACAAAAGGGATATGAGTCGTAGCGATATGGGCTGTAGCTCCTTCATGTTTGAAGGGTCGCGGTTTCGAATCCCTCCCGGAGCATTGATGTTTGTGTGTGCTCATATACCGTTACCGGTTACCCTCAATATTACTTACGAGAGATCTTAAATAAGTAAAAAAAAGGGGGGGACATGAGGGCCAGAAAAGGGCATTAGGATGTTTGGCATGAGAGTGACGGAGACAACGCGTTGCGTTGTCAGCGCAAACCCAAACAGAAGCGCGTTTCCTCTTGCACAAGGTACCTGCTGCGCCGAGCAATTCCGCGTGCGCACGCCCGACGCCGTTGCGCGCGCGCGCGCGTCGAAGCGGCGCCGCGTGGGCGCGCTCCACGCGCGCGGGACGCCTGATGAAAAGCACATGCGCCGCGGCGCTCGCCGTCTTCGCGCGTAGTACGTCGCACATGGCGCTCGCGCCCGGGCCCGTTCGGCCTTCCGCGGCCGCGTCACGCCTCCGGGGAATCCGGGCCAGCGCACCCGGAGGAAGAGGCGGCCGGAACGCAGGGCAGGCGGAAAGAGCGCCCGCCCTCGTGCATAGCATCGAGAGGGATGTTGCTTGACATTTATCAGCGTGCGCGCACGCAGTTCAATTCCAAGAACGCTGCCGTAATTATACATAACTGGTCATACATAAGTGAAATATATCTACAAAAACCTTAAGAGCCATCAAAACATTAAAACAAATTATCAGTGTTACGAGTTAAAGGGAAATGAAGACGAAGACAAACCGAAGAGAACTGTCGTCACGAATTTCCTTGATAATCTGAGAAATAAAAATTTCATGAAGTAGATGAAGTCGACAATACCTTGAATGAATACAAAAGGGAAAGAAAAACATATATTGAAACAATCAATAGACAACATATCGTTGGAGCAAAGCTGCATTTCAAATAAAAGATGGAGAACAAATGATTAACTTATAATAAATGCAACATTTATTTTTATTCTTGCACACTACTTCCGAATTTTTTCCGTTGGAAAAATTGCCTGTCCTGATATATAGTATCAAAGGCGATGTTGCTTGAATATATCAGCGTGCGTGGACGTAGTTGAATTCCAAGAACGCTGCGAGTGGTAATTATAAATAACAGACCGCACTAACCAATGAAATATAATGGTTACCAATAAAAACAATAAGAAATTTATCCATATTACGAGTTAACGGAAATGTAGACGAAGAGAAACTGCAGAAATTTCTTGTCATCACGAATTTTCTTACTAATAAGGGAAATAGAAATTTCATGAAATAGATGTAGATGAAGAAACCCAGAATGGGATAGAGAACAGACGGAAAGAAGAAGATTGAAAAAAAACATAGTCGGACGTCGATGGAGCAACGCTACATTGCAAATGAAAGATGGAAAGCAAATGATTCACTTACAGTAAATTTAATAGTTATTTTAATTCTTCGTCAATAATTCCGGACATGACATTTATTCAAGAATTATCACAAGAGTTTTGACAGTCACAGCTACGATTAAAGTAGGATGATCTGCTTACAAATAGAAAATTTACAATATTCCCCACTTTCGTAACATGCAAGCACGGCCAGTTACAGAATTTTGAAGGCAATTAGGTTTACTTCCATTAAACAGTTTAGAGCAAATAGAGTTTCCGAAACATTCATCTCATAATTATGATAAAACTCTTCAATAATGCATCCATCAGGTACAATAATGTCTGAAATTCCCAAATTTGTCAATGATTTGCGTACGTACACACATTCTTATTCACAAAGATTTTAGCTCCCACAAATTCTCGATTTAAAAAAGCTAGAGGAAATTAATGAGAAAAATTATATATACAATACATAGCATGACATTTCAAGTAAAAAAGAACCCACCAGCGTGCTTCTTGTACTATTTGCGTCAGTGATTCCTTTGCCGTTTTAGCCTCAGATGTTTACGGGCACAGCACTGCTCTGAAGACGGACGCAAGTTGTGGGGCTGAAACCGCAGCCACCCCAATGCAGACGCGGCTCGCCCCTGACAGTGAAGATAAACGCTGGCCGCGAAAGCCTACGCCACTACAAATTGTAAAGAAGGTGGTATATATTCCTGGAGAAAATGCCTTTCGTAATGTTTCGAGTGCGCCGCCGGATCTTTGTGTAAATTCGAGTCGAAGCGCTTCTCTAGACATGTGAGGTCATACGGACCATTTGCGAACGATGAGGGCACAGCAGTTCTGGCGAGGACGAGGGCGATTGCAGGGCCGCGTGCGATTGTTGGCTGTTGTACTACGCACAATGCCTTCAATTAACTTCGCCTTCGTTTTCCGTCCTTTGCATCCGAAAATAGTAGATTTTTCTTCACTAATACTTAGAAATATTTTCAGCGTATCGATTTGCATTATGCACAAACTTCTGGACTTTATGGAAGAATAGATATCGTCAAGAAACTGCTGTATACATAGTACAGTGATATAAACTCTATTGTCACTGCTTTAGGACCCCGATAAACGAGTTCATACATTTCCTCAATTCCCTGACATTAACTCGAGTGCATCTATGACCTGTAGTTGAAATAAAAAATATACCATTTGTCTAATAAACAAGATTTTAAACATTCTCTTCTAAGTTAATGAACTTTAATTGACCCCACGACAACGAGAGAACCGAGCAACGTGGCTCAGTGCGTTGCTCTCTGGATTCGCAATTGTGAGGTCCGGGTTCGATCCTTGGGCCGGCCATCCTGACGGGGGTTTTCGTGGCTTCCCTTGGTCATAAGGCGAATACTGAGATGGTTCTAAAAGCCCACGAACACATCCCACCTCCTACTAATACTTATATAATTATTCTTGTCCTTTCACCACTCATCATCACCCTAGTTAATAATAATAATAATAATATCGCTCCTTCGGCGTGAGATAGAAAGAGTTAATCAACTTCCGCTTGAATCTCGCGAACCGTTGAGGAGAATATACGAAACTGCCAAAGCTAAAAGAGTGATAGAAACAGTGAATTCTGTATTAAATGAGGTGGTGGAGACCCCAGGCAGAGATCTAGATATTACTGAAATCAATCACATCATATATGCAACTGGATATCTAGTATCTCAGATAATTTTGGGGCCAGCCAAGAACACCGACGGCCGACAGCAAAACAGAGTGAACAGCTCTGTACCCCCGTGGATGAACAGAATTATGAAACGGATAGCCGACACCCGGCGCGAAATATCCCTCTTAGCTGAGGCATCTTCTAAATCAACTCACACCACTAAAGTTCAACGAAAAATATTCAATGTTGAACAAAAATACCATATTGAAAATGACACCAGCAGGCTAATGGTAGTTGAGAAGCTAAAAGAGAAAATTCAAGCATGGGCTCAAAGAATTAGACGTTACAAACGTAGAATAGATTTCCGTGTACAGAACCGGTTGTTTGAAACAGACGCGAAGAGATTCTATCGCAATCTGACTCAAAAACCGAATGGCAAAGCTGTTACTCCTTCAAAAGATGACGTCGAAGCGTTTTGGGCAGGAATCTGGGAGGAGAGCAGATCCTACAACAAAGACGCATCTTGGCTTCAATCTGAAGTTGATGCTGCCGATGAACTTGTAGAAACAGTAGATGTTCACGAATTCTCGGAAGAGGACCTCTTCCAAGCAATTAGGAACATGGGAAACTGGAAGTCCCCCGGGATTGATACGATCCAGATTTATTGGATTAAGAAATTAACAGCAATACATTCTCATCTAGCAAAGGCTGTTAATAAAATTTTTGAAAACCCAAAGGAAATCCCGGAATGGCTCACACGCGGCATCACGTATTTGCTACCCAAAGCGGGAGACAGCTCTTTGGCGAAGAACTACAGGCCAATTACTTGTCTGCCAGTACTGTACAAAGTTATAACTCCAGCCATAGCTGACAAAATGTACTGACATCTAGAGAAGAATCATCTAATGCCAGCTGAATAGAAAGGATGTCGTAAAGGCTCTTATGGCTGTAAGGAAATCTTGCTACTGAATAAAGTCATCTTGAATGATGTAAAGAAACGCAAACGTAATTTGAGCATGGCTTGGATTGACTACCAAAAGGCCTTTGATAGTGTACCACACGTTTGAATTTTGAAGACCCTGGAGATCTATCGATTTCATCATAGACTTATTGAATTTTGCAAGGCTAGTATGAAGTCGTGGAGTACCAGGTTACTAATACACAGCGGAAAGGAAGCAGTAGAAACCAGAAGTATTCAGATTAACAGGGGTATTTTTCAAGGAGATTCACTATCCCCTCTGCTGTTTTGCATTAGTTTGATCGCACTATCGAGACAGTTGTCGCAAGCTGACTTTGGTTACAAGCTCCGTGGTGATGAAAGGCCAGTATCACATTTGTTTGACATGGATGATCTGAAAGTGTTTGCTAAGAATGAAGCGATTCTCTCCCAAATGCTGTCAGTCGTGAATAACTTTAGCAATGACATCTGCATGACGTTTGGTCTTGACAAGTGTGCAAAAATCAATTTAAAAAGAGGGAAACTCACAACGTCTGAGAACATTGAAATTGATACGCACACTGTGATTCAAGATCTTGAGCCAGGTAAAACTTACAAATATCTGGGCATTGAAGAATGTGAAACCATCTCGAATGACAGAATGAAAGAGAGAATTCGTAGGGAGTATTATAGGAGAGTGAGACTGGTCCTGCAGTCCGCTTTGAATTCCAGGAATAAAATATCTGCAATAGGTAGTTTGGCGGTACCTGTGGCCGAATACAGTTTTGGACTAGTGGACTGGACTGAGCAAGAAATTCGCACCATGGATCGAAAAACCAGAAAATTGCTAACAATGCATCATGTTTCCCACCCTCGAGCTGATATACATAGACTTTATGAGTCACGTAAGGAAGGAGGAAGAGGCCTCAGACAAATTGAGGCCTCCTGACACAACGCAATAGTCGGGTTGGGGAAGTATGTAGTCAGCCATCAAGATGACCCTCTAATGAGGCAGGTCATGAAATCTGACCGAAGAATGGGAAACATAGGCATTGTTAGTGTAGCAAGAAGCATTGCGAAGAAAACTAGGCAAGACACGTCGAATAACACAGACACTGAACTTCTGATGCTGCTAAACATGAAGTGTGAGACACAAAAAATGTTAAAGAAATCGTGGAGAGACAAACCACTCCACGGACAATATCTAAAAAGAATGGACATGGTGCAGATCAAAAAAGATCAATCATTTATGTGGCATAAAAAGGGGAAGAATGAAGCCAGAATCGGAAGCACTTGTTATAGCTGCCCAAGATCAGGCCTTGAGAACACGACATTATGATAAAGCGGTTCTCAAAATTTCCCAAGATGATAAATGCCGCATTTGCCTGGAGCAAATAGAAACCATTGATCATATTGTCTCAGCTTGTCCAATCCTAGACAAGACCGAATACCTGAAAAGACATGACAGGGTGTGTAGCTACCTCCACTGGCAGATCTGCACCGCCCTAGACGTTCCAAACACATGCGCCAAGTGGTACGAACACTCACCAAAACCGGTGACGTCTGTTGGATTGTGTACGATATTGTACGACCAACAAATTCAAACTGATCGCGCGATAGCGGCAAACAAACCAGATATAGTTATTCGGGATTTGGCGAAAAAATCGTGTTTACTTATCGATGTTGCTGTACCTTGCGATCAAAACGTTGTTACCAAGGAGGCAGAGAAACGTCTTAAATACAAGAGTTTGGAAATCGAGATCAGCCGAATGTGGGGCGTAAAAGCACAGGTCGTCCCGATAGTTATCGGAGCTCTGGGATTTGTTCCGCAAAATTTGAGTAAGAACTTGTCTAAACTCCCCGGTAATTCAAAAGACTGGGAAGTGCAAGAAATTGCTTTATTTGGAACAGCCCACATTTTGCGTAAAGTATTGTAGAGGCACTGATAGTCACCGGATCTGCTCCTTAGGTAGCTGGTTGCAACCTGGAGTAGATTTTATATTCAGCCGACTCATAAGATCTTTAGTCGTGATGTAATGGAAAAATAATAATAATAATAATAATAATAATAATAATAATAATAATAATAATAATAATAATAATAATAATAATAATAATAATTGGAAATTGAGATCAGTCGAATGTGGAGCGTAAAAGCACAGGTCGTACCGATAGTTATCGGAGCTCTGGGATTTGTTCCGCAAAATTTGTGTAAGAACTTTGCTATTGCTTTATTTGGCACAGCTCACATTTTGCGCAAAGTATTGTAGAGGCACCGACAGTCCTCAGATCTGCTCCTTAGGTAGCTGGTTGCAACCTGGAGTAGATTCGACCGACTCAGCCGACTCATAACATCTGTAGTCGTGATATGGAGGAATAATAATAATAATAATAATAATAATAATAATAATAATAATAAATTTCACGTCGGGGACAAACTTGCTCGCGTCCGTGGTCACGTGTCCCCCTGGGTAACGCTAAATAAGCAGCAGTGTTTCGCCACCTACGCACTTGACAGTTGTGAACGTGCGAATCCCCACACGCTAAGGGAAACTGCCATTTGGTGAAGCGTTGGCCAATAGGTCAGCCAACATGCCAAGGGTGGGCGTTGCAAAATAAACATGACTACGACAGAGTTAGTGAAATTCATGGCGCGAAGACTGGAGGAAATAAAGCAAATGGAAACCACACACTGTATTAAATGATGTAAATTTTTTGTTTAAAAGAAATATAAGATGACTTTTGGTGCGTTCGAAAAAAGAGTTTTTGTTTGTAATATCTTAAGTATTTACAATAAGAGTAAATTCTTTTGTCTTAATTCTCTTACCTTTAAATTTCTGTAACAGCGTGTGTATTCTTTAGACGTTTTTGTCAATTTCCTAGGTGTTCATTACTTTCTGTGAATACTGTCTATCATTTAATTGAGAAGACTGTAGTGATTTTCTCCGCCTGAAATTACCCTTTCTCTATGTAATAATATGTATTAGTAGAAGACAGTGAATAAACACGTAAAAGAGAAATAGGAAATAATGTTGCTGCTAGAGAAGACGAAAGATATGAACATACTGAAAAAAACAGTAACCTACAGAAAGGGGCCAAAGAATGGAATTAGACATATCGTAAATTCAAAATATAAACACCAGCCAACATGTGATTCACACAAGGCCTACTCCTGCTTTTGGCAGTTTTCGCTCAAAATTTTCAGTTTAACTAAACGCAAAAATATACTTGTTCATGACAATGCAATAGATCTATAAATTCTATTAACGCCTATATGTGATGCACAACGGATGACCACGGTCTCACAGCTTACAATTTCTGTGCTAATAATG
This sequence comes from Acheta domesticus, assembly GCA_031308135.1. Lineage (NCBI taxonomy): Eukaryota > Metazoa > Arthropoda > Insecta > Orthoptera > Gryllidae > Acheta > Acheta domesticus. The sequence continues at coordinate 257,217,652 of JAHLJT010009436.1, read as the reverse complement.
AGGTAGAAAGTGAGTGTGGGGACGGGGGATTGGGATGTACGCGCAGGGTCGCGGATGGACTTCAATGAGGGTGGCCATGGACCTACAAATTCTCCGCCCAGGCCTCTCGTGCCTGGACCTGCCGCCTTCGACCATCACCTCCTCCTGCCGTATGCAATCAGCGAAGACAGCGTATACGACATCTTCTTGTCTCGAAATGCCGAATCGTCAGAATGATTATCAGAACTCAAGAGTGAGATCCATGACAGTTGTACAAATAAAACTGACCAAAATTTAAGATGATTAATCTATATTCGTAATGTAAAATCCACACGCTTCACATTACGACGTAAAAGGAAATTTGCCTCACTCAAAAAACCCACTTAGAAGTAGGAAATAAATTCGGTATTATGAAACTAAAGAGCATTGCTTTGATCACAGAAATTCAAGAGAATATAAACTAGTGGCGCTTAAACTGCATATACTTTCTCTAATTATTTTTAACTTTTGCAGTTATCGAAAACGCGCAAGTACCTAGGAAAATAATGGAATGTCCATAAATAGCTCTAAGAGTAAATCCATCACTTTTGGCAGGGGTCATAATTACAGTGAAACACATTACCGTTTAAATAATGACATTATTCCGAGAGTTTCCTCGTGCAAGTACCTAGGAATTCATTTCGATAGTAAATTAAGTTGGAAAAAACACGTATATTTTGTTGTAGGGAAAGCCTGGAGATCTCTTCACTTTGTAATGCACATCCTAAAAAAGAGTACCGCAAACGCGAAGTAAATTGCTTATTTATCTCTTGTTCGTCCGATAACGGAATATGGAACAATTTGTTGGGATCCGCACAAACGTATGCAGTGTAAGCACTTGGAAAGGATTCAGCATAGGGCAGCTAAATTTACTTTCAGGGACAAGAAAATGGCAGGGTGGGATTCACTAAAAAACAGGCGATCAGTAGCAAGACTCTGCGCCTTGTATAAAGCTTATAATGGTCATCCAGCTTGCAAAGAAATTAATCGGCGGCTATGTATTCCTACATACATCAGTAGAGTGGATCACAGGCACAAAATAAATTTAAGACAGCAGAGAACGGATGTCGGGAAATTTTCTTTTACAAATCGAACGATTACGGAATGGAATAGATTGCCTGCAAAAACCTTTGAACCCTTTCCTCAAAGCGTTCAACAGTTTAGGAAAGTAATTTAGGGTATTATTAAGTAAATGAGGGAGAATACTGGGTTATATAACGATGCATAAGTGTTCTATTGTGAAGTGAGGTGTCGTGCAGTGTATAGCAGAGAAATAAAGAAGGAAATGTTTTCAGGTCTTAGTGAAGTGAAGTGCAGTGTGATCCTGATTGTATAAACATTCAGTGCGGAGTTAGAGTATAGAAGTTTTTTTTCTTTCTTTCTTTTTCTTTTCTTTTCTCTCTTAATGTCATTTAATGTTTAATGAATCGGTTTTTATGTTACTATCATTATTTTACCATTATTATTATTATTATTATTATTACTATAATTAGTATATAATTTGCTAGTATATTACCTGATTATTATTATTATTATTATTATTATTATTATTATTATTGGTACTAGTGTTCTATGTTACTGTGAGACTGTGTGTATTTGTTTTTGTAATTAGCTGCCACCGGGTTATACCCATTTGCAGTTTAAATAAATCTATCTATCTAAAATTCGGAGAGTTCAACAAATATGAGACTTTACACCAGTTTGTAATCATCCTTTGTGTATCCATGGAAACATTGAGAATAAAATTGGAGCAGTTTTTGAGAAAATGTTTTTTATAAATGGAATTGTCTAGAAGTATAAATTTCGCGAAAACAACTCGTTTTCTCAAAATAAACTGAAATTGACCATTTTTAAAGATCCGAGTCCTTAGAACAGATTTCATTTAAGGCAAAAATCTCTATTTCAGGTTTGTAATTTTGCAGTGTAAATGTCTTGCAATTTTCGAGAATATATAGAATTACCGAACGAGGAAAGAGCAGCAATTTTTTAATGTGTTATGATACATACGAGGAGAAAATTTAACGAAAAACTTTGGAACTGTTTCTGAGAAAAATAATTATTTAAAAATTGCTATTTTTTTTCAAAACACGCAAAAACTACTCTTATTTTTTTGTAAACTGAACATGACATTATTTAAATATGTTTTTGAAAAAGAATATTAAGAAAAAATGTGTGTCTTCAATAAGGAGAAGGAAAACGCCGGAAAAATCAAAATGTCAGGCAGACATTAAGGCCGACAGAGAAGTGCGGACAGAGCGTAACAGAAACTCAGCCTAGCGTTGTTAGTAAACCAGAAGTCTGGACCTTTCAAGATGCCAACTTATATTTCGTTCAAATGATGATTCTTCAGAAATATTATCAATACCTTTAAGGCACGTGTTGACACTTAAGTTACGATACACATTTATCTGGAAGAAGCCTCTCTGTAAGTAAAAGAAAAAGTACTTCGTTCTGAAATAAATTATTTTAATTTTTCATTTTAAGTCTTTATATTTTCTGAAAAATTTTGTGTTCGGTTATAAAATTTCTTTATCGGTCCTTCTACTGTAAGCTAAAAAAGAGAAAAGCTAAGCTGCTCACAACACAATAAAAAACTTGCATATTTGACCTCCGAATTGAGTTCCGTGTCTCTAAACTCTCATTTCCATCTTCTCTGAATTAGTGGCCCAGAATACAGCAAAAGAGCATAGGTTTCGATTTATAGTTATTTACCGATTTTCTATGTAAATGTTATTCTGAATGAATCCAAAACTTGTTAGTTTCCTATTTTGAATCCATACCCAAATTAATATGCAAATCAGCAAGTGGAGGCGTTTGAATTCCTTCACGTTGTTCAAGGGCATTTGCTATCGTAAAATCTTATTGCGGGGAATCAAGGTGTGTAGCATTTTTAATTCGAATTATATATTTGAAGACCTCGAGGCAATAACATTCTATGCCACTATATGTAAGTTATAAGTAAAAGGAAAATAAAGGTTTCGACATTGCATTCTACACATTTGACTAAAGAACATTAATTTATTAATTACACTACCATCTTGCGGCGAATCTTTAAAATAAAAACTCAACATCTAGATACATTTATGAGGCCTCGCAATACACTAATATCTCAATTTCATCAGAAATGTGACATATCATATTATTGCCACAAGGTCTTCATTTGTATGTTTAGTAAGGGTTTAATTCGAACTTTAGTATATCGATATAAAATGCAAGAAGATACCGAAGTTAACAAGCGCTGGTATTTTGCAAGTAGGTAAATTAATAAAACTTCAAATAAAAATTTTCAACGTTTCATTTTCAGTTGCTGTTTATTTGCAATCCTTTTTTGTCATAAATTCAATAAAAACGACGCAAAACTTCTCTGACACTCAAGAGTCTCAAGAAAATTCACAATATGTAGCAAAGAGATATTTCAGCTGCTCCAATATTTGATAATTGTGGACAAAATTGAAATGATAATGGAAAATATGATTTATATTGTATTTTAAGATATTTTTCCTACTAGTATCTCTTAAGTAACTTCATAATTTATATTTAGTAGAGTTAGTTTAAATGAAATAAATTTAATAAGTTCTGCTTTCGTGCGATCTTATATTACTGTGTACTAGTAATATCTCTTACTGAAGATCTTTTTCCCTCGATACTTGTTTATAATTTAAAATTGGCTCCAAGCCGTCGTCTTGACCGGGTAGTTGTGCATCTCAATCTTTTTCTAAACACTTTCATTGCATTATTTTATTGAGTTTTATGCCAAATTTATGTCTTTTTTACATTATTTTGAGTTTTTATGTCAAATTTTAATGCATTTTGCTATAATAATCCTTATTATAATTATAATTTTATTGTACTGTCGCATTTAGCATTTCCTTAGTAACACATTAATCCTTAGTAATGTATTCTTTTAAATATTTTACTTCGTTTCACAACGGTGAAGAGCTTGCGCAGTTCCTTTGTTTTTCCAGGACATTAAAGTCAAATGCACGGAAATAATTTTCACCATAATTAGCTCAGCTGTGAGGCATGTCTACATTATGTATCATAATACTACCAAATGTGTCTTAAAAATGTATTTCCATGTTTATCCACAAAGTTTTGTATTACGTGGTTAGGCAGACGAGCGGACCTGACCGTCCTAGTCACGCCACATTCACGAAGTCTGAATTTTATTTACAGATTTAATTTTTACTTTCTCGCTACCAGTATCGCGGTAGACAATACAGAAACCATTAATGCGTGCGAATTTTCAATTTCTAATTTGTATTTTCACATATACATACGTATATACGTAGTATACAGAAAGTTATGTAATGCTGCGCGAATGAACGGCGAATTTACGGCAGAAAATCTCTTATTGTATTCGATTCGAAGAAATTAGACAGCCTGAGGAAATTATTTAACTTTCTTCCATATCTCGTGGCCCTGGTATTAACATTACTAAAGAGATATGACATCAAAGAGATCCGCGCTGAATTAACCTGTTCGCATAAAGATTTCAGCGACCGACAAATATTCAAGAATTTTTGGGGGTAGTGAGCTTTCAAGAACTTCGGCAAAATTTTATAATAAGACATTTTTCTTACCCTCCTCGGGGTTCAGGATTTAAAGAGGTATAGGATCTCCAAACCAAAGGGGATAATTAAGTGTTTTGCATTTTTATTAGCTTCACTTTAAGTGTAAATTATCTGCTTCATCAAAGCAATGATCATATCTTTACAAATAATGGAGTTTTAAAAAAATTATATTTCAGAAATATTGTTGGGTCTGATACATTTACTTAATTAACACATTAACTTTAATACGTATAATTTATTTTAACACTTTAATACATTAAACTTAATGCATAACATGCGATTAGAAAAAAACCTAGGTAGACCTCAAATTATTTAAAGGAATGGAATTAATAGATTTTTTATAAATCTTCACGTAAGCTTTGAATGTTTATCCTGGAATATACAAAACTGACGAGTGTTCTCCATCTCTCTGAGCAGTAGCCAAAGTGACAAGAGTAACGTGTCGTCCGTGCCTTCCTCTGTACCTTGTGGTATTAGCCTTTATGCTCCGTCATTTCAGGTCCGCGTTGCTAAGGACCCACAATTTCATCTTCACTAGTTGGCAAATATATACCTTGTAAACACACTTGAATTCGCCTCAGAGTTAATTTCAACTAAACGGCGAAAAGCAGAGGATGCTAGCGAGAAGTATTTGCACACCTGTCGGAACGGAGCAAAGGGACACCGAGAGCGAGCAGTAGAGCAAGAGTTGTGAAGAGAACAGCGTGCTGGTGACAAAGAGATTTTCGTCGCTGACGAAAGAACGAATGAATCAAAAGAGCTAGAATTATTGTAACGCGTTTTACCTTATTGTGTGTAAGTGGTGCTTTACTATTATGAAAGGCATCGTACAAGGTCAGATCTTTCATTCTACAATACCCCGCGCGGATCAAATTCTTCATAAGTTCGAAAAACACATAGAGAGAGATATTTTTTATTATGACTACTTTAAATCAGTGTGCATGTACCGCCGTAAAGTTAGCATGGCAAAGTTGTCGATAATGTAAAATATTAATCTAGAAATTGTTGTTTATTTGCTGTTCATTAGTTGGCAAAAATAAAAATTGTAGCTCTAAAAATAGTACCGTAAATGAGATATTAAGGTAAGTTGATATCAAGTTAACTCGAAAATTACGAGAAAACCTAGAAATTAAAGAGCGGGCAAGCCCGCGCGCAGGCCATTGTCGCCTTGCAGGCCATTTCCGTCTAAGTAGGAGAATCCCTTCCCAGAGCATAACACCGCATTTACTTGGATTCTCCAAGAACATTTCCTTTTTCTCTCACCCCACTCCGCATCTTTCCATTTTCATTTTTCTCCCTTTCAACGTCAATACCAACCAGCACGAGCCCATTTCTACATCATACTTCATTACCTGGATCTATTTATTAAATGCATTAATGTGATACTTTCTTCTCCAATTTTGTAAATATTACGTATACGGACAAAACTCCTGCCAGCTATTTAATTGTCACTAATAACTACGAATTTTGTAATGCCCCCTTACTTACTTCCTCATACTCCTTTTTAATATCATCTCCTTCTTTCTCCTCTTCTCTGTCACTTTTAATACTTTTTACCTAACTTTTCCTTTTATTTTTCACTTTCAACTCTGATATTTTACTTCTTCTGTTCGGCCTTACGTCAGCATCCTGGTTGAGATTTTTCTGGGTTTGTTCAATCGTTTAAGGCGTATTTCGGGATGGTGCCGTGTCTTGCATCCCAAACTTAAATGTAAATTATTCACCCTAATGTTTAATTAATTGCTCACAGTTCAGATATTGTGCGTAAATGATGACAATTGATATTTTGGGCGATGATCCCTGAAGAATGAAAAGGAGTATCTCTCTCTCTAATGTCACAATTATGTCTCTTCAATCATGGCTCTCTCTATATTGGAAGAGAGTTCAATAGTAACAACAAATGGCAACGAAATTCGTATGTAGGTTTTATAGTTTATTTATGGAGATTATAGTATCAGATTGCATTTTCTGTTGTAATGTGAAATGTCAGTTAATATTAATTTGCCGAACGCCTCAGTTGTAACTTTGTAAATGTAAATTCATTGGAGTGGTTTGGTGGAAGAGCAGGACTTACGGTCTGAGCCTCACCACAAATAAAGACAATTTTATCATAATCATTATCATTATTAAAATATCTTTACATTGTGATCTAGTCTAAGAGAATTTCGTTGTTAGCAATGAAATGACTTCTTAATCATTTGGTTAGGAACTCCTTCATCGGCACATATTTGACATACAAAGACTGCGATCAGTTGGTCACTTGTACTTTATAGGTGTGAGGAACACCGAAGAGATGAAAGAAGAAAAAAATCCTCTTTCCGAATGAATTCTCTCAAAAACCTGATATTAAGAAAATTACAGTTGATTTTATATCTTTTCTCCTTTTTACAGGAGCGTATCCGCAGACTGCCTAGGGTGATGGTATCTCTCGAAATGTGCTTTATCAAGAAAAAGGCTCCGTTTGTAATTCTAGTAAATTAGCTTTTACTATACAAAAATAATATAACATTACGTAAAAATTGTTTTCATTTTCTAATATTATGCATTTCGTACAGCAGAAATTAAAAGAGGAATACATATTGACAGATTTCGTGGTTCCAGAAAAGGCGCGTACCCCAAGACACCTTCTTTGCACCCACCCATGTACATCGTCTTCTTGTTGCCACTGAGGAGCAAGAGGAGGCCCCTTCGAGTAGGTGCAGTGATGAATGGTGTGGACCTCGTGTTTCTCACGAAACGCCCATTCATAACGGTTCTCTTCAAGGAAACACGCTCATGCGCGAAACGTGACATACAAACAGTCGCCTTCCACTGGGGAGGCACCGTCGAAGGGTGCCAGTCGGAAGAGCGTTCGGCTGGCTTCCAAGTCAAGGTTGGATACAAAAAGAATTTCAGGGGCAAGGGGTCAATTTCAGTTTGAAATGCAAATATATTTTTGAAATAATAAGTTTTTACTTTTTAATTTGAAATAAAAAATGTATGTGGATATTCACAATTCTATGTGATGAGATCTATATACGATAATGATTTTACATAAATTGAGTAAAATTGCGAACAATCTAGGTTTCGTTGCAACTAGGTTTTCTTGTAAGCAAATCCGGAGAACGGTAATATGAATTAAATTAGCAAAAAGGACGAAAACTCTTATTCATGATTAATGGGATATCTTTAAAAAATATATTTATTCGTTTATTTAATTCAAGTGTAATCGACAATTTTTTAAAGTTCTATTTTTTAATTTGATATGTTATTTTTCTGGATATTTGCCAGAATTCATAGAAACTTTGCTTTACGTTAAGAAAGACCCAAATGATTACCATAAAGTTGAGGCAACGCTAAAAGGCGAATGTAACAATTAAAAAATTACAAAACTAAAAGTCACAAAGTGAAAACAAATTATAAAAAAATTCAGTTGCCTTACACGCATGAATTTGGGCACAGCAATATATTATTTCAATCAAAACTTGCGCTGGTTTGAACACATTCGAGTTTTTTACAAGCGGGAAGAGCTCGCCAATTCGCTTCTTTCGAATAGACATTTTCTGATTATTTCACATTCCACCGACTGGGATGCGCATGTTGGCCGACCCTGACGACCTCGACCTTTCCACTGATGGGTCAAGAAGACTCCCCGGATCGGTTTATGATTGTGAACACAAAATGCAGAGAGATTCAGACTCCTAAGAAAGACATTTACATTTCTTAAATCAACCTTCCAAAAAAACATGTCTCATTTGCTCAAAAAAATCCCTGACGCTATCTAATAAAATACACTCGTTTTTGACGTTCTAAAACAGTTCATAATGAACAATTTTTTTACATATTAAAACACTTTTACAATCTTAAACATTTAACTATTGTTTTATTAAATCTTGTGTAATTAATTTAGTACTCAAAACAAATGTCTATTATAAAATTAAGCAGATTCGTTAGATGAACCAACAAGGTATGTTCCACGCAAATGGACTAAGCAACAATGCCCAAAACGTCATGTTGTATTTTTAATATTTAAGGTCGCTATTCCAATCACCTAGTATATATTAAAATATTTCAAACTCCGAAATTCCTTCTCCATGCCTATTAAATACGTATAATAAACTAAGAAAAGTTGACGATTTCGTATGATTTTCAAGATTTCAACAAAATAAAAACCACCAAAGTGAAGTAGATATCAAATATAGATTATCGGATCATCTATCGACATGTAACCGTACACTTTCTGACTGACACAGACATCCTTATCCTCTGAATACGCTAACGGCCCTTTGAGAAATTACGTTATGATTTGTGAAATCCTAATCCAGTGTAGACCAATATATTCTTGAAATGAGTCCATTTAACTTTTATTTGGAATCAGTGTGCAAAGATTTCAAATCAGTCTTTTCGCCACTTTTTTTACAAATTGAGTTCTCGGTTTACTGGCGTCCCGCTAACGACGCCTCAGACTATTATTTTCTGAAATGTATATACTCTCAGAAAATGCCCGTAAATGCGTTTCATGTGTTTCCAAATCCGTCAAATTCGTTGTGTTATTTTCATGTTTACAAGATTACGGCGCACCCGCGTCCCTAAATCGAGGCGGCACACTTAGATATTTATTTAAAGATTTTTATTTATCTATTTACCCATCTTCAAAAAGTATTCACATCAGCCCAATTTGATTTGGGACCCTATTAACTGTACTATTACATTGACGTAATTGTCCTCACTACAGGTAAATTAATTACTATTATGAAACGGAAAACAGATCGAATTAGACAAGAGTTTTGCACTCACTGATTCCTTTCATAAAAGTCCATTGAAGCGAAACTGTCATAGTTGTCAAATACCCAAATCGCTTAAATAGAAAGTTTCTTTGAAACTATCTAATGTGCAAAAATAATTTTGTTTTTGAAAAAGTACATTTGTGACGACATTCAATGTGTTATTTTTGTCATTCTGCGCCTGTTGTGAAAACGTTTGTGAAAGCTCAGAACATCCACAAATGAAGTTTGTTTTCGTATTGGAGATCAACAAACTACATCTTCCCGAGAATCGAGGTCCTGAACGTCACATGCGGTCAAGGTTGAACCCGAACGAATGATTTACAATTTGTGCATTATCCTTTTTCGTGCGGTGTTGGCGGTGGCAGTGATGTAGTGGTGATGCGTCAATGGCCGTTGTGGCCTTGTGCGGTCCTCTCCGAGTCGGTAGTGGCGTAGTCGGTAGAGCGGTTGAGACTTTATCAGTAGTGGCGTTGTGGCGTCGGTAGTGGCGTGATATTGTTGGTAGTCGTGTCGGGGGTGGATGGGAGGGATATTGATGCGGTTTTGCTTGGGTTGGCAGTTTTCGTAGCGGTTGTGGCTTTGATAGTAATGGAGGTTTACCTAGTGATTGCGATTTTTATAATAGTGGCGGTTTTCGTAGTAATGACTGTTTTCGAAGTAGTGGCGGTAGATTCGTAGAAGGCGTTTTTTGTAGTAATGGTTTTGGCAGTAATGAGTTTGACACTAAGGCTAGTTTTGTTAGTGATGGAGGTTTTATTATTTTTGTTGTGGAGGTAGTGGCAAGGGATGCGGTGTGTGCTGTAGAGGAAGTTCCGGCGGCGGCGGCGTGGGCGACGACGCGCGGTGGATCCTGCGGACGTCCTTGGCCGCGAGGTTACGCCGTTCCAGCCGCTCCTCGGCGCCCGCCCAATCGCCGTGCACTTCCTCCAGTCTGTTGCCCGCGGCTCTCAACGCCACGCCGCCATTTCGGTTCGCTGCTTTTGCACTGTTCAAAATACTCTGCAGGTATTCGATGAAATATTTATTTTCTGAGCATTAAGGAACAATTAAATAGGGACGTCTTCAACATTCAATTACTTTTCTTTAAAGAGAGATTATAAAACTGAGTCAGTGAGAAGAAAATTCTATTTTTTTGAAAAAGCTGAGATACATATACCGAGCTTTTAGCTTCATTAATAATATCTGACGAAACGAATCGTAATAAGTAATTGACATGTAATCTCTTCAAGTTTAATAAGTCTCTGGATAAAATTATTCGCATTTTTTTCTAAAAAATAAATCTAGAAATACACAAAAATGTATACACAGATATATAAGAGAAATAGATAGAAGGAAGGAAGCAGTCACGACTGTTTGGCGAAAAAAAGTACTGTAGTAGGGTGTATAAGTCGAGTCCCCATTAATGATTGATTGATGAGTGATTCCGGAAGCGTCAACTGCTAAGGTCATTAGTCCCTTATGTGTACTGCATTTTTTATCGGAGTGGCACGAGGCTATTCCCCCGCTGCATGGCGAGATCCAGCGTCGACCTGCCCGTCAGTTTGTGGGGTTTCCCCATCCAGACGTCTCCCATCAGCGCGGTACCGAACCTGCAGGGGCAAACTGACTCCCGGCATGTGTGACAGTGAAGTGCCTGTAAGAGTTTGAAAGTAAGGGGTGAGTATAGGGCAAGGATGAGGAAGGAATGCGGTCCGTTTGTTTGGGTACTGCTTCATCTAGCGTGAATCGGAGAAACCACAGAAAACTATCGATCCGAACAGCCGACTCTCTCGATCATTCTCCTCGAGACAGCGAGTGAATTCGATTTAGCTATGCACCTAGTGTCGAAAATCCTGCTACCGTCGGTACTCTAGCTCTAGAACCTCCCAGTCAGAAGCACAGCAAATATAACAATTGAGTAAAATCACCTTAAGCCACCGAAGCCGGTGAGTCACCGTGAATATTACATTTCTATGCATTATTGCAACTGACAAGAATTATGTATCAATGTGTGTCTATAAATAATTAATTTGCTAATAGATGAATCAGAAGTGCTAAATTCACGTGCAGTATGGAAGTCGTAAAGCAAATATTTTGGTGAAAGCGTCTAATTTATTTTAGAAAATAAACTTTGGTTTCAGCCTAGCATTTATTTCATAAGAGGTGAGATTGTTGTTCATTAGCTCCCCAGACTTGATGATTATGAAAATTCATTACACTGAACTTGTTTTATGATTTCATCTTGAACTCTAAAATCTCATGTAGGGTGTTGAAGGGCAAAGTCATCATTTAAGGCATATAAAACCTGCTCAAGAAACAAAGGAAGAGAGGCGTTAAATTATAAGGCGTTTGCCATTTCCTGTTAAGAACCCCTCCAGCGTAGATTATTATTTGCAAGCAAAAACAATTGTGTAAATTTAGTTCACTTCGATGGTGTACTCGGGGAGACGATGGCAGTAATATTGCGCTCATTGAAGGTTCAGGTTGAGAATTTCCACGTAAAGGGCCAACAAAACTTTCATAACGGATGTGGTACCTTTAGTAAACAATAAAAATGTATCTTATAATTTATTACAGTAATAACATCATAAAATATTTTCTATCACGTTGTAATGAAATTCAATTATGGCCAAAAATGGTAGTGGAACTAAAATCTTGTTCAAAACATCCAATATAATAGTACAATTTGATCAACAGGTAGATGTCTCATTTGAACACTGACAAACTCACGCTTTAGTAAAATATATTATCGTAGCAGCCCAGAAATCAAGAGCTAAGCTATTGATGTTTTTTGCATGATTAACTAGCTTGCTGTGTATATTCATTAAAATTATCGTCTATGACTTTACGGATATTTTCTTCTAACAAATAAATTTGTAAGTACAATGTCTACAGCTCTTGGGGTGTAATTTGTGTGTCGATTTACAATTGCATGTTCATTGAACGATTGACAAGATTCGTACAAATATTATTTTGCAAACATTACAAAGGTCAAGGTCTTGTCTCGCTGATTCGTCGTGACAAACGTCTTTCTGCCTCTCCGTCTCCCTTGAGAAACTAGCATTCACTTCTTTTTCCCAAATTATGACTGGCAAAATGTATTAGTATTCATAGAGTAAGTGGTTGAATAGAAGCAGCTACCTTAACACGCAATTTTTCAGAAAATAATCTGGTAGGCGACACTGACAAATATGAAAATACATTTCAAGAAATGGCGTTCAAACTTTTTTTTATTTGCTTGGAATTTTGCCCTTAAAAATAGATTTCATCTTAAATAATCCTGCTCCTACAATGTTTTATTCTAACGGCTTACATGGGGAGTAATAGCCAAATTTGTAAAGTTACAACCAGGAGAAATTTTGATGAGACGTTCCCCTCCCCGCCTCCGAAAATGCAAAATAAAAAAGGCGGATAAGAAAGGTTGCGCTTATTCAACGGTCACTGGTGAAAAACTGAAAATACATATCTCTGCATTTTTTATCCTTTAATAGATGAGATGCCTTCGATGGCCATATCCACATCATTTTGATTTTGGCTTCTTATAACACGTATATTCGGTAGTGCGCCAGGAAAGTCTTTCCGCACCGACCGAAACAGGGCCTTCTAAAAAAATTGCATTTATGTTGGCAGCAACCAGACCACTGAGAAGCAAATGAAGGAGACAACATTCCAACATCTATTATGATTGTGGAGAGTATTCAGTTTACGTTTTCAGGCTGCAGCTCGTGCTACCAACGTAATTTCTGTTGCAAACGCTCTCACCAGTAAGATGCCTCTAAGGAGAGACTTTTTTGGCGCGCTATATGATAATGGCTGACCTGTCAAATGGACAGAACTGAAGCGACCTGATGATGACATTCATCAAACGCTGCTCGTAAGTTGTAACAAAGTAAAAACGTAAATGCAATACAATTTCAATGCCATCAAAACCTCATCAATCTAGATTTTATAATATTTGAATGAAAATTAGAATATTATCTCGAGAGATGGCATCGAGAAAACTACTTGAGTCTTGCAGCCATTCGAAATTTTATACTGATATACCGATTTGGGGCAATACCTGTTGTGTCTGCAAGCAAAACACGCAAAATTGCTATGAGTATACCAAAAAAAATCATTGAATATTTGTAGTGTGAGTGATTAATTTGAAAACAAAAGGGACCGATTTCGAAATGACAATTGTTTTACGACAGACAAACAGTGTTCTTTCTGGTGGTAGAATGTGAGCGAGATCTGTCAATAAGAGCCGGCGGCCTTGCGGCCTTTGGCCTTTTGGCACGATATGAACTGAAGAGCGAAGTTAGTTTTTTTTTAGAAAGTTATGTTAAGAGAATTATGTTTTAACACGAACTTTTAAATTACTAGTCAATTTATAGGTTTGTTTATAAAAAAAGAATAGGATGAAGAAGAAGTTAAAAATTGTCATAAATATTGTCGTGAACAGAAAATTAGAATTTCGCCTTCTCTATTGACATGTAGTTGTTTGTTTAATCAGTCCTGTTGGACATGGCAAAATCTTGATTTTGGAAGTCTTGTTTGGAAGCTACTTGTAACTTCAAAAGATGTTATGGGAAAATTACATTTGATACCAAAAGAAGAGAAGATCTATGCGCAATGTCACAGTAAGTATGCGAATGCATGAGCAGATTGAGGATTGAGGATTTCAAGAGGACACAAGCATGCTTTAGAGAAAAATTCAGATATTGAGGGCAGGATAAATGAAAGTGAAAGATTCTATAAATTTCATAAATTTTTACTCTTACAAAACATGTTTCGAAAAGGAAATTTGTGAATTTACAAATGCAAAATCTTGAAAATCTTCAACATTTCTATTATTTTTTCTTTTTTGTTTAACAGTGATTAATTTTGTTCACAAATAACTTTTTATACTTTAACTTTGGAATTTTTCCTGTAGTTGTGTTGATAATAATTCACGTCTGCCTACTTAGTCTAAAATAAAATTATACTTATGGACAAGTCCATAAGTAAGAAGTCTGTGAGATACGTTTAAGAGAGCTAATTCTGTAAAGTATTACTAAAAGCTCATATTGAAGAGAAAATCAAATGAGAATTAAATGAGTTCAAAACTTCTTAATCTGAAAACATAAAATATGTTAGAACATTTCGCTTTTGATTACTTTATGGGCTTCGTGGACTCACATCTTGGTTCATAAAATGTTTGTCTCTACATCACAGTTTTTTAGTTATCAAAGTAAAGGAAGAACTACACATTTCGTCAGCTGTCGTACTTTTTGATATCAACAAAAATCTTGCATCATTATTTTTCTCGCAGTCCATTGTATAAGTTCATATAACACTGATAAAGATCTTTGGACAAGTGTAATATACAATTTTAGGTGAGATTATATTTTCGATTCGAAACGCAGCACCCCTATGTCGCGTGTCTGAATACATTTCGTGATGTACCTTCGTCTTTTGTCTGTAAAGTTACAAGAAGGTACGTTCTATTTGGAACTCACAATTTTCATTAATCAAAAAAGAAGAGACAAGATGCAATTCACATTCACTTTGTAGAAAATTAAAACGTCCTGAGCTGATACTTAAAGGAAATCGGATATACCACTATTTACTGCTGAACCGTTTCTAATGTGAGAAATTAGAATATCGAAGCACTGTGGCAAATGGGTTTGCTACTTTGATATATATTCTGTATTTAGTCTTCCCCCGGAATATTCAGTACTCGAATACTTTCACGATACACTTCATTGAGGATTATCACATCATTCATTTTATTCCGTATGTATCACCATTCGTTCATGACCGCTCATGCTACGACTGAAAACTAGTTCAAAGCAATTTTTGGTAATCGAGGAGAGGAAACAACTGCAAGATAATTAGCAGACAGGATACAAGAGGAAGAAGAAATGAAATGGACAAAGGAAAGAAGAAGAAAAAGAGAAAATAAATGTGTGGAGAAAAAGAGGAAATGGAACGAAGATGGAAATGAAGGAAGACAAGTAGGCATCCTGTTCATCTTGAGCACTACATCCTTATCACGAGGAGTATCGCCATGACCACTTGCAGTGAGCTTTACGAGCAATTAAGAGGACGAGCGCGAATGCTGCGGCGGGCAGAGAATGACGAGAAGGCAGCCGGCCGCGGGAACCGGTCCTCGGCGTTTGGCCTTGCGCTCCCGGACGCCGCCCGCCCCAGGCCACCTGAACTCGGCCGCCGCGCCGCGCCACGCCACGCCACGCCACTCCTCTACATTTCGCTCCGCTCTGCTCCGCTTCGCTCATGGGAGCGATCAGCTGTGACCACGCGCCGCTCGCCGGTCTGTCCTTCTATGCAAAGTACATTCGCTGGCTGGATCTCCGCTGGCTTGGGAGAACTGCAGGTGGAACGTAAAAATCTTCAAACAGGCACGTTCTCATTTGAACCAGAACGTTAAGAGGCAGAAATACTGTTAATTGGGAATATTTTCAATATAAATTCTTGATTAGAATTCATTTGTATATAGTTTAGAAGCTTGTTAATTCGATGACAGTATTAGATTCCAGCAGAAAAGAGAGAAAAAAAACAGGCATACGAAAAATGTGCTTCAGATAGATCCCTTAAAAGTCATGTTATAAGATACTGTTTCAGATTTTCTTGTCTCAATATATGCACATAAAATTATATTTGTAAATGCTACATTAATTGTGGGAGGAGACATAACATTAAGGGGGAGGGTTAACATCGAGAAAAAAGGCAAAGATTGAAGCCGGAGAGCACATGTCATATGAACATTTAATACATAAATATTCATTTACTCCGTGAGTTAACATTGATAGTAGTACACGATGGGATATTTTCTTGTGTGTCAATACGGAAGTTTACAATTCACGGACATTCGTTGGTGACCTTCTGAGAGAAGATCAGGGGAGATATAATCAGAATATTAGGAGAGGAAAACTCCCAGAAAGTAGAGATGAATTAATAATTTTGTGTGTTGTGCACCGCACTTAATGTTCAAGACACAGAAAGTATTGCAACAAAAGGTTCTTAGCATATTTTAACAACATATTCAGAAAGTATTAGCACTGTACTATCAACTCTACATTGTATATTGCATTTGTATAAATTGACAACTAATTTAGATACAAAGTGAGAAAGATTTTAACGGTTCTTGTACGAAAAGTGTTAGGATTATGTACTAATTTAATGGTAATTCGGAGACAAACTAAAATTGCATACGAATTACACAACGACTTTTCAAAAAAATATATTCACATTTATTTTGTCACACGTCTGCAACTAATTTCAGTTAGATATTTCTCTAAAATTAATAAAACTGCAAATAGTTACGAAACAAGTTCATCAAAGGAGATATTCTGTGAAGAAAGCAACAAAACACTGCCAGAATTTAAAATTATCCGTGTTTTAGCAGAATGTTCAGTCTCTCTCAAGTCACGTTCAGTCAGTTTCCATGTTTTAGTTTTTATGCTGCTTGCTGCATGGTGTTTATGCATGTTTTTATGCTGCATGGTGTTTGCTGCCGGCGAGCCGAAGACCCATTTTAAAGACTAATCTGCTCTCAAAGCCCTCAACCACCTTTATATGTAAATCGGCACCAACATTTGTTGCGTAGCTCTATATAATAATATGATGATGATGAAAAATAACAATTTATGATCACGCGAAAATTATCCAGCGCCGAGACCACTCCAGTTAGCATCACCAAAATGCACTTACGTATTATTTGAGACTTAATAACCTACCTGGATGCTAAAATAACGCAAGCAAACATTTCCTTTTTTCTTTCAGCAAATTGCTTCGGAAAGTGTGCCAACTTTGTTCACAAAAAAAGCGCAGAAAACGGGGATATTTCAACATGTACTACATCTGCGCAACATAAAACAAGACTTGGTTGCGGAATCATATCTGTCAGATTCAATATTCTCAGAATTTACAGTATGAACAGCAATGTGAGGATCTTGCAGAAAATCAAATTACATCAATCGTGCTTTGACTTCCTTCCTATCATCAATATTTTCTTGCTCCTGCAAAGGTTTGTTTGCTTGCGCTTTTGCTCTCTTGCTCTACAGGCTTGTGTATTTACATTGTTCTCACTGAAAGCATTTTCACAAGCCTTTACGTGGATACAAATACCAAGATACAGAATGGCAATATATGTTTTGGGCCCATCCGCACTATCCGCAAAGAGGGTCTGCCCCTCTCGCATAATTATGGTGTTTTCTGCGTTTGAAGTCTCAGTGAAACGAATTACGTTCTGTTAACTGAAAAATTCCTTGTTCGGATGTTTGTAAATTTAATAACAAATATAACTTAATATCTACATTGTTTTTGTAAATGAACTAAAACATATCAACTCTTCTAATACTATAGGTAATATAGCAAGCAACCCAAACAATCCAATTTTCTCTCAAGATTCATCCCTATCACAATAGTAAAAATTTTAATGTTGGTCAAATTTATATCAAGAGGTAGAGGCTGTCGTTATTTTCACATGCTGTTTTTTTATCATTTGTGTAAATTGCAGATGAGCTTATTTCTTTTTCATAATTGTAGAAAATATTAAACAGATTCAGAGTTCAAAAAAGTGAAAAATTCTAAAATTCACTAAAGCCTGCGAAATGTTATTAATAGTTCTGCACCTGAATCTTGTCACGATGTTTCGTAACTCTCAGCCTTCCCAGTCAATAGAACTGACGAATGGTTCAGAGGCCTTTTGTAATATAACAGCGTGATGGAATTCGAATATAACAAGCGAGATGGAACAAGAGCATATAATTCCTTTACTCTGTGGATCGGCATTCTGCGACATTGCGAATCATATTCACCATGAGCACTATTCTGACACGTTGCATTCAGCTATCCTTATACATTGTCCAAAAATCACCATAACCTGTTTTAAACATTTCACAAAAACTATACCTTCACTCCATTTTTATCTTAATGACCTCAAGTAATGTTTAGTCGTGCTGCGAGGAAGGTTAACATCACGGTACGCGACACTCACAACAATGACAACTCCATTTCAAGAACCACCCCCAACAAAGGAGCACCCGAAGGACAAAGCACAGTCGCCGAGCGTCTTCGTACCTCGTTCAGGAGCGGCGCGTTGATCAGCACGTCGACGCTCTCCGTCCGCCTGGCGAAGTTGCGCAGCTTCACCCCCTTGACGGACGCCGCCTTCTCCAGCACGACCTTCTGGGCGCCGTTGACGGTGGCGCCTGCCGCCTCCCTGGTGCGCGACACGCCCCTCATCTGCCCGCGAAGCCTCCGCTCGTGTGGACGCGAATCAGTTCCGACCGCCGCGGCTGCCGACGCTGTCGACTCTGCCTCGGCGTCGACGCTGGCTGGCTGGCTGGCTGGCTGGTTGCGAAGGCCGCCCCGCCGGTCCCTCCCCTCGCCTCTTTCCCCTCCACGCCCCTCTCCGTCGCCGAGGCGAATGCCGCTTGGTTCGACTAGCTTGTTGTGGTTCTTCTGGCGAATATGCCTCCTCCCCGGCGCCGCAGCCGCCGGCTTCCGACGTAATTTGTGCTTTCCTTTTCGTTTTCTTTGGCGCGCTGCCTGACGATTACGTGGTGCGTGATGCCTCGATGAGGCGACGGAAATGCCAAGGTACGAGGTCCGCCGACCCTCAGGTGCCTTCGAATTATCTTCATGGTCGTAACGATGAATAAGCGTATGCACTCGCAAGATGTTTCTGTGGTCAAGTGTACAATTGAAATAAATAGATAACATTACGTATTGCATAACTTGTGAGCTGCTATGTTGCCCCCACCGACGGTAGCTGGTGGCCTTGATAAACAAGAAATCGAGATCAGGTAGCTGTAGGTGTAGGATATCGGCAGATCACCAAATTCTCATTATGCAAATTCAAGAGCTAATGCTCATTCTGGTCCAGTTATAATGTTATAGGAAGGCAAGGAAATAAAATTCGGTACTCGCATAAATATACGATTATATTCATGGAAGTTATATATTTTAGAATTCTAGAAATTTAAAGGAATGAAACAACAAATAACTTCTGCTACAGTAAGGAACGCACATTAATTGTGATGTAATGGATCATCACTTGAAATATTTTGGGAGATACTTGAAATATTTACCGTCCCATTTTTACTTACTATGAGAAAATTAAAATTCACACACATGATGTTGAGAAAGTATCTTGCAACTTTAGACATGATTAACTCTCAATATATTCTAGTATAGTTCTTGTGTGTATCAATATGTCTGTATTTAAAGAATGATACTTCAGATTCCAATGTTGCTTAAATAGTGTATAAAGTGTATACATTATAAAATAAATATAAAGTGAAATCGATCACTACTTTGATCACCAGGAGAAAAGAGAATCAATTACGTCCTGTCCAAAACAATCTCGATGAAGGTCAAAATATTACTGGAAATTTCCTTATTGCATTGAAGCCTGGATTTCAGCTCACCTTTCCGCAGCTTCACTACACGTGGTATCTTCACACAATTGCATTGTGCTGCTGGACCCATCCGCGCTGTATCCAAGGACAGCGCCGCCGCTGCCGCTAGGCAATGCCAGTCAGTCGCTCAACGCCTGTGTGCGTCGCAGTGAAGGCTCCGGCTCAGCGAATCCGTCTCTCTTCTCCCCTCCTCTCTTTCCTTAATGAACACGTTCCTGTGGCCTTGCCTCTTCGCCACACACCACTTTGCACTAAACGCGCCTTGAGCCTGTTAAAAATATCTACAATCTGCTGACCGACTGCTTGCCTAGGAACGTGTCACGCAATAACAATTAGTATACGCGAGGCGAAAGTCTTTTAAATGTATACTGCAGACGCCGGCCCAACGATCTGCTTTCCCCTTGGATACGCGCAAAAGTGGAACAATGCTTCTCATAGCTTCTTGTTGGATAAAGGCATAGAAAAGGCAAGAGACTGTCCGGCGCATTCCAGCCTCTTTTTGCACCGTGTCCTCCAGTCCTTTTCAGGGCCAGAGTGGAGGATGAAAAGAATCTAATGACGGAGATGTGTCTCTGTACCTTGTCCTCACTACGTTTCTCTCTCACACGTCACATTACTCAGCCCTTCTCCTATAGCATCCTTTGATCCCTCAAAGAGCCTTCTAAATCCTCATCCTACAGTTAAATTAGAGGGTCGAAAGCGAGTATCGCAGCGGAGGCTAGCTAAAAGTTCAGACAAGAAATCTGAAATGGGGCTGGAGTGGTGGTGACAGTAGCTGTGCTTGACGTCTGCGATGAACAGTAGACGTTCGGATGGGTCTTTCGTAACTTAATAATGAAGCGACATTTCCGTACTTTTCAGAGAATTTCCGACATGCAGATCTTGTCACACTTGGAAGAAAGAAGTAGAAATGTACTTGGGGCAACAAAAAACTATCTTTTATTGACGATATGTAAATATTAAAACTTTGCTATTATGTTTTTAAGACTTTGGGTAACTCGAGAGAGCTGCTGTAGGTTCTATATTCCATGGATAAACATCTAAGCAACAACATACAATACGACTTGCGAACACGGAAAAGTACAGGAGTGTTTCTATTATATTTTTCAAAATTGTGTTGTTCACATTAGGACACAAATATCATTACATGATTATGTTAAGTACACATAGTGGATCGGAACATTATGACAGTAAGAATTTGGAAGAAAGATTTCTACAATTCATTGAAATAAATTTTTATAATGACTGTAATTGCAAGAACGAATCGCAATTATTTTTTTCTTGGCACTTATTTCTGTCAGTTGCAAGTCATTCGACGTCACACTCGTTGACAAACTTGCACGTAATCCTCGAAATCCTCTTGAGCATGCCATAAGGTTTACGTTTGTTTCCATTAATTATTTATATCGTTTAGAGTGTTTGAGGTTGATATCGATTGAATTGCTCAACCTAGAATCCATAATTTTCATTCATCAAAAGAACTCTCACAAGAAATTGGCACAGTTTTCTCACAATGTTTTCAAAACTCAACCTCGCAATACCTATGGTTTTAGGAAATAAGTCAGAATTAGTTTAGATATAATGTACTAAATATCTTCAGAAAGTTTCATAGTTAATTAAGAATAAATTTTAATTGTGTCGGGTAAGTACAGTGTTGTAAAGTGCATTTACCTGAGCTAAGCAATAAAGTGAAATAAGTCGTGTGTACTATTTCGTCCGTGGAATCGGGAGAGGTGGGTCAGGGTATCAACTGATGTCACGGCGGTCCCTCTGACCGGGAGGTCCTAGGTTCGAGTTCCGTGGCAGGATTTTTGACACTAGCTTGTCAGCCAGGTCGAATTCAGTCTCTGTCTGGAGGAGAATTCTATCGGCCGGTTGCTCTGATCGGTAGTTTTACGTGGTTTCTCCGATCAACACCAAGGCTGTAACTAGGCCAGTACTGTAGCAAACGGGCCACGGACCGCGCACGACCTTTCCTACCTCTTCCTTGTCCCATCATCTCCCCATATACACATTTACACTACCACACACACACACACTACACCACCACACATGCCGGAAGACCAGTCGGGAGCTTAGAGCATGTCCCGGCTGGAGCGGTGCCCCGCTGGTGGGGGATACCTGGTTGGGGAAACCCCGCTAGCCAATAGTAGCTCGGCGCCTGATCTCACCATCCTATAAATATTTAATACTGTAATCTTCTATAGAATCTGAAATTTCTCACAATGTTTTCAAAACTCAACCTCGCAATACCTATGGTTTTAGGAAATAAGTCAGAATTAGTATAAATATTTAATACTGTAATCTTCTATAGAATCTGAAGCACGTTGGACATAGCCAATTTGTAACGACTGTAAAAGCTTTGGAAAATATTATTACGATGTGCCTGTCTTTGTGCAAACCAATCTGAAATCTGTTTGCAATTCTGAACTTAGTGATTTATTGACAGCCGATTCCTGTGTTCTTTACATTTATATTACGTGGGTCGATGTCCCGTCCAGTACGGGGTAGGTAACGCTGAAAATTTACCCTTTTTTTAAGACAATGTTTGCACAATATGGTTTCTTTGCGGAGTCTGTCTATTAATAAAGAGCAGCAGAGTGTTTTGATAACACAATTACATTACTTATAGTTTAATTTATATTATAGTTATTTATAGCTATAGTTATTTATAGTTAGAGTCATTATTTATAGTTATTTATAGTTTTTAGTTACTGTCTAATTTACAACATTTACTGTATCATTTATTTGACATTCCATCAAGTTTAACTTGCATTTCACTAATTAAAGGCCTTCACTTTAATGAAAAAGACTGCCTACGACCTTCTTTGCAACGAATTTTTTTGACTGTCTTGTAAGATGCTTTTTGTGGCGCTTCCAGTTTATAAAAGTGATGTCTTCCTGGTAGCTCGCATTGTCGATGTTAAAGATCTTCCGCCAAGATACCCGTCTACCACCAGTAATCTTGATGTTGATGCCAGTAGCCTTGATGTTAAAGTTCCGTTTACGTCAATGTCTTAAATCTAATGTTAAATAACTTACAATGTTCACATACATAATTCTTTACAAGTGTCTAAGGTGGACATCCCTACTCAATACTATTTTCATTCACAAAAACTAAACGTTTTAGCCAGCTTTGCAAATGCTCGCGACAGTGACTGTCAATCTTATGATGTGCTCGCAACGGCGACGAAATGTCTTCTTCCAAAATCATGACTGGTGCAACATGTCAACTACGTTTTCGTTTGTTTTCCAAATTTTTGTTATTGATTTGTTATTCGCTGTAACTCGTTTCACGATGGTCAATTATCTTAACTCGACACTAATGTCTTTAATAAAATCTGGCCACCACTGCCACCACTGGCTGTCTATATTCTTTGTATTTCGTTATATGACGCTTTCAAAAAAATATATATTTTCTACAAATCTCCACGTCCCAAATAACAGTTATGGTTTATATTGTCCTAGGAACTTCCAAAGTCCCATATTTATTGTTTCTTTTGTCATGGCATTTCTACGTTCCACTAATTAATCTCAATATTTGCATTTAATACATCCATGTTAAATATTGCTACCTATTGTCCTCTAATCGCATTAACTACTAGGTCATAGCGACCACTATTGGACTTAAAGTTATTGCATGAGGATGAAACGAAATGGTGAAATGGGGTAAAACGACGTACACATACAACTATGCCCGGGGCGGGACTTGAACTCGCGAACTCTTGGTTCGAGATCACTGCGAGAGTACGGCTTTAGCGATCTTGGCCACGGGGCCGACATTATCCTCTGTGTAAATGGAGTATACTACTTTCTTTTTATTTTCGCTCCCGGGTACCAATTCGTCGAACTGAGTCACTATTTGATATTGTTTTAATCAATAATACAATTGAGATATGTGGATATGTGTCCATATACAGGTGTTCCATCGAATATGGGCCGCCCATATGACTTCTAAACGGTTCACGATATTGAAGTGCAGTTTTTGCTCAACAATGCGGAATCATGGGCTAGTTAATAAGCTGTTGAGATACTATTAGTAAAATTACTTGTCCCAGGATTCCACATTTTTCAGTGAAAGCTGTACTTCGACATCGTGAACCGTTTAGAAGTTACGGGAGTGGCCCATAGTTGGTGGGACACTCTGTACCATTTGTAGTAATATTCACCATTTAATTCTTCTATTTCACATTATACTTCTGTAAACATCAAGAAGCAAGTTATCTCTTCTCTTGGTCCACATGTTTCATATTTTGATTTTAACAATGAAAAGCTAGTATGGTAACATATGTATACTCAAAAAAATTTTTGTAATATTTTTTAAAATACATTTGAAAGTATTTTTAATTATTGGCCACTAAAAAGTATTCGAGCCAAATTTAGTAGCAATTAGTGGTTTTAGTGGTACAATTTCTCTTTGTATTGATAACAAATTGCATTGCATTGAGAACAAATTAATTTTTATATAATTGATTATTATTTATTACATTATAGTGATTTTGTTGATTTTGTAAATGACTGTTACCGAATTGAACACTCCATTGTAGTTAAATATCTTGTATAATAATTGAGCCACCTACATTCCGATAAAACTGAATACGGAAGATAGTACTCATTGACATATGAGTCAGCAAACTATATCTTTCTGCCTCGCGATCGCGATGCCTTGTATTGTCGCTCGCCCGCCGAGCAACGACCGCGCCCAGGGCCACACGCCCACTCCCTCGCCCGGGCAATGCCGACGGACAGACTTTCGCTGCAAGTAGGTCGCGCCGGCGAAGGTCATGGGTGCACAGACCATGCACCCCACGGGCTACGTGCGAGGACTTGCTCTGACAATGACGGCGACCTGCGCGGCGGCCGGGCGTTGCCGCAGGCTCTGCAACCGAAGCCCCCATTCCCTGTACAGCGGACCCTGAACGCAGCTCAGTACCCGAAGCATTCAAGGTTCCAGGCCCTCCTTGAAGCCTTGTGCCGTTTTCCATTATTTACTTGTTTTGAATTCCTGAATAGGTATTGACACTTATCATTTGACGTATTACGAGCATTAAAAATTATAGAGGTGACGTGAGTAAAACATCTATTTTATTTTTATATCTAAAATAAAGACTTTGGTTATTTCCACTGAGGGAACGAAATCTCAAGGAAGTAATTAAATGTGGCATTATTTGATGCATTAGAGCTTTGATGTGTCCAAACAAACTGCGAAACGTGTCCAATTACTTCAGTTATGAGTTGAATGGAATTGTTTAAAGATATTGAAATTATTATTCTCATTTTACAATTTGTTTATCCGAAAGGAATCAGAAACATTTATTATTAATAATGGTATTTTATTTCAGTGTATTGAAAAAAATCTGTTTATATATTTGAAACAATGCAATCAATTAATTTATTCATAAGCACCAGGTGTCCCACCAAGTATGAGCCATTCCCACAATTTTTCAATCATAAAAAGAGGAACAAAATAATATATGATTCGTTAGACTTTTGATAGTAATTTTGATAGACGAAGTTGACATTAGTCAACATGAGGTGGCTGCGTTAAACCTCCGTTGACGCTTCGCTTTGGATTTCCGAGTTGACGAATGGCTCTAGTTTCCAGCCGTCCGGAAGAAGATATGTCTAATATGAGTACTTTCCATAGATCGATTATAACTCACACAAAGAAATTATGAACTAATGATGACAGAGAAGCGTTTATTCATTAATTTTATAATTTTATTAAAAGTTACTGTTTATGCAGTAAAAACGGTTAGTAATATCAAGCTAGAAAGCATCTGAAGCACACTAACTTTCATTTAAAGCAAAAATAACTAAAGGGGGTTGAGTGAAAATATCAAAATTCTTTGTAAACAAAAACCCTTCGTATTTTAAATATTACGATTTCTCCAATTTTCTAAAGTGTTTTTAATGAAACTCAGAGCTATGCCATACTTATAAATGTACTTCCTTCTACGCGAGGAAAAATGTCAAGAAGAATTGTTTCCAGAAGATGTTGAAAATATCGTAGAGGCTTCGTGAAAGTAACTGAAAAATGAAATTATCTTAATGATATCGGGGTTGGCAAAAATAGATATTACTCCTGATGTATTTACCAAGTTTAAGATCAAAAGCTTCTAATTTAACAATGTTATCCGTGACACATCCATCCATCAATATTTCTGAATCGATCAGTTTCAAAATTGAATATACTCTTACTTCCTCTGCGTCTGCATCCATCTTAACCATCTTTGGAACAGCACTAACGGACCTTAATGTTTACGTGTGTGGGAAGTTGCAGCAGAAAAAAGCCTTATATAGGATTTTACAACCAACATTCGAGTTCACATTGTTGAGGAGATTTCAATACTATTCCTCCCTGTACTCTAGTCCAGGAAGGAAACAAAAACAAAGAAAACCTCGGTTTGTTTGCGCCGTTTTGGAAGAGCTCCTGGAGTTGAATTATGTGGTGACTCTCTTCTGGGATTCACCGCAGCAATATCTGGAATTTCCGTAAGATACATAAACGCATTGCCAAGTTCTGAAAGCATGTTAATGTTTTGCTGTTCCGTGGAACTTTGCTTTTAGAGCCGATGTTTCGATTACGCTGCTGCGGAATCGTCGACGAATCTTTCTTCAGACGTTTTGCGTAAGAATCTGAATGTTTCCGAATTTTCAATTTCTACACACAGTACTTTATACAGTTATTTCATTTAGGTGATGTAGGAAAGTTTTACATTCAATGTTCCTTGAAAACATTGGAACGTGAATATGTATTGAAATATTTTTAAAACTGCTGAGCTAATAATGATTTGCAAATATTTATTAAATTCGAAATTAGATACTTTTGATTAATTATACTTTGGAAAGTCTGAACAAGAGTAACCTTTTTGATGTTGTTCTTAAATATTACCTCTTTGCGTACTTTTTCTCCCAATAGATGAACCATAGATGAACAGACAGCCTTTTTGACGTGAACCAACTATTCCGTGTCAAGAAGCCACAAAACTTGATTACACGTGTAACACATTACATTCTGACTACACACGTTAGAGGAAGAAATCTACTACATATTCGAACAAGATTTATCCATTTTTTCCATACCTGGACTTTCACAATATGAGATGTTCTGTCGAAAAATGTGCCCCAACATTACGTACAGCCCAATTTCTACTCCAGAATTACGTACGAAGTAACGCCAGAAAGTAAAAATAATTAAAATTAAAATAATTATTTTCTTTTCATTCACATATGCAATGATATAAATATTTAATACAGATTGCAGATACAATCCAGTTACAACAGGGTGAGAATTGACGGAGGGGAGTTCGGAAATCGATATTTCCGGGAAGGTTCGATGTCCCTTGCAGTAAAATCAACTTTCTCGTTGTGTCGTTACAATTAATCGGTGCCTCCTTTATGATTGCTTATCAAATATGTTCAAATCTCGGTATTTGAACAAGAAAACATTGCTCAGAGCGTTGTTAATGTCCATGCAAACTGTTGCGTCAGCGAAAATGTTCATTTCATTGTTTGATTCGTCCCCTTCCGGAGCTCCATTCGTCTCTCACTCCGCTCTCCAAAACTCAAACTCCGCACCCTATTCCTCCGCACAGATAGGAATAATTACAACTACTCTCCCTAGGAAAGCGAGCCACGTTGGAGAGGTAGTCGTGCAATTCCACAATCATAGCCTGTAAGGAGTGTTCTCGGAAGGGCGCGAAGAAGCCCTGGACTCCGCCAGGATATTTGCGCCCTTGGAGCGGCGTTAAGCGCCCGCATTCCGTTTCCGCCGACCGCGCTGCGTCCGTCGCTGAATCGCGGGGGCCGCAATAAGCCGATAATTCTAGCGTTTGCATTCCGCCCGGCGGCGCCTCCGCCCCCGCCCCCTCCCCGCCCCCTCCCACCGCCGCCGAGCGATAATTAACCCGCTCCCGAACGGGCCGCTCGAGTTGCCGACACCTGAGGGCGCGGGCCGCGGGTGTCGAAGGTCGGCAGATGAAGGCGAGAGGGCAAGTGGCGATTGGGAAAAGCGGATTCGAAGGAGATGAGAGGAACACCGACGAGGTAGTGCCTAGGGGAGAGAAACTGAGTGATAATGATTTGCGGAAAAGGAACGGAATGAATGAAAGTTCAGGACAAGTATGTGATGAGATGAAAAAGGTGAGAGGCATACGATTTTGAGAGTGAAATGATAAAAGATGTCTGTCATGTATGTGAATGAATTTGCGCCAATTGAATTTTAACAAAATCATGCTTGTAATATGTTAGCAACACATGCGATATGATTCAGGGATCATCTGTTTACATTGGATTTAATTATGAATTGTTAACATTCACACTTGTATTCTCTTAAATAGTTCTAGTGACTCAGGTTTAAAATAAGGAAAATATAGATAATTACATGTAAGTACGAAGAAATCTGATAAAACTAATAAACCTCATTGTGTATAATGAATGCAAGTGCAATTATTTACGTCGCAAAATATGAAGACGTTTCTCAAAAATTAAATTTCTGAAGTACAGGGAATAAAGGGGAAAACCTTTGCAATACAGTTATCGCCACATGTTGCTTTTATTGGTTCGAAGGTAAAGAGATTCTGGTGAACCTTACTTTGTAGCATATCAATTTTGAAGATGCGAAAAATAATCCCGGAAACGCAATAGGATTATTATTATTATACAGAAAATACTTCTTAGTTTTAAATATGTATGAATATTTATTCTTCCTATTTACCTTATTAAATTCCACAAAATTTACACCACAGGCAACCAATAGATTTTTTAGTATTAATTTAGAGTTTGCGCCTTTCTGTTGTTCCAAAAAATTATCGAAAAGAAAATTGTATGTAGGAAGAAACCACAAACCATGGAAGAAGTTCCACCCTCTTCTTCATTTCAAATATTTCATTTTAGTAATCATCCCGACCTTGGTTGCACCAACCCATTGACCTATGGTCCCCCGACTCCTTTACGAGCAATTTGACAACAGCCAGACCACAACTCTTTGCACTATCTCCCTTTCATCCTTTCCACAACTCAGCCTTCGAAATCTTTATTCCATGTATTGATTCCATTGAACCTAACATTTGACTCCAGAATTTCGAAGGTTGTATTACATTTTCTTCGTTTTTACTTTCTCGTATACTTACGTATATACGGAGTAATACACATAGTATATATACATATTTCAACGGAAATACGTTTTGGGGTCCCCTGATACCGAAAAAGTGTTTCTTTCAAAACGTCCGTCCGTTCGTCTTTCCGTCTGTCCCCGTCTGTAGGGATAGTGCTAAATGTAGTCTGTAAGATGGCATAAATGCCATTCTGCTCTGATCTTTTGTTTTTCCAAAAATTACAAAAATGCTATTTTTGACTTGTCTTTCACGTCGTTAATATTTACATTAGCGGCGCTTTGTTCACATTATTGCCTTTGTGAGTAAATGTGCTTTAAATTATGTCTTGTAAAGTCTCTCGAATCAAAATTTCACATTTTCAGAAAAGCTCAAACGCCATATTCTCAAAACAGTTCGAGATTATTCCTAAAACTATTCTCACAGATAGTGCTAATTTCACTCTTTAAGATGACATAAAATTAATTTGGCTGTATTCTTTTGATTTTTCAAAAATTATACTTATGAATTTTTTTTAAATATCTCTCACCGTTAATTTGCATATTTCCAGCCATTTGTATACATTGTTGCATTTGCGAGTGAAATATTATAACGTATTTTCCGTCACACGAATAATTGCGACATCACACATTCAGCCATTCGCAGAGAGAGGACCATGGGGGGACAGGGGTAGCGGCAAACGGAACAGCCGACCACCGTTTTTCCGCACAAATGTCAAATACTCATGATATCACAAAAATTGTTTCTCAAAAATTACTTTGATTCGCTTATAAATGTATACTCTGTTATACGAAAAATAGCGGATACATACCGTTTAAAATGTTGCTTTATTGCATTCATACAAATTTGAAAACTCACTCTTAACGTCGCTCATTTTCAAAACATGTACTCATGCAATAAAGCTTTACTTTATATAGCTTACATAAAAAACTTGTTGGATAAACTACAATTTTAGTATTTTTAACAGTCGTCTATAGTATGAAAGCTGTTTAAATTGTAGCTGCAAACGTATAACACACACGTGCCCTACATATTTTACGCCAATTGACCAAACTTAGTTCTTTCAAACTCAATTCACATTATAAGAAAAACGTTTTAATATTATGTTTTAAATTATTAAACCTACATACTGGATACATGAATAACATTTTCATGTTATCAAAATGGTTTACAATAGTTATCTTTAGTCACTTTGCATTTTTTAATTTTAAAAATAGAAATTCATCTTTTCTGCCAGGTATAATACATACATACTTGCATTATAGATATTTGTACACATTACGTTTATGGGCCTTTAAAAATTAAGTTTTGAGATTAACGTTTTTCAAACGTTTTCCTCTTGATTAATATACATAGGTATAGGTAGAGATATCACACTCAGTAATTGATGGATTATGGAGTAAACTAAAACTAAAGGCTCCATGTGAGTTCTCTTAATAATATTGTTTATAAAATGTTAATAATTACATCTATAAACAAAAATTAATATTTTGCGCTTTATACCAGTTTTGCAGTCTATGACAAGCATATAAATTTGCATTAAACCATTAATAAACGCAAACTGACGGGAATATATTAACCCTAAGGAATTCCATAATATAATTAAATGAATTAAACATAATTATTGATTAAAAACGATATTCAATTACATGTGACAATATAGCATGAAAAAAGAGCTAGAAGCAAGGGATATTAACTGAAAAGAGACAGAGGTGCAGAGTTTTTATTGGACTGTAACGAAAATTGAAACGGGAAATATCACGGTACTCTGACTTGTCAGCCGGTCATTGGGCCGCGTCGTGGCGCCCGGTGTCGGAGGCAGAGGGGTGAGGGTGTGGCCCCCATCCCATCCTCAGCCCCTGCGAAAACTTTCCGCCTGCTCTCAGGCCCACATCCACGTTAGCCCGCAGCTTCATCGGCCACTCCCATTCTCTCTTGCCGAACTCCCCCCAGTTATCTCGACTCCTTTGTCGCCAACGCGTCCACCCGCGCCTCCCCATCACGCTTTGTCCCGGACGCAACGTGGCTCCCACGCTGATCTGGGAGTGCTCTTCCGCGTCTCACTAGCGCACCTCCCCGTTTTCTCTCGCGATTCCATCCGCCACATCCCCCTCCCCCTCCCGCCAGGCTCCCGTTCTCCTTTCCACACTTCCGTCCACGTATCGTTGCGCGCCCGCTCTCGCAACTCTGAGCTCGTGCGCGCCTCCGCCAGCCGATACGTCAGGCCGCGGGCAGCGGCGCGCGTTGAACCCGTTAACCCCCGGGCGACAGGTATACGCCAGCGGCTCGGGGCGACCGATAATTGGCCGGCACCCCGGCGCCACGCCACGCCACGCCACGCCACGCCGCGCCGCGCCACTCCTCGCCGCCCCGCGCGCCGCCCGACGGCGACACAGCTGTCTGCGCCTGAGGGACAGGCCTCGCGGAGCCCAGCGACGAAGCTCCCGCGCGCACGGAGGTCGCGTCGATACGCGGCATCTGAGACGGTGGCCGTGCTTCTCTCGCACATTCCATTTGTTCTCTACCTGTTCTATACATCGTAGTGGTTATTGTTTACCGGTAAGAGATGACGATAGATTGTTTTTATTGGTGATTGTCATGTTGGTGACTCTTTTACTAGTTTGACAATGTCTTTGAAGAAGTGAATTTAAACGCCAAACATAATATATATTTTCCTAAATATCCACAAAGAATACTCAGGAATAGAAAATATTCTTAAAAAATTTAGGAAAATCTCTTCCAGTTTTTAAGTAGTACTATTTCCGTAGTATATAATGCCGTTTTATTGCTCAGGTTCAATTTTATGCCAAAGCCAAGTTAAGAGAGAATCATTTGCGATTGATATACTAATGTCAACTCACACATTTTTAGCGAACTGTTAGAAATTCTGTGACAATTTCGTTAAAACCTACTCATGTCTCTTGATCAGTTAGGAAGGAATACATATTCACTGAATTGTAAAAATTCGTCTCACTGAGTAATCTTTGCACCGAATATGCATTTCTTGATTAAATAAAAATTATTTCTAGACGATTTAAAAACCTTAGTTGGCAATGTGGTGGGTATGGAAATATCTAAAAGTTTTTTTTCTTAAAAATATTTTTAATTATCACGGAAATTTTAATACAGGAATGTATTCTAATAAGTTTGTCAATGCATATCGTGCTCACTTCAGTAATTGAAAATATATAATTGCCCTTCTTTTCGGAAGGCACATTTTGAGCTACCGTCAAAAACAATTGTCTTTGTACACTTCCTGAAGCAAGTGCATAGTAACTTAATTCATTATCTTCCTTCTACGTGAGCCTACATTAATGTTTTGCCTTTGTACTTCTTGCGATTATATTTATTATTTTCATACTTGGAGCACAAGCTTACGATAACATCTTTGCACAATTGTATTCATGCTTTCGATGCCGTTCCCTTGACCCAGTGATGAAGGGGATCAAGATATACTACCTTGAATTTATTTGCTTAATATTTATGCAAGGCACTTGTCGATATTACACAACACTTGAGTAGTATATCATCACAGAAACAGGATATGTGGATACCTATTTTCTAAGAAAATGGTTATTAAGAAGCATTTATATGATTTTATAATTGCTTTAATATTGAGTACAAGAGTAGAACACGGATCTCACTTTTCCCAATAAGTACGTTATTAGAAAACCTAACCACTTCCAGAACATATCTTGCGTTATACAGGCAGTATTCCACGGATTAAACAAAATGTTCCATGTATTATTAAACTTAATGTCATCAAATAAAATTCCCAGTTCTCTAAAGCGGCTGCACATTCGACATTCGCCGAGTAGCGAGTTGCTGCTCGTTCCATCGTAATCAGCTGTGTTCGGCGAATATTAGCTTTCTTTGATGTGTTCAAAATATCGATACGCGGTGGGTAGGGTGAGTACCTAATGCTTGTCACTCGGCAAATGGCAAGCAAACCCCATCCACACTTGTCGGGTTTCGGCGAGCTGTCGTTCGCTACTCACCGAATACCGAGTGTGTGGAGCCGCCTTAAGCTGCCTTTCTCTTGCAACGAGAACCTTTATGCTTAGTCCGACGGTTGAGTAACTGTGCCACCAATATTTCGCTCTTATTTCAAAGCCAAGTTGCGCCGTGCAAATTACGGTTGCGCCGACTTCTCCGAATAAACCAGCCTTCTAGATGCAGATCACGCGCAAGGTCTGGAATCTAGGAGAGGGAGAACCACATGAAATGCCTTGCGTCAAGGCGAGGGAAAAGTGCCTCCATGGGATGGATATGGCCAGAGGTACGAACTTGAACTTCAGTCTAAAAAGAGAGCGAAAAAGATGGGACTACTAGTACCATCTTTAGTTTTAGTACCATCTTAGTACCATAATTTTAGTAGTAGAAGCATTCACAAAAAATGAGGGCAAAATAACATTTTAGTTAAACAAAATAGTTCTTTGTGGAGCAAGTGCGTTCAAAGGGTTCCCATGCAATCCCTAAGGGCAATGCAAATCCCTCGGGACGAAGGCCATCGGGATTTTGTCGCCGCTCGACCATTACAACCAGTTAACGCCCAAGATACACAAACGCATTTTACTTTCTACCTAATTTTAATGATTCAGATTTATTTTTTACTGATTAACTTGGCGTAGGTTTCTCTTTTCATATTTCCCTCCCATAATTCCTTCCTTAAGGGAACATATAGCATCGTTAGACGGTTTTCATATTAACCACGATCCTCTCGATCCAAATACCTTTTGCAGCAATACAATTAGCAACAGTTTTGTTTGTACAGTCCATAATTTGAAAATATAATTCCATAGCTCGAAAATCGTTAATTTTAAGTGGAAAATTAATACTAATGAAAAATATATTGCAATATAATTGAATAATTCCAGTTAAATAAACTGTAACTTTGTACAACTAGACGAAACGGACTTGAATTTGAAGTTCATAAGCACATCTTGTTGCTTGGAAACTCTTCTAGCGGCTAGTTCCCGAGCGACTAAATATGCTGGTGAATTTCAAATTTAAAGCTATTTCTTCTATGTGTACGAAGTTACATTTTATTTAACTGGAATTATTAAATTATCTTGTAACATATTTTTTATTAATATTAATTTTCCACTTAAAATTAATGTTTTTCGAGCAAATTTCGAACAAACAAGACTGTTACCAATTGTATATTAAGCTCCTTATCAAAGGTAGGATCCTAAAGACCGGATTCCCGTGCAATTGCATCTTTTGTTAGCTAACTTAAAATTGGATGAAACCTTGACAGAAATTTGAATCATGAAACTATCATTATTTTAGTACTACTTTTATTTTGCACTAAATTGCACGTTTTGGGGGTTACTGCACGATAT
The DNA here is from genome assembly GCA_031308135.1 of Acheta domesticus. Taxonomy (NCBI): domain Eukaryota; kingdom Metazoa; phylum Arthropoda; class Insecta; order Orthoptera; family Gryllidae; genus Acheta; species Acheta domesticus. The sequence goes on along the minus strand of JAHLJT010009436.1, from coordinate 257,183,445 downwards.
TACACGTCTTTGGTAATGCTGCCAAAAATTGAAAATTTTGGGATTTTACTGGACGAATTTGCAAAATTCAAAATTTATTGCTTAAAATATATTTTTTATATTATCGACTTGTTTTAATGTATCTTTTTTAAATGTTTTATTTAAGAAAAAGTTTTAATGACGTAACCCAGTAATGCATTCGGGTGGTCTGTGAAACCGTTTAATATGCATTAATTCCGCATTTTGTTGACCTATGAACTGTTCGTCTATTAATTTCATGACGCCTATTGTCTAATTAAAATTTAATTAAAATTTCTGACAATGAGCTACTTCAACACGGATATGCGATGTTAACCACGAACTAGGTCCGCGGCCCTTGGTTGCGGCCGCTCAGCCAACGCTGTTCGGGGTCCATCTTCCCAATTGGATCATATATCCGTTGCGTCAATCTTCGCTGAACTTACTAACATGAGACTGCATGCGCGAGTCACATGTGGCCTTCCGTTCGGGCGCGAAGCTTCGTGGCAAGCGCACTGCGTTTCACATTCATCGAAATTCTCGGAACAGATTGTGCCTCGGGAAATCAAAAGAATAAACGCAGTTTTGACCGCTTTTAGCTGCGTGCACACGTACGCCAGAGTGAGGCTCGGCACACTGACTGTAAATGTGGAACGAAACTTTGCGTGTCTGAAACAGATTGATAGAAGATGTAATAATTTTTCAGAAAATAATTTGGAAATATACATAATTGTGCCAGGTGGTTAGCTCGTTGGTCAGCATGCTCGTTTTCCATGACACGACCCCAGGTTCAATTCCTGGTCTGGCAAATTAAAAGTGTGCGTTTTCCTTGCGATGTCCCAGTATATGTTGCTGTGTGACGATGAGAAAATTCACTTCCCATGTTGAGAAGATCAGAATACGGCGTAGGGATGTGTTCGTGCTAACCACATGTACCCCCTTGGCCCATGGCCGCGAGGCCAGGACGATGCTGGAAGGCCATGGCCCATAACGGGCTGTGTACATACATAATTGTGAATTATGAAAACAATTAAGAACATTTCTTCTGTATCTTAATTATTTTTTATTTCTGAAGGTTTATTTGTATTTTTCAATTTTTGTGTTTACTTTCTTATATTTTTATGGTTAATTTATTTTTTGTGCGCATAATATTTGAAATGTCAAATATGGTTTGATTTAACAATATGTACAAAACTTAATAAAAACACTAAAATCACAATATTTCAATCAACGTAAATATCACATCCCAAATATAAATAAGTTGATAAATAGATTAACTGGAGTTTTTGGCTGCATAACAACGTTTTGAACAGTTTTCATCTTTTTATTGCATGTTTTTGCACTTTTTAGTGTTTTTACTGCAAGTTTTACAGAGTTTTAGTGCACGAAAATCCGGTCTTTAGCAATAACAAACAATAACGAATCAGTAAAAATATATTTACATAGCTTCTGCACATAAATTGATAGGGTGGGAGAAATGTGCATAAACGAAAATAAGAAAAGTGCCGCAAAGAGAGAAAATTCATTAATTGAAAGGCAAATACGATCAGAGCCAGAAGAAGTGAATATAAGTAAATGATATGTTATATGGAGGAATCCAGGAAGGAGAAATGAAGAGGAAGAAAAGGCAACAGGAAATGCCACATCAGAATAATGTAGAGTAGTGGTGTCAAGGTCTGCTACTGGTGGCAGTGGCACGCGTTGTGACATCGTGCCGTGCCATGAGCTTCCCTGCACCACTAGCGTCGGGAAAGGGAACTATTAGTAACTCCGCCGTTTTACAATAGAGATGGCGTTGTCTCTGTTGTAGGGGTAATGAACTGCGGGTAGGGGCGATTTCGACATGGCAATCGTGCCACGGACTCCTGCTCGTGGCATCGACCTTGACAACACTAATGTAGAGCAAATTGAAGGGTAAATGCAACAAATGAATTTAAGAATTTAATACGCGATGCCAAACCACAAATGGAAAACACAAAAAGCGGCGTATAGGAGGCAAGCGAAGTCAAAAACTACTGCTCACGCGGCGGCGGGGAGAGGGGAGCAAGAAGGTGGCCAGCCTCTGGCGAGGGGCCGCGCCGGAGTGGGAAGAACCGCCCCGTCCCCAGTGCAACGGTGCTAAGGTCGAGGCGCGCTAAAAAGCCTCGACGGGGGCGGGGGCGGCGCGCGAGCAGGGACGAGCGAGCGCCCGCGGGAGTGGGGCATGGAAAGAACCAAAGTGACTCATTGTCCGCGAGCGGCTCATTCGGCGCACGAGCCTGCTAATTGCTTGCTTTCTAAATAGAGCCACTGCCGCCGAGGCTACTCGCGCTGCCAGAGGACACGGGGGCGGCGGCGGAGGGCGCGCGACGCAGGTGAATGAATTACGCCTCGCGCCGCTAATGGAAGGCCGCTTCGCGCAGCAGGTGCGGCTGCTCCCGGCAGCGCGCGAGGGAGCTCGCTCCGCCACTGAATCCTTCTTCCTGCACATCCCTCTGCATTGTACGAACAATAAACAACAATACTACGAATTATTTTTAATTCAATAAATAAAGATTCCGCGCGCGTCAACTGCTGAAGTCACTAGTTCCGTAAGTATAATGCATCTTTTTGTCGGAAGATGGCCATGCTGCTGACCAACCCACACCTAATAAAATTTTGATTGCGCACGGAACGGGCTAACCCACCAAAATGGAAAAAAAAAATAACTTTTTGACATATTTGAACATCTCATGCCATCTATTAACGAGTTCTAAGATCTGGTGTACGGGGCTTATCCCACCTGTCATCTACAGATAGTAATACATTTTTTTTGAGAAAATCAAGTTCTAGTAAAACCTCGTTTTTCTCAGATTGCATCTCATGTGGATTAGCCTGCTCTGTCAGCAAATTGAGGGGCACTGAATCCCTCAATTTGCTGACGACAATGCCATTTTTGTCTCCTGTACAGCCCACCACGAGCTGAGAACATGTCAATGCCAAGGCGACCCAAGCCAAAATAAAACTGTCACAGCTACGATCCATAATCTACAAAGATAGTCCTATATCCTACAAATAAGCCATAGAAATTAACAAAACAATCTTAACTTCACTAATGCTATATGCCAGCACAATTTGGATCAACTCTGCTAAAACTAACATCCACAAACTACAAGTCCTTCAAAATAAATTCTTAAGATTAATTGCCTATGTGCCTTGGTATATGAGAAACAACGAACTCCATAATGAATTTAACCTGGAAACAATAGAACAACACATCACATACTCGCCTCCAACTTTTATTACAACCTATCTCAAATACCAGCCGTTTCACCCTTCAAACTGGCCAAAAACCTCACTTTCGAAACAAGAATAAAAACAAATTTCCATACCACATATTCCTAAGGAAATTTGCAGATTTAGATCCCGACTGAAGATCCCAAACGGACATTCTTCCACTTTGTAATAGCATGTAAGTTTACATTCAAGTATAGTAAGTCTCTAAATGCATATGCATAGTTTTATTTATGGAGCTATGTACTTTTTACATTAAATTAATACTCTAATATTAATAAAAAAAAAGAATTTGTACATACTGAACTACTTACTATTACAGTCGAATGGGGTTGGTCGTGAAGTAAGATTTTGCGAATCGCATTTCCAATTTACAGATTAAGTGTTTTCATATTTGATTTGATTAAAGGACCGTATTTTGAAAAATACCCAACAATCTCAGCGAGAATTTAGGATGAAAAAAGATTGAGCGCAGTCTGTGACCAATTTTAAAGGAGTTTTAAGGGACATATCTCGCAACCACGTGGCATTTACGGGACGAAATCAACAAGCATACCCGCCGGTCTCTAGCACTTTCATTTACACAGTGACCGACCCCGATCCAGTGTATTATTACTATTAACCAAAGTCTAAAATCCGGCGTTACTAGATCTACGCACCCCCCCCCCCCCGGCCAGGAAGTTTCAGTTGTGGATTCGTCACTGCATGAGCCAACGCACAAGATATCTGCATTTACGCGCGAGCTGAATATGAAGTTCGATACATTGATTATTAGTGATTCCGAGCGCGTCAACTAAGGTCATTAGTCCTGTAAGTATAGTAAACGTTATTTACTTCCGGGGTGGCAGTGATAATCCCCCAGTGGATGGCGAGATCCGGCGTCGATCTACAGTCGCCTAGCGAGATACCAGGTAACTCCCACCAGCTGGGCACCGCTCTCCCCCGGGTCCCTTTCCTCGCAGTGCAGATTCGCTCCAAAGACCGACTCTGTATCGACTCGTCAACCGAGTGCCGACATCGCAATAGTTGCCACATCGGGACTTCTATAGTTTCCAGGCGAATGGTGGTATCGGCTCTCTCGTCTGCGAACAGGCGACTCACACGCGTGCGCCTCACATGCGCAAGGTCCCCGGTTCGATCCCGGGCGGAAACTATTTCTTGTCATTATATACATACATGCATTTCATGAAGGGTGGCTTACAACACCCTCCCGAAGCGTTTCCGTAGTGTAGGCTTGCCATTATATACATACATGCATTTCATGAAGGGTGGCTTACAACACCCTCCCGAAGCGTTTCCGTAGTGTAGGCTTGCCATTATATACATGCATTGCATGAACGGTGGCTTACAACACCCTCCCGAAGCGTTTCCGTAGTGTAGTGGTTATCACGTGCGCCTAACACGCGCAAGGTCTCCGGTTCGATCCCGGGCGGAAACAATTTCTTGCCATTATACACATACATGCATTTCATGAACGGTGGCTTACAACACCCTCCCCAAGCGTTTCCGTAGTGTAGTGGTTATCACGTGCGCCTCACACGCGCAAGATCTCCGGTTCGATCCCGGGCGGAAACAGTTTCTTGCCATTATACACATACATGCATTTCATGAACGGTGGCTTACAACACCCTCCCCAAGCATTTCCGTAGTGTAGTGGTTATCACGTGCGCCTAACACGCGCAAGGTCTCCGGTTCGATCCCGGGCGGAAACAATTTCTTGCCATTATACACATACATGCATTTCATGAACGGTGGCTTACAACACCCTCCCCAAGCGTTTCCGTAGTGTAGTGGTTATCACGTGCGCCTCACACGCGCAAGATCTCCGGTTCGATCCCGGGCGGAAACAAGTTCTTGCCATTATACACATACATGCATTTCATGCACGGTGGCTTACAACACCCTCCCCAAGCGTTTCCGTAGTGTAGTGGTTATCACGTGCGCCTAACACGCGCAAGATCTCCGGTTCGATCCCGGGCGGAAACAGTTTCTTGCCATTATACACATACATGCATTTCATGAACGGTGGCTTACAACACCCTCCCGAAGCGTTTCCGTAGTGTAGTGGTTATCACGTGCGCCTAACACGCGCAAGGTCTCCGGTTCGATCCCGGGCGGAAACAATTTCTTGCCATTATACACATACATGCATTTCATGAACGGTGGCTTACAACACCCTCCCGAAGCGTTTCCGTAGTGTAGTGGTTATCACGTGCGCCTAACACGCGCAAGGTCTCCGGTTCGATCCCGGGCGGAAACAATTTCTTGCCATTATACACATACATGCATTTCATGAACGGTGGCTTACAACACCCTCCCCAAGCGTTTCCGTAGTGTAGTGGTTATCACGTGCGCCTCACACGCGCAAGGTCCCCGGTTCGATCCCGGGCGGAAACAATTTCTTGCCATTATACACATACATGCATTTCATGAACGGTGGCTTACAACACCCTCCCGAAGCGTTTCCGTAGTGTAGTGGTTATCACATGCGCCTCACACGCGCAAGGTCCCCGGTTCGATCCCGGGCGGAAACAATTTCTTGCCATTATACACATACATGCATTTCATGAACGGTGGCTTACAACACCCTCCCCAAGCGTTTCCGTAGTGTAGTGGTTATCACGTGCGCCTCACACGCGCAAGGTCCCCGGTTCGATCCCGGGCGGAAACAATTTCTTGCCATTATACACATGCATGCATTTCATGAACGGTGGCTTACAACACCCTCCCCAAGCGTTTCCGTAGTGTAGTGGTTATCACGTGCGCCTCACACGCGCAAGGTCCCCGGTTCGATCCCGGGCGGAAACAATTTCTTGCCATTATACACATACATGCATTGCATGAACGGTGGCTTACAACACCCTCCCGAAGCGTTTCCGTAGTGTAGTGGTTATCACGTGCGCCTCACACGCGCAAGGTCCCCGGTTCGATCCCGGGCGGAAACAATTTCTTGCCATTATACACATGCATGCATTTCATGAACGGTGGCTTACAACACCCTCCCGAAGCGTTTCCGTAGTGTAGTGGTTATCACGTGCGCCTCACACGCGCAAGGTCCCCGGTTCGATCCCGGGCGGAAACAATTTCTTGCCATTATACACATACATGCATTTCATGAACGGTGGCTTACAACACCCTCCCCAAGCGTTTCCGTAGTGTAGTGGTTATCACGTGCGCCTCACACGCGCAAGGTCCCCGGTTCGATCCCGGGCGGAAACAATTTCTTGCCATTATACACATGCATGCATTTCATGAACGGTGGCTTACAACACCCTCCCCAAGCGTTTCCGTAGTGTAGTGATTATCACGTGCGCCTCACACGCGCAAGGTCCCCGGTTCGATCCCGGGCGAAAACAATTTCTTGCCATTATACACATGCATGCATTTCATGAACGGTGGCTTACAACACCCTCCCGAAGCGTTTCCGTAATGTAGTGGTTATCACGTGCGCCTCACACGCGCAAGGTCCCCGGTTCGATCCTGGGCGGAAACAATTTCTTGCCATTATACACATACATGCATTTCATGAACGGTGGCTTACAACACCCTCCCCAAGCGTTTCCGTAGTGTAGTGGTTATCACGTGCGCCTCACACGCGCAAGGTCCCCGGTTCGATCCCGAGCGGAAACAATTTCTTGCCATTATACACATGCATGCATTTCATGAACGGTGGCTTACAACACCCTCCCGAAGCGTTTCCGTAGTGTAGTGGTTATCACGTGCGCCTCACACGCGCAAGGTCCCCGGTTCGATCCCGGGCGAAAACAATTTCTTGCCATTATACACATGCATGCATTTCATGAACGGTGGCTTACAACACCCTCCCGAAGCGTTTCCGTAGTGTAGTGGTTATCACGTGCGCCTCACACGCGCAAGGTCCCCGGTTCGATCCCGGGCGGAAACAATTTCTTGCCATTATACACATGCATGCATTTCATGAACGGTGGCTTACAACACCCTCCCCAAGCGTTTCCGTAGTGTAGTGGTTATCACGTGCGCCTCACACGCGCAAGGTCCTCGGTTCGATCCCGGGCGGAAACAATTTCTTGCCATTATACACATACATGCATTTCATGAACGGTGGCTTACAACACCCTCCCCAAGCGTTTCCGTAGTGTAGTGGTTATCACGTGCGCCTCACACGCGCAAGGTCCTCGGTTCGATCCCGGGCGGAAACAATTTCTTGCCATTATACACATACATGCATTTCATGAACGGTGGCTTACAACACCCTCCCCAAGCGTTTCCGTAGTGTAGTGGTTATCACGTGCGCCTCACACGCGCAAGGTCCTCGGTTCGATCCCGGGCGGAAACAATTTCTTGCCATTATACACATACATGCATTTCATGAACGGTGGCTTACAACACCCTCCCCAAGCGTTTCCGTAGTGTAGTGGTTATCACGTGCGCCTCACACGCGCAAGGTCCCCGGTTCGATCCCGGGCGGAAACAATTTCTTGCCATTATACACATGCATGCATTTCATGAACGGTGGCTTACAACACCCTCCCGAAGCGTTTCCGTAGTGTAGTGGTTATCACGTGCGCCTCACACGCGCAAGGTCCCCTGTTCGATCCCGGGCGGAAACAATTTCTTGCCATTATACACATGCATGCATTTCATGAACGGTGGCTTACAACACCCTCCCGAAGCGTTTCCGTAGTGTAGTGGTTATCACGTGCGCCTCACACGCGCAAGGTCCCCGGTTCGATCCCGGGCGGAAACAATTTCTTGCCATTATACACATGCATGCATTTCATGAACGGTGGCTTACAACACCCTCCCCAAGCGTTTCCGTAGTGTAGTGGTTATCACGTGCGCCTCACACGCGCAAGGTCCCCGGTTCGATCCCGGGCGAAAACAATTTCTTGCCATTATACACATGCATGCATTTCATGAACGGTGGCTTACAACACCCTCCCGAAGCGTTTCCGTAGTGTAGTGGTTATCACGTGCGCCTCACACGCGCAAGGTCCCCGGTTCGATCCCGGGCGGAAACAATTTCTTGCCATTATACACATGCATGCATTTCATGAACGGTGGCTTACAACACCCTCCCGAAGCGTTTCCGTAGTGTAGTGGTTATCACGTGCGCCTCACACGCGCAAGGTCCCCGGTTCGATCCCGGGCGAAAACAATTTCTTGCCATTATACACATGCATGCATTTCATGAACGGTGGCTTACAACACCCTCCCCAAGCGTTTCCGTAGTGTAGTGGTTATCACGTGCGCCTCACACGCGCAAGATCTCCGGTTCGATCCCGGGCGGAAACAGTTTCTTGCCATTATACACATACATGCATTTCATGAACGGTGGCTTACAACACCCTCCCCAAGCGTTTCCGTAGTGTAGTGGTTATCACGTGCGCCTAACACGCGCAAGGTCCCCGGTTCGATCCCGGGCGGAAACAAGTTCTTGCCATTATATACATGCATTTCATGAACGGTGGCTTACAACACCCTCCCCAAGCATTTCCGTAGTGTAGTGGTTATCGCGTGCGTCTCACACGCGCAAGGTCCCCGGTTCGATCCCGGGCGGAAACAATTACTTGCCATTATACACATACATGCATTGCATGAGCGGTGGCTTACAACACCCTCCCGAAGCGTTTCCGTAGTGTAGTGGTTATCACGTGCGCCTCACACGCGCAAGATCTCCGGTTCGATCCCGGGCGGAAACAGTTTCTTGCCATTATACACATACATGCATTTCATGAACGGTGGCTTACAACACCCTCCCCAAGCGTTTCCGTAGTGTAGTGGTTATCACGTGCGCCTAACACGCGCAAGGTCCCCGGTTCGATCCCGGGCGGAAACAAGTTCTTGCCATTATATACATGCATTTCATGAACGGTGGCTTACAACACCCTCCCCAAGCATTTCCGTAGTGTAGTGGTTATCGCGTGCGTCTCACACGCGCAAGGTCCCCGGTTCGATCCCGGGCGGAAACAATTACTTGCCATTATATACATACATGCATTGCATGAGCGGTGGCTTACAACACCCTCCCGAAGCGTTTCCGTAGTGTAGTGGATATCACGTGCGCCTCACACGCGCAAGGTCCCCGGTTCGATCCCGGGCGGAAACAATTTCTTTCCATTATACACATACATGCATTTCATGAAGGGTGGCTTACAACACCCTCCCAAAGCGTTTCCGTAGTGTAGTGGTTATGACGTGCGCCTCACACGTGCAAATTCCCCAGTTCGATCACGGGCGGAAACAATTTCTTGGTATTTTCTCGCACATTTGGATTTGATTGCTAGTGGATCTTATACGTAGTAAATACTTTTGACCTGTAAATTTAAATAACTCAGTCATGTCATTTTTAGTCTGCAACAATTAGGTATCGAAATGTACGTTTTTTTATTATTTTAAATATATGGTTATTACCAATAATTAATTGTATATAAAACTTAACTAATTTTTTTAGAATTGTAAAGTTTTTTGGTTTTTGATTACGTTCAATACGACGATGATTTTTTGTACTGTTTTGAAGATATGAGTATCTTGGTAATTGGTTTTTGTAATTTGTTGGATGTTATTTTGTGGTGGCTATTGATGCTTTTTATTTTGTTGATTATAATTTATTTTTTGCATATTATTTCAAAATTAAAAATTGTGAATCTGTAATATAATATACATGTTTATGTGTCCAAATAATATCATTATTTGTTCTTATGCCTTATTTTTATCATTAGTTTGAGACGTGTTGTCTAACTCAAAATCTATCAAGAAATATCAGAAAATTATGTGAAGTAATCGAAAAGAGAAACAAAAATGTCAGTTTTCTTTACACAAAACCTAAACGAATAATCAATGAAATGGAAATGATTGAATGATTGTTAATACATTACTGAAGGTAATATGATTTTATGGTAATTTGCAATTGTGCAGATGTATTGAACTTGTGTATTGCAGTCTGCCTATCTTGGAAGGTGTCTGCTCCCAAGCGCTGCTTCCTCCATTGGGTCCAGAAGAAAGAGGATGATGATTCCCAAGTGTTCCTTGTGTACACATTCACACGATAAACACAAGGAAACGTAAGCAAGCAAGATAAGTGACAAACCGACAAGGTCAACCGGAGATAGATGAAAACGATGAAGGTTGGCTTGTGTAACGGAGAACTCCCGATGAATGACAACAGAGGACATAAGAGTTTGAAAACACATTCAAGAAAGTACGACGCAGTGCAAAAATGTTTTATTTTGCAATTTATCCTTTCATTTCCATTTCAGGCTTATTGATGTTGTAAGTAATTTATGTGAGGAAAATATGAGGTGATGATTTTGTCGTAGTTTGTGGAAATGCTGATAATTTATCTTACAAAAATGTGTACTTAATTTATCTGAGGTTTGTTAATATCATGGTATCGTTGTACATTGATCGTAGTACGTAATTTTATTTACGAATTTTATAAATTGCTTGGTTGATTATTTCGTGTTCCGGTGCGCGTGAGCAGTTGTATCGATTCGTCCAGTTAATGTAGCAAATGTATCTTGGGATGTTTCTCTCCAGCTGGAACGTGAGTTCCTGCACCGACCTGCGCAGAGGCTTCACGGGGGTTCCCCTACCAGTTATCTCCAGCAGTGGGACACCTCTAGAGCCGAGATAAGTTGTAAGTTCTCGATTGTTCTCATATGTGTGGTAGTGTAATGCATGCGACTTAAATATGAGAGTTTATACGGAAAGAAGAAGAAATATCGCAAGCGTTTTCAGATTTGTTTGTTAGAACATTGCTCCGGAATTCATCTAGTACTGATGGGGGAAAGAAAGGGAAAATGACTGATCAGAGCAGTCAGCCGCTAGAAGTCTTCTCCAGACTGAATTAGATACATCAGGCTAGTATCGAATAATCGTTAACGACAGGGCCCCTCAATCAAAATCTCGGCAGTGGCAATAATTATTGTTGTTTTGAGCCATCTTAGCTCGTGTAATTTTAAAATTTATCAGAATATGGACGTACTAACCAATACCACTTGTTTCGATACAGCCATTTTCTTTAGAAGAATAGAAATTTTGATCTTCTGTTTAGAAGCAACTAGTAATAAATTACCTTCTTTTTGCAACTAATAAGATAACATTTAAAAATAAATTAAATAATTATATTTGTTAAATTTATTAAAAAATTGAGTTGGGTGAGCATTAATTCCGGAAATTCGGGTTTCAGTTTGGGGAATATCAGCCTAAATTTGATACAGATTGCTAAATGGAAGGAATGACCAAGGAATATGTTCCAGCCTTTTGTTATTTTGAAGAATGTCTCTCATAGCGAATAGCTGGAAGGATCACCTCTTAATACGGTTTAAGTGAAAGTTTACAATTTTTAAAAATTCATTAATCCTAGAAAATAGGAGGGAATATTTTAGTAAAACCGTTAGTTAACTATTGGGGTAAAGTCCTGTTTGTTAATTTTCAGAAAGTTCGGATGTACACGAAGGAGTTCACATAAATTAGGTGTTGCAGAAATTTAAGAAGATTCCTTTTCTTGTGGAGGGGTGGCCAATCCAATTATATTTACTTCAAGTTCAAAACTTAAATAAAATTGCATGAGAAGATGTATTAATTTTTTTTGCCCGGATGCTGTCATCTGTCCGTGGGTTTCTGCAGTCGTTTTGATTATCACTTAGTGGTTCTCAGAAGAGGACGTAGGCAGGGGACACAGTATAATGTTCAAAACGTCGATATGCGCGGCTTGCACAGACGAGATCATGCGAAAACGTCGCCCAGAGAATCCGATCTCTTCACATGCAAGCACTTTCCGCCTCAGCCCAGCACTGGTTCGGACCGGTGTATCCCCGCCAGGCAAGCGTCTTGGAGGCGGGTTCCCGCCCACGCGCCGCGTCATGCCACTACCCGGGTCGCCCCCCCCTTGCCCCCGCCCTCTGTCTTCGGCCCGTGACCTTGGGGGCAGCCGGGCCACGCGCGCCCAGGCGCCGCGGTTTCGTTGCGCGGGCGGGCGCACGCGCTGGTCCGGGAAGGCGCAGACGTGATTACGTGCACGTTCGCTACGCCCACGCTTTGGTTTCTCTCCGTACACGCACTAGGATGGAACGTTGCTAAATTCGACGGTTATCGCAAAACTCGTGACGAAGTTTATATTTTTTTTCCAGATCATGCGAGTCAGGCCTGGAATTTTAAAACTCATAATGGAATGTCGTAAGATATTTCATGTATGGATTTGGAACATTAAAGATGTGAGGCGTGTGCGGAAGAGGGAGCCAGGGGGCCGTGATTCTCTGATAATTTTGAAAAGGCTTCGTAGAATGACGGTTAGACATTTTATTTCCTTCAATATGTTATATCCTTCGTTTTCATATTTTTTTATGTAAAATTTGGAAAATTGTTATATTACATTTGCGGAGGAGACCCGCCAACTCCTCTGACAGCCGTGTACATGGTTTTAAATAAAATTAATTGTATGTAATTATCATTTCATTCTCACTGTAGAATATTTTATTCATTAACTAGTAAATGATGTCGAATATAAATAAAAAATGTTCAATGGAAAAGGGGGCCGAAAATGTATTTGCCCCCCCCTCTTATTTTGGACTGTACACGCTTGTCATAAAGTTTTCTGTATCAGAAAAGAGGCAAATAATATGAAGTCTTCGTTAGAAATGTAACATGTTCCATACGGCATCTTCAGTCTAGCCTGCGGACGATATGAAAGGCGCCAAATACCCATATCATTAAACTATCTTCAATTCAGGTCTAGTTGCTGTCGCAATGTCTTCAGATATCTCAAAGCTATCCCAGATAATAAAACCTTAAATTCTCATGTGAAATTGAATCAATACATAGAAATATTGATTATGATGGATGCTCGAATATATTCCTATTCCTCAACGTGAGAGAAGATTCTGACACTCACACGGTGTGGTTGAGGGTATTTGTCATTTTTCACATCATTAATAGCGTGTGAAAAATTGTTTGAAAGCATTTTAAGTACTTCACCATATTATTACATGCAAACTTTAAACAAAATGTTTCGTCAATTTTTTAGGGGTTCTTTAGTAATTTTATAAGAAACGCACCAGCAATAAACTTTCAACAAAAAGTTTACCTCACACGTTTGGCATAAATTTGAACCTGTTAATTCTCGCCTATTGCAATTCACGATGCAACCGACATGTTGTCTTTTAGGTTAAACGACACACACTCTGTGCACAATCGACTGACAATGTGATCAGTGTTACAAAACAACGAAAGTACGCTAAGTGATCAAAAGTATCGTACCGTACGTTTTTCATTTTTGGTGCGTTGTACTGCCAGATACTCCATAACAGCGACCGCAGTAGTCATTACACATCGTCAGAGGGTGGAATGAGGCGCTCCGCGGAACTCACAGACTGCAAAGGTGGTCAGGTGATTGGGTGTCACATGTGTCAAAAGTCTGTACGCGAGATTTCCACACTTCTAAACATTCCTAGGGCCACTGTTTCTGTTGTGATAGTGAAGTGGAAACGTGAAGGTACACGTATAGCTCAAAAGCTTGCAGGCCTATCCCGTCTGTTGACTGACAGAGACCGCCGACAGTTGAAGAGGGTCGTAAAGTGTAATAGGCAGACATCTATCCACACCATCACAGGAATTCTAAATTGCATCATAATCCAAGTACTATGACAGGCGCAGGTGAGAAAACTTGGATTTCACAGTCAAGCGGCTGGTCATAAGCCACTCATCACGCAGGTAAATGCCAAACGACGCCTCGCTTGGTGTGAGGAGCGTAAACATTAGACGATTGAACAGTGGAAAATGTGGTGTGGAGTGACGAATCACGGCACACAATGTGGCGATACGATGGCAGGACGTGAGTATGGCGAATGCCCGATGAACGTCATCTCCAAGTGTGTAGTGCCAACAGTGAAATTCGGAGGCGGTGGTGTTATGGCATGTTCGTGTTTTTCATGGAGAGGGCTTGCATCCCTTGTTGTTTCGCGTGGCACTATCACGACACAGGCCTACGTTGATGTTTTAAACACATTTTTGCTTCCCATTGTTGAAGAGCATTTCGAGGATGGCGATTGCATCTTTCAACACGATCGAGCACCTGCTCATACTGCACGGCCTATGATGGAGTGGTTACACGACAATTACATCCCTGTAATGGACTGGCCTGCACAGAGTACTGACTTGAATCCTATCGAACACCTTTGGGATGTTTTGGAACGCCGACTGCAGGCGTCACCGACTTACATCGATACCTCTTCAGTGCAGCACTCCTTGAAGAATGGGCTGCCATTCCCCAAGAAACACTTCCAGCATCTGATTGAAAGTGTGCCTGCGAAAGTGGAAGCAGTTATCAAGGCTAAGGGTGGGCCAATACAATAGTGAATTACAGCATTACCGATGGAGGAAGCCATGAACGGTAATTTTCAGCCACGTGTTCGGATACTTTTGATCACTTAGTGTGGATACGCAAGAAAAAACAACGTACTTACAATTAGTTGTATTTTTTGCTTAATAATATAAATTAACAGTAATGTTTAAATTTAATTATAATGATCATTGTTCAGGATTTATTACTTGTCATTCTAGACGATTGTTTAGAAGCACTGTTAGACATCTCGCCCATTTCAAGTCAAACATGGATTTCTCTCTAATTGGAGAACAGAAATAATCGAAAACATTTTTGGGTGCACTGGTGTCGTCTAGGCCAGTGCATCCAAATAACAATCGTCTGGACAACTTCTCGCTCATTAAGGCAAATTTTTCGTTTGATTATACGACTAATTTTCTTATTGTCAATCGTGAGGCCTTTTGGAAACGAGACAGATTTTCACTTCTCCTTACAATGGAATCAGTGGTTTAGTAATTCCATGATGTAACAACGGAATTACGTCCTAGGTGCGTACATGGAATATGCCATATTGTGACAAATGGCATTGCCTTGATTGGCACGTAAAATTAACGTTTCTAAAAAATTGCTGGGCAAATAAATACTTAGATACCTTTAGAGCTAAGAATTGGGGATTTTATTCCGATTCAGCTAAAAATACCAAGTGCAATTCCTACAGCATCAATTTCAATGGATAATTTTATTAGTAAAATTGTTTAGGAATGATAGACATTAGTTTGTTTTATTGACACAGTATTATAATTATCTTCAATAAATAATGTGAAATTATTATAATTATCATTCCACGACTAGAAAGACAAGTAAAGCAACATAAATTAATGAGAATTAGAGAGAAAGAATTAACCAAAGTTTTCACGATTGATCACAATTTAATTGCATTAAATTATTATCTAAGCAATATGTTTAAATTATTATATATAAATTATTGTCTAGGTAATAATTAAATTATTATCTAGACAAACATATGCTGCAAAAACAATTCTCATGCAGTTCCATGCACAAATAAATTGCAATTTTACATAAGTTTATCTCTCTGAGTTTCCTTGTAAGTATTTATTTAATGAGCAAAATACTCTTCAAAAGCGCGCCACAGGAATGTTTCGTCTCTTATACTAATTATTTCACTATTGAGATGGTTTGTAATTCTAATATGAATAAAACAGAAAAATTACAATATATGCTGTGCTTAATTATTTTATAATCGTTGCTGTGAAGTCGTGAAGTTGGTTTTTAAAATTAACTCCTCAAAAATTCCAGTTTTTTACCAAAAGTAAAATTTAGAAGTTTATAGTCATTCTGATAATTAATTATCCTAACAAGAAAGGTTGCAGTGAGAAAGGGAAAACGCATAAAAATGCGTAATACTACTTTTGATTTTTTTTGTTAGGAATATTATTTCCTTGTCTTTATGATGGCTATTTATTAAAAAGTTATCTTGTTGATATGACATTACTGTTATAAATTTTAGACAGATTTTAACGAATTACAAAAGGTCGATATGGGCTTTTTGGCGAATGATTTTACAACGATTTCATGCACTTTTTCACTCACTTCTTCATAGACTTAACTATTCCACTCGGTGTTTATTATTTAAGATTACTCCCGGTCGTGTACATAATAGCCTTGGTTCTTCAATACGCGTATTTCATCACTCCACGAATATGGGCAATGCATTTCAGAAGTGTTTTCAGTACGTCTAGACGTCACAGTAAAGAAAATGAGTGAACTGTGAACAAGTGTGGACACAGACTTAGAACTTATGATACCCAGATTAGCAATCCTATCAGCGAGAAGAAGAGAGATCCATGGTAGAACGGAATATACAATGGGAGAGGTATGTTTCACCAACTGTTCGAAGTTGGCATGTACTACACGCTGATGACCACCACATACACACCATGATCAGCCACCTGATGACCTTAATTTGTGCAGAAACTGTTGTGATTTTAGACATATTGTCTAAACCCAACTACATTCTAATACTGCTTTCGCAAATCTAAAAAAATAAGGTTATTCTTCCCGGAATATCCTTTTTCTACGAAAGTACAAAGGAATTAAGTATCATTCACAAAAAACATATTTATCCGGGTAAGGACATGCGTAAATGGTTACGGCACTTCCGGTGTCGTGTGCTGCAAGAAGGGGGGCGGGCAACATCCCACTATCACCACTCATAACAGCCTCTTCAAACAATTTGAAATTCAAAAAGCCGTCACGAAGTGGCTTAAATAATTTGATATCTGTTTCTTCTATGCAATCATAAGGGACCAAAATTGTTGAAAAATATTGTGAACTAAAGACACATTACTGTGAATCAATTCACTTTCTATTCCCAGTTTACAAAAATGCCATTGATTTTTACTATTGTAACTCACCCTTATTAAATTGGCATTCTTATTATGAACATTAACATATCATTAAGAAATCCTCAGAAGTTGTCCTAAAAAGTGGAAAAAAATTAAAAAATTGAATCTGATTGTCATAACAACATAAAATGTTCTGAGATAAATCACATGCTTCTGTTGATTTTCTGAAATATAAATATAAAGGAAATAGTTTTTTTACTTTCTCGCCACCGCTTACGCAGAAGAGAGAAAGTTACGTAATGCTGTGAGAATAAACGGGGAAATTTTGGCAGGAAAAACTCTTGTTACAAGGCCCTGGTAACGAAAAAGTAGATAAATGCAGTTGCCAAATTTAGAAAAATATCTTCTTACACGCAGTGTAGCCAGAATCCATGTTTTGTTGGTCCTTGATACCTAAAAATCTATTGACGGCAAAACGTCTGTCTGTCCGCCTGCCCGTCCGTCTGTAAACAAAGCTAGTGGCTACAGCGTTCAGCCGATTTTCTCCCAAATTGATATCTCTAATCGATATGACTGATGTAGCGGCCCTTTGAATTTGAAACCGATATTTTAATTTTGAGGGGTACTTTACATGAATCCTCTGGCACATTTTTGAGATAAAAAAAGCTCCAACGTTTTTGATTAAATTTTGTTATTAGATAATGTGAAGGACGTTTAAGAGAATGGTGCAGGTGTCATGTTAGTTAAAAATCCTGATTTTTCGAAAATAGGAAAAAATCACTAGTTTTTTTGGGTCTTCTTACAACTACAATATTATGAAGATTTTTCCATTTAAGAAATCTATTTCTTAAAGATCAACTAAAATTTTTCGAAAATTTGAATACTTTTTGCATCATTTTGCGTAAAAGTACAGGCGACAAAGTAAGTGCTGTTTAAGCACCACTACGCACAAGAGACACTAAAAATGTGAATGACGTATTAGAAATTGAGAATGTCTGAATTCTATTGCATATTAATGAAATATTGAGCTCAAAATATATGATTTAAAATGGTCTTAATTTATGTAATTAACATTTAAAAAATAAATGTTTAAATGTCAAATTTATTAGCTGCATGGCGTTCTATTAAATATATTTAAGTTTTATTGGCACATTATAGATGAAATTCACTGATAATGGAATAGAAAGATGTGGAAAACTTAAAAAAGGATTAGAAGAATAACGAAGTCTTCATCACTCAGGTTCCGGAGTACAACACCCAAATGCAAAATCCAGCAAAATCAATGAAAGGCAAGTGAAGGGAATGGTAGCAAATAATAAAGATAAATTATAAAGATATTATTTATTTATTGATTTTTCAAAAAACAGTAAAAACTGTATATGACGTGTGGGGAAAGAGATTTATCTGCGCACATTTTCTTGAGGGCCAGAATTAAAAGATATTAGAGATATCGGCTTATACTGGCGGTCTTTCAGCTAAAGATTAAAATTCTAAGTTCTGCCAATAAGTCAAAGTGAAAACTGACTATTTCATCACCTTTCTTTCATTCCATACGCTACGTAGTACTTTATGAATTAATGCTTCTAAGGTTTTACTTTGGACATAATGTGCTGCTATAATAATAACGACGGCGACTTGTTTTACGTGTTTCCGTAAGATCAAAATGAATGCGTATCTGTTGGAACAAATTTATTAGACATTCTTAATAATTAGACCAACACTTTATTAGACGTGGCTGACGTGGATCGCCTGTCATTAGGTTTAAAGTTTAGATCTTCAGTCATCACACCTAATTGACTTACAATTAATAACCTCTAACCGCACCAATGTACATTTATTCCTTTAATTTTTGTATATTTTCCAAACAAGATCCTTATCACATTTTGTCAGATCAGAGAGAAGCATGCATGCTGACGCATTGTATTGATAATAATGATAATATGAACAAACTAAGTTCGTTCCTTTTCAACACAATATTTAGTCATCCTATATAAAATAATTGTAGAATTCAAGAAACTTGCATGTGTTCGTTCACAACTCTCGGTTATATCTCGTCAATCCTGGCAAGTAAGATGTCATTCGAATGTTTTGGACTACTAGTAGAAATTCGACAATTTTCCTTCCCATATTATTCGGGAAAATTTCAAGATAATTCCCAATAAAGGTGTTATTGAGCGATTTTGAATACATGAAGCGCGTTTTTTACAAGGTGGAATTAATGCTTATTTTGAGATAAGCAAAAATATTATTAATTATTCTCGTCAAGAACAACTGTTTGCCTCTAAGTGCAGCAGGATCGTTCCAGAATGCTCAGGAAGATATAGGAAAAAAACATGTTTAGTGGGGATTTCAGATCTGCTAGTGGTTAATTGCCATTAATAACTATACTGCCTTTTCCGCAAAAATAATTTTGAATTGAAACAAACCTTTTACAAAACATATTTCTATCAATTCTTTTCACGTAACATTTTTTATCTTTACCCTACGATGAACGTAGGCAACTAAACTATGATAAATATTTATTTTCTAATAAACTTGCATAGCACAAATAAAAATATATAATGTGAATTAAACTACCCAAGACACCACGCTAAGATAGTAACGAGCAACACAATAATTCTATTGCATCAGATTGTACTCTCGTAAGACACGTCCAGACTTCAGCACAATCAGCAATAGGACTCAGCCTGACGCGTGTGGAAGATAGAAATCTTCGCCAGTAAGCATGACGTGTATATTTCCAGCGACCTTTCGGCAGGGCACCGAACAGACGGTGATGCTCCGACGGAGTCGCCGCTCCTGAGCGGCGAGCGGTGGAGTCCCGTGTGCGGGAAGGGCCGGGCGCCACGAAGGGGGCGGGGCCCCGCACACGCCCGCGACCGCACGTAGCTGCGGCGGCGACCACCGACCGCAGAGGAAGTGCACGGCACCGCTTATCAGGATTTGCGAAACAAGAGCATTTAACAGGGAATGAGAGATGACTCCCCTTTATTGAGACGCTTTTGTTTATCAACGGAGTCTATCTTCTGGGGACAGCTGACGCGAGTGCAAAAAGTCAGTTACCGAACCATCGCGTGCATACGCCGCTTTCACTTTCTTGCTTTACTCCGTAAAAAGTGAAAGTATTCTAATCGCGAGCCGGAAAACTGCGAATCTTTGAATGAAAAACTTTCAATGGCGAGCCCTAGTACCGAAAAAGTAGATAAATCTCGATCTTTTAAGAAGTAAATTACTTCGCCCAACTCGTGGTGTCAGAACCCATTTTGTGGGTTCTTGAAAACAAAAAATCGACTGAAGGCACGACGTTTGTCTGTACTGTCTGTGGTCAACCCTAGTGCATAAGCCAGCGATTGCCAACTGGACAGCAGTTCAAATCAGCAGTTCATTTACCGTTGAAATTGATTTTCTATAACTCGGCAACAAACAGTTATCAATTTTTTATTTTTCTAAAATAATAATTATTTTCTAAATTCTTGTTTCTAGTTTTTTAAATATTGCATTTTTAAATTCTGGGCCTCTAAAAAATGTGCGCAGATAATCTGTTTCCCCATACGTCATATACAGTTTTTACTGTTTTTTGACCAAATAAATAAATAAATAGACAAGGAATGCGGTCGGAGCCGCTATGCTCTCCGTTTGATTGAATGATTCGTGTTTCTGGGCGCGTCAACTACTGAGGTCATTAGTCTCGTAAGTGTAGTGCATGCTTCTTTCGGGAGATGGCGATGATCTTTCCCCTACTGGATAGCGAGATCCGGTGCCGACCTACCGTCGACTAGAGGGATTTTCCCCTCAACCCTCCCACCAGCGGGGCACCGCCCCAGCCGGGACAAGTTGTAAGCTCCCGACCGGTCTCCCGACATGTGTGGTAGTGTAGTGCATGTTAGTGTGTGTGTGTGTGTAAGAGGAGAGGGTAGGGCAAGGAAGAGGAAGGAAAGATCGCGCTCGGTCCTTTGCCTGTTTGTGAGGGTACTGCTCCGGCATTCGCCTGGTGTTGATCCGAGAAACCACAGAAAACTACCGATCAGAGCAGCCGGCCGCTAGAATTCTCCTCCAGACAGCGACTGAATTCGACCTAGCTGACAAGCTAGTGTAGAAAATCCTGCCGCCGTCGGGACTCAAACCTAGGACCTCCCGGTCAGAGGGACTGCAGTGACATCAGGTTGATGCATTGAGCCATCTCCCCCGGTTTGCTCTCCAAGATAAGGCGCTCGGTGAAGGAGCCCGCGCAAAGTGGGGTGGGAGGGGCAGGCGGCGGTTGTCGGTAACCTTGTCTGTGGGCCTTCGCCGGTGTTTCAGGCACCATGAGTGGAAAAACATCTACATCCGTTAATTTTATTTCTGCAAAGGAGCAAAGGTTTCTTTTTGTAAATACTGGAACAATGACGAAGTGTTTAGTGTGTTCGAAAGAACTGCATTATATTAAAAAGTCCAACCTACAGATGCATTCTGTAGCTTGGTGATGCAGAGAAATCTGCGAGATTTAAAAAATTCTGATAATTGAGACAGGTTGCAATCATGGGATGAATAAAGGACTTTTCAGATTGAAGATAATTGAAAATATTCTGAAAGTCACGAGGATTTACAACATTATCAAGCAAAATTGTATATCAAAAATAATCAAGCCTGGGGTCAAAATTCTCTCACGTGACCCCTACTGGCACATTTATGTTAAAATTAATTATTGTTTCAAATCGAACTAATTCGTTATATTATGTACTATTATATAAAATATTAATGTCCTAAAATGTTAAAACTGTCTTTTCCAAAAATGTAATCAAGTAGAAGAATGAAAGTGGAATTACAGTACTGGTTTTGATAAAGAGTCAGATATTGCTTTGAGTTATGAAATAAAGTATGTTCTATTATATAATTCTTCAATTCATGTTGAATCGTAAACATTCTAAATAATAATTACTATTTAAAAACGTAATTATCGATTTTCCAAGCGAACCTTTCCCCCATTGCCTTACCATTATTGGAACACTGTGCGCCCGCCGCCGCGTAGCGCCCTGCCTTTCCTCCGTGCTCAGCTCAGAGAATATAGCAGATTTCTGTGACGTCACAGAGCATTGAGTTGGCAGGCACTGACCTAAACCATTCAAACGATTTTCTCTAAAATTGACATTCTCCAATAGATGCCTTGTAAGGCCTTGAACGAACTCAAGGCTCTACGAGCTGAAAATGGGTATTTTAATTTTTGGGAGTACTTTTCATGAAGCCGCAAAAATATTTTTAAAAATTTCTGCATAATTGCCCCAAATTTTGTTATTAAACTTTGTTCTCGAATGGAATAAATAACGTTTAAAAGGATACCACAGACTTTATTTTCGTTGAAAATCCTGGTTTACGAAAATAACAAAATTTCAAACTTTTTTCAGAAATATGCCACCTTTACAATAGTGAAGATATAGATTTTTTTCTCTCATGAAATTTATTGACCAAGCTCATCTTGAAATACATATTTCGAAAACAGTTAAATGTACTCATTTAAAGATATAGTTGTGTTGATGCAAATTTGACATAATGCAAAATTGTAGTTGTATGAAGAAGCCCCAAAAGTTGAACTTATACAATTAAAAAGAAAATTCAAATATTTCAAACGAACATAGACATGAACCAGTTTTAAAGCGTTATATGCTTTATCACGATGCATATATCAATAACAAAATCACCATTTTACACATCTATTCATTTCATGACGGTTGTAGAGTAGTGGCTATCACGTGCGCCTCACACGCGCAAGGTCCCCGGTTCGATCCCGGGCGGAAACAATTTCTTGCCATTATACACATACATGCATTTCATGAACGGTGGCTTACAACACCCTCCCGAAGCGTTTCCGTAGTGTAGTGGTTATCACTTGCGCCTCACACGCGCAAGGTCCCCGGTTCGATCCCGGGCGGAAACAATTTCTTGCCATTATACACATACATGCATTTCATGAAGGGTGGCTTACAACACCCTCCCGAAGCGTTTCCGTAGTGTAGTGGTTATCACGTGCGCCTCACACGCGCAAGGTCCCCGGTTCGATCCCGGGCGGAAACAATTTCTTGCCATTATACACATACATGCATTTCATGAAGGGTGGCTTACAACACCCTCCCGAAGCGTTTCCGTAGTGTAGTGGTTATCACGTGCGCCTCACACGCGCAAGGTCCCCGGTTCGATCCCGGGCGGAAACAATTTCTTGCCATTATACACATACATGCATTTCATGAAGGGTGGCTTACAACACCCTCCCGAAGCGTTTCCGTAGTGTAGTGGTTATCACGTGCGCCTCACACGCGCGAGGTCCCCGGTTCGATCCCGGGCGGAAACAATTTCTTGCCATTATACACATACATGCATTTCATGAAGGGTGGCTTACAACACCCTCCCGAAGCGTTTCCGTAGTGTAGTGGTTATCACGTGCGCCTCACACGCGCAAGGTCCCCGGTTCGATTCCGGGCGGAAACAATTTCTTGCCATTATACACATACATGCATTTCATGAAGGGTGGCTTACAACACCCTCCCGAAGCGTTTCCGTAGTGTAGTGGTTATCACGTGCGCCTCACACGCGCAAGGTCCCCGGTTCGATCCCGGGCGGAAACAATTTCTTGCCATTATACACATACATGCATTTCATGAACGGTGGCTTACAACACCCTCCCCAAGCGTTTCCGTAGTGTAGTGGTTATCACGTGCGCCTCACACGCGCAAGGTCCCCGGTTCGATCCCGGGCGAAAACAATTTCTTGCCATTATACACATACATGCATTTCATGAACGGTGGCTTACAACACCCTCCTGAAGCGTTTCCGTAGTGTGGTGGTTATTACGTGCGCCTCACACGCGCAAGGTCTCCGGTTCGATCCTGGGAGGGAACATTTTTTATTCATGAACATACAAGTATGTATTGAGGGGGGTCTAATGTGATGCTTACCAAGTGTTTCAGAAGTTTAGTGGTTAACACTTCCTCGTATTACGCGCATTGTCTTTGAGGGGTGACAGTTTTTGTTCTGTTGTTGTTGTTTTCCTTTTTTTTTCAGTTTACACACACACGAATTGTATGAAAGGTCGGTCTATAAGAAACTGCTCGCTTTTCCGTAGAGTATCGGTTGTCACGTGCGCTTCCCTCGCGAAAGTATCCTAAATAGATGGGCCCGGATACAATATCCTGGCATTTTGACATGGATTGGAATGATTGGACGTGGCTCTAAAGAACACCAACTGTTTTTGTAGTGTTATTTTTAGTGATTACGAAATATGCTTCTCGTTCATGGTTCGATCGCAACCAAATATTGATAATATGTACGTAGGACAATCCTCTGAGATCATGGATTCTCGTTGGAGAGGGTTAGCCACGTGAGGTCACATGAGTTAACGAAAACAAGAAATATGCAAATAAAATCTTATGTTTGGTATTATTATTTACAAAATATGGACTAACTTCTATATATTTTCTCTCATGTGTATATTGATGATTCATAAATTGTGAAACCTTTTGCTATGGATTTAGAAAATGTGTGTTGTTATGAAGAACAGTGGGAAATATTTGAAAATAGCTGCATTGATAAATTTAGAATGCGTTTTTAAATGAAATACAATACCTAACTGGTTCTGCTGATAGTCGCGTAATTAGTATTCGAAGAATATCATTACGTTATGTAGGATCTCAAAATCAATGCATTAGAGAAAATGGGCATAATTTGTGTTTATATCTATTAGATTCAGTTGGGTCAATAATAAGAAGGTAGTGTCACGTATCTCATAACTCATATCGTGTTTTGTTAGGTTATCTTCCTGACAGAAAATGCTACATTATGTGTCCATTCCCATTTGCTACAATGAATTATTTTCCCAAACTTCCTTTCGTGGTGACTAAGTACTTGGCTACCAACTCCATCTCCTAGAAAAGGAAACGTTTTTCTCAAGGGACTCTCAAGCACGTCAATGTATTAGACTGCACATTCCGCGTTATGTCACGACGCGTCACCAAACGGAAGAAGAGCTGAGCTATCGCATTCGTCGCTGCGTCGACGCAGTGGCCGCGGCGCCGCGCCGCGCCGTCTCGCGTGCTCGTCACAGCCGGCCGCGTCACACGGGCGTCGCTGGGACGTGACGTGTTGGAGGTCCCGCAGCGCGGCGCGCCGATGCACCGCGCCGCTGCGCCGCCCAGCAACCTGCACGCGCCGTTGGCGGGCGCCGACGCGCGGGCCCTCGCATGCTCCGCCTGCAGGAGGACGCGAGGCGGTGAGGCTGGGGCCCATTAAAACGAGGGCACACCTGGTAAGAAAGCTTTCGGCGTCACAATCTCTCTTACGAAATGAAAATATAGAACTCGATTAGAGAGTATCAACTCGTAGGAGATAGAACAATTCAGATATGTAATGGGTTGCTATGGGGGCGAAGTTCGTTTGGCGGAGGCTAGCTAGAG
Source organism: Acheta domesticus (assembly GCA_031308135.1). NCBI lineage: Eukaryota > Metazoa > Arthropoda > Insecta > Orthoptera > Gryllidae > Acheta > Acheta domesticus. Next base: position 257,158,108 of record JAHLJT010009436.1, on the reverse strand, counting down.
TTCGAAAGAAATGGACGCCTGACGATTAAGTCGTGATATTTAAAGGGAAATTGTAGTTAATATACCAACTTTAAAGGGAAATCGTAGTTAATATACCGACTTTAAAGGGAAATCCTAGTTAATATACCCCGTTAGTAGCGACTCCAAGAGTTTAGATTGGCGAAACCTTGGGGAAGGTATTCAATGTAATTAATGGGTGGTTCAAGAATGCAGAACAAGCTGTCTGCGGAGCAGGTAACAGTTTGCCTTTTGAACAGTTTTGCCAGAACGCACGAACAAAATATTTTCTTTTTGTTCAAACTTAAAGTGTTTTAAATGACATTACCCCAAGCGTGAGGTGAACGGACAGCGACGTTGAGTAAGTGGAATGCGGCTACAGCTGAATCCTATTGGAGGCAGTACAATCGCGGACGCTTTGGGAGCATGCACTGCTGCAGGACGGAAGTTCATTAGCGACGTAAGAATCTCTGTTGTATTTAATGATTGATGGATGGATAAAGATTATTTATTTAGCGTTCAGAGGGCGTCAACTGCTATGGTCATTAATTCCGTAAGAAGATATCCCTTGGTGTGGCTGTCATGGCCCCCTTCCCCGTTCGAACGTGCAATCAGGTGCCGACTTTTACGTTAGTTTGAATGGTTTTCTGTTCTCCAGTAACCTGCTCCAAGGGGCACCTCTACAGACGAGAAAAACACTATGCTCCCTACTGGTTTCTCAAATATATATAGTGCATTAAAGTGCGTGTCTGTGATGTATGTAAGAGGAAAGGGAGGACAAGGAAGAGGAAGGAAAGCTGTTAATTGTATTCTTGTTTATTAATTTTATTTGTTGATTGTTGTTTGTTAATTAATTATCCGTTTCTTATTAATTATATGTTTGCTATTAAATGCCCATTTAAAGAGTTTGTTAATTAATTAATCCAGCACTCGCCTGTTAATGGTTGGAGAAACCACGGTAAACCACTTAACTCATCAGACCAAAACACTGCTAGAATTCTTCATTGGAATAGTTGAATTCGACTGATTGGTTGGTGATTACGAGCGCGTCAAAGGCTAAACTCATTGGTTCCGTAAGTATAGAGCATGTTTTTTCATCGAGAAGTGACGGTGATCTTCACCCGCTGGATGGTGAGAACCGGCGCTGACCTTCCCAACGGTTTGCGGGATTTTCCCAAACCAGGTATCTCCCACCAGCGTAGCGCCGCCTCAGCCGGGAGAAGCTCGAAGCTCCCGACATGCGTGTAAACGCGTGCATGCAGAAGCGTGTTAGGGTTGAATTGTACCTATGTGTATAGCTAGGGTCGAAAATATATATAAGGTAAACACAGGTATAATAAAGAAAATTATATATTATAAAATTATAAAGGCAGCATATTCCAGAGAAGTATGGTTAAGAGCTCTACACACATTAGAATTAAAATCAATGCCAGTTCATACGGCCCAGATTTGAGTTTCATATACAAATTGGTGTATATAGTTCCTTTAGATCCTGGGTATCTTTAGTTTCTCCATGGAATATGAAATTTGGCGAAGAATCAAATGTTTGATCTTACATCACAATTGTATGCACCGAAACAAGCCTTGAAGCTAAAATATACTTTTGTGCCAACATTCAATTTTATTGAAATACGGTAGATTTCAGGCTTTTAAGCATAAAATCTTTTACTATTCCCGGTCGAGTGGTTGGGTAGATATGAGTTCTGCAGTGTGATGAGATTATCCAGGGGTGTGCGGCAGTAGAGTAACGTTCATCTGTATTGCTTTGTGTCAAAAATGTTGATCCTATCACTACAATGTGAAAGATCGGAAATCGGTAATCAGCAAGATCTCTCCTAATAAGCACGACGTACACAAACGGATGATTTCGTATCTCTTCAGGGATCAATAGCAGTTCATTCATAACGCAGGATTGAATTCTCGGTGATGTCTCTGAATTTTTAGTGTTTATTCTGCATTGTGCCCCTGCGTGATGACACTGGGGAGCAATTTGAATTTTACGAGCGCAAAATGCGTACATGTATTTGAAGTGATACGGTGATCCGATCCAGTATGATATCTGGTCAGAGCCCAAAACAATTCCATGGGATTATGCTTCGAAGAGAGTTGTATGTTTATCATTTATTCATCATTATTCTTGTTTTTCTGTTGGCAGAAATAATGTTCAATAACATGGGTTTTCCAATCAGGTCATCAAAACTGTATTAACTCTATTGTTGACCTCTTGGTTCTATAGTCATACAAATAAAAATAAAATATAAATGAATGAGAATCATCATAGAAGTAATTAAAACATTGAATAAATAATGAACACTTTTGTCGATTTTATTTTATTTTAGCATTGTAAATCTGTATCAAAAATTTCTAAACAACAATTTTTTGTAATAATTCACGTGCGAAAATAACTATAGAATCTTTTAATATCTTAAAATAAAGCAATTGACGAAAGAATATTCTGTAGAAGAAGGCGAATATAGTCGTTGGGATATTTCTAAAATTTTTTTCAATAGTTATGTTCATTTAAGATAATACTAGTTCAAAATCAGTGGTTCAGGTGTAAAACGTGAATAGAACATCAAAGGCATGAAAGACATGAAATTAGTTTATGCTCCATTAAAACATTCAGACTTTTACTTTGAATTCATTAGTTACGAGTAGAATAATAAGAGAGAAGAAAGAAAGAAAAAAAGAATAAGAGGATCTACCATGTTCCGTTTTATACACGAAATAAAACAAAATTAATATTTAATACACATACATACAGTTAACATACGTACAGTGTTATTGAAGTTTTGAAAATTATATTACAGGAAGGGAATTTTTGATGAAAACGTTTAAACTGTATTATACCTTCTTTATAGGAAAATGGTATAAAGTGTTAGAAGGACCCCTATTTCCAATGAATGTTTTTTAAATGTTATTGACGTCAAAAAACAAGAAACATATACTAACATTTTGTGTGCACAAATGAGTGAAAGAATTTGATTGGGTGTCCAAAAAGTAAACATGGGACCACCTCAGCAGTCGCTCATGGAATTCACGCGCAACCGGCGAGTGAGGAAATGGGGGAGGTGCACGTGACAACTACAACGTCCTTGCCTCTTCCACAGTTTCCGAAGAAAATTTCGCTCATTCTGATACGCAACAGATGTCAGCCCCAAAATAAACGGGCATCGATCGGCAGGCGGCCGCGCGCAGTTGGCGACGCGACGCCACGCCGCGTTCGCTTGGCTGCGCTTCACAGCTGGGGAAGCAGCACAAAGCGACGGGCGACGGGCCGGATCCCGCCCCGAGGGACACGGCGACACCTTTTTTCTCCTGGGGAAGCGCCTACTGCCCGTCTGACCATCGTTTTGGTGCTACGGACGACATGCTAATAAGCGTTGCCTACTTGATCCATTATTTTGTCAACTCCTATGGTAATTCACAGCGTAAGTGTCATATCCTGGGACGTGGTGGTGTTTATCCCTGACAGGAGACAGAGATCCGGCGTCGACCTACTCAGGGGATAACCCTCCCTAGATATCACCGCCAGCGGGGTGTCGCATCACCTCAGTTTCAGTTCTATGTTCGCGACTGGTCTTGTAGTGAAGTCAGAGAACGCATCGCAAGTTCTACGTTTGCGATTGGTCTTCTAGTGAAGTGCATGTGTGTGTGTGTGTGTGTGTGTGTGTGTGTGTGTGTGTGTGTGTGTGTGTGTGAGGAGGGAACAAGAATCAGGAAGGAAAGATCGTGAGTGGTTCAAAGTTCGCTTGTTGATGTACTACTCCGACATTCGCGAAGTGTTGATCGGAGACAACACGGAAAACTATCGATCATAGTTCACTTCTAGAATTCTCCTCTGGACAGCGGCTGAATTCGACCTAGCTAAGTGTCGGCGAAGTCGCGAATCTGCCATCGCCAGAGCTCGATGCCTAGGACCTCCAGGTCAGAGGCTGCAGCAGCAAAAGCCGCTGTCCTGAGCCTTCTCAGCCGGACATTGCCCATTGTCTCAGAATGTCATGAATATATGTTTTGAGATGAATGTTTTAGAATGTTTTAAAGCTTCTTTTAGTGTCTCGCAAAATGTCGTGTTTATCTGACTTATGGAATTATCGAAACATCGTTGGGATAAAATCTGTACTGGGTTTCTAACTGAACTAATAAGTAAAACCGTTTCCCTCTTTTTAATTGTGTTAAAAGCCCTTTAACGACAGAAGGGTATTTTCAGTAAATGTAGGAAATGCTTTTGTCAAATTCTAAGTATACCTATTTTCAACATTTTAATATCATTACTGTAAGTTGCGACCTTTGGAAACAATTTCCGAATTACGAAGTTTTATTAATCAAGTATCCCTGTTACTTACATTAGAACATACAATAGTTTTATGTAACCATTTGTAGGATTTGCATTTATATGCACTGAAAACCATGAAATTGCGTATGCAAAAGTGCTAAAATATTTGGAAAATATCCACTTAAAACGAAAAATATGCCCAGTCTTTTATTTTACACTAATAAGATACATTAACTTTAAGTATAAACAATGCATTTAATTCCTAAAACAAATTTTGTATAAACAATGCATTTAATTCCGTATATATTTTCTAAAGGAATTATTACCTTCAATTTGTAAGAATATTCTTGTGCATAGGAAAAAATGTTCATTCGACCTCGAATGTATTTAGGGGGCAAATCTACAATTTATTTTGTCACGAAATAGTATGGAATTCTCATTTTAAAACGGCACTTATCTTTTTTATTGTTCTCAAACCTGCAAGTGAAAATTCAAGACAAGTTTCCACTTACGTAGTTCAGACAGACTGACATTCAGGGAATTGTTGGTAGTTCCCCTTAGAATATTGGTCCTCATCGGAGCTTTGGCAAAAGGCCTCTAGGAATCAAATTATTAACTTTAACGTGCTGTGAACGTATATCTTCTGCAGCATGGTATCTTTTTTAGATCAGTGAAGAAATGTATTTAGAAAAGTCTATTTTCACTAGTAAAAATTTAAAAAATTGTTCAACACACCAACCAAGACATACTAGAAAAGAGAACATTGACATTGGCCTCGAAGAAAAAGGGGCTCCGCTTAAGTGAAAACCATTCTCCTCTGAAAACATTCTCCTCTGAAAACATTTTTGTACGTCACTTTTCTTGAGCAATGATGACATACATAGCGGGAGAGGTGGCTCAGGTCATCAACTGATGTCACTGCAATGCCTCTGACCGAGAAGTCGTAGGTTCGAGACGGGAAGGCGGCAGGATTTTCGACACTAGCAAGGTCGAATTCTATCGCTGCCTGGAGGAGATTTCTAGCGCGATCTTTCCTTCCTCTTCTTTGTCCCATACCCACCCCTTACACACACACACTACCCTACTACACAAGCCGGGAGACTGGCAGGGAGCTTAGATCTTCTACTATAAGGGGCGGAGTCCCACTGGTGGGGGATACCTGGTAGAGGGAAAACCATTAGCCGACAGTAGGACGGGGCCGGATCTCGCCTTCCAGTGAAGAAATATCACCGCAACATCTCGAGGAAAACACATGCACTACACTTACGCGACTAATGACGTTCCCAGAATCATCAATCAAACAATATTCCTGCATTATTTCGGAGTAGAAGACCTGGAGAGCCACTGCTGCCTTCTGGGCGCCGAGACCTCTGCAAAAGGAGGCCCAATCGATGATGAAACAGTTCGTTCGACACAGGCGGAGTGAGCGTTAAAGCGTATGCTATGGCACGGCTTCGGTGTCATGGAGAACATCAGTCGCGCGGACAGGGTAGGATTCTGCAGGTCTCAAGAAATGTACCACTCAATTCAAACAGAAAAGACCCCAAATCGAAAGTAATCTTGCTGTTTATATTTTAGAAGAGATTTTTTAAAAAAATATCAAATTTATATAAATATGCCTTTAGATGCTCTTAAAATCAAAATATGCTCAGTCGCGAATATGCTAAAATATGAGCCTTTATATATTGGCTCTAAACAACTAAAAATGAATCTGTTTTTAATGCATATTTATACACAATTATTGACGAAATAATGCAAAATACGCAATCTAGATATAACATTGTATATCTTCTTGTTCTTTTTCTTTGATATCCAGTGCACGAATACTTGAGTTTCACCAACTTCAACTTCAATACCCAACTTCTCAGTTTCATAATACTACATTTGTACCTCATACCAAATCTGATGGATACCTTTTCAATAAATACAAAAAATTTAAGTTCTTCTACTATACTTCCTTCATAAAGAAAATTATTATATATAGACTCAGATTATAACCTCAAAAACTAGAATTCAAAATACAAATATTTCGCTGGTCGCCAAAAAGAAAAAAGAAAACGTGAAGGGACGTCGATAAACACCACGTCCCACGGCCTTTGTTTCTCTGAGCCTTCTCGACCGAACGCGACGTGCTCCCTTCCCAGGTCCTCCCCGCCCTCACCAACCCTCTGTCCTCCTCGTCCTCACGCGCCAACGACTCCGCGGCGCCGGCGCCTCCGTTTGCTGACGCCAAGTATTTATTTGGTGCGCGACCTAGCGGAACGTCGAGCTTGAAATTCTTTTGTACAACTTGTCAATCGTCCGCGCGCGCTGGAAATATCCAATTTGGAAAGCATCTCAGAGGCGCTGTCTTGGCGCCGCGGGGCGCGGCGCACTGCCTTCAAGTACCCGACGCGCGGCGACAGAGGCGCTGCGAGTGGCGAACCAGAGAAGCGCCTGAAGACGATTTCTGCACAGCGGGAAGTCGTACGGATATAAGATTTGAAACGGAAAAAGAATGTGGGGACTAAAATTTAGAGTATTTCAGAATTTCTCAGAAACAAAAGTAATATTTGTAAACGAATGTTGACGGAGAAAGATTAAACGATTATTTTATTTATAAATTATTTTGTTGGTGTCACAGTAGGAATGATTCAGATGCTTTCGCTGTTTTAAATTTGTGCTCCGTTAGAAATAAAAAATGCTATTGATAAGAATCTTACCCCGACTGGTATATGATAGTGAAATACGAAAAATGATATGTACTTGCAACATTCCTTGTCGGATTTAATTTTAAAACGTCTCCCAATTTTCCAGTGGTGAAAGAGAATTTCTAAAATACAGGTGAAATATAACATCATTTCAGAATGCAATGAATAAATAGAGCAGAGGTAAAATAAAATTGTGATGATCATGAAATTTTACAAAAGAGAGGTCTTTACACACCTTGTGGAAGAGTGAGCCCAGACGAATGATTCCAAATTGATTAATATAAAATGCAACCTACTAATCAAAGAAAAGGCAGTTAAAGAGAGTCAACTAAGGAAAATTGAGTTTTGGATTTGTTGATCAATAGAGCTAAAATGTACGCATTCCTTTTAATAATGCAGTTTGCATTGTACATTATTATATTACTAGCATTTATGGACACAAATATTATTAGTAAATTACTACATTTACTGATAGAAATAATTTTTATTTGAACTTTATTAGATTCACACATTGAAAACCTTTCAACTTCTTACGTTGACGCATTACAAACGAGTATTACGGCAATGCGTGTACCCGAGTTCCAACTCTGTTCAAAATGAGCCAACGCAATAGCGGGAAACGACGCGAAATCCTATGTTGTTCGAGTCGGGGCTTCGCCTCGTTTTCCGTGTACAAGCAGCGCGCAGTGGGACAAACAGCTGCTTGCAGGAGGGGAGGAAACTCCCCCTCGGCTGTTAATTTTCTCAGAACAGCTTGATGCTGCCGCGGCGCGCGCGAGCGGGCGTGGCGGCGCTGCGCGGCGCGGCGCTTGCCTTCTGAGAGTACCGCCCCCGGCGTTGGATTCTGCGTGCGGGGGGCGGCGGCGGGGGCGGCACCGCGCGCATTAGCAGCGCCGCGGCCGGGGGCGGCGTCGTGTCGGCGGCGCGTAATTCGGAAGGGCGCCGGAGTTGGCTGTCGTTACAGAGGAGACGTGGAGCGAGAGGCAGACGTCGTAGGTGTGTGTGTGTGTGTGTGTGTGTGTGTGTGAGAGAGAGGGGGGGAGCGGGGTGGAGATATGACGCCACACGCCCCATTGTCTCTTCAGTGGGCATACTTCCGGGATATGACACTACATTTCCAAAATGAAAGTTTCGTCTAAGAGACGTGAAGCAATTGTCAGAGTTGGGCCATTTATTAAACGAAGGGAGAGGTGATAGTACTCTGAACTTGAAAGTTAACTTTAAACGATAGTATGACCAATTATAATTGAGAGTAGTTACAACTGGCGAGGAATCATTCTGGTTCTCTCCTATTCTAAATGGAATGCTCTTTATCGAACTAATTATTATTCTAGGTTTCTTCAGAATTCTTTCAGAAGACTTTTATCCACGTGTATATGAATATTTTAACGCATAATATAATCCTTATCAATATTTCTATTTATTTCAAGAGCAGCTTTCGACGATTTCGCAATAATAATAATAATAATAATAATAATAATAATAATAATAATCTGTTGTCTAGCAATCAGAAATTTGACTAAATAAACTCGACGAAATAAATCAAAAACTTGGTAAATACATTATTATTTATTCAATCATTTGGAAAACCTCGCCTACCTGTATCTAAATGAGTTCTAAATCATCCATAGTTTTGAAAATGCTTTTAGTACCCAAATGGAAAGAGAAAAGTCAATAAATCATACGTTCTCACACGAATGTGTTGAATAATACGCCAATGACACACAAAATTATTTTGATACTTCGCCGTCACCTGAATATTTCATTATCCACAAACATTCATTGTCATTAAAGTTGCTATTCAGATAGTTTAAATTGTTTCTAAACAAATGACGAAACGTTCATTGATTATTTACACGCGTAGTAGAATTTGTTTTAGTTTTATCCGTTTTATATCCATGTCGAAAATAGTAGTTAAAAATCCCGCAGACTGTAATGAGTTTACTTGCGGCTGTCTGTTCAGTGATTGGAGCTACTGGGTGTCGCTGTGTTGGTTCCAATTTCACAGTGCTGTCTGAGTGGTTCCCTCTCGCACATCCAATAGAGGTTCGCCTCTATAATGAGATCAAATCTGTCACACGGCTCCCCCGCGCATTAATCATAATACTCATTATGACTAACTGAACATCAGAGGATTACTTGGAGAACTATAGAGTTGAATTTCAAGATTATTTTCTGCCACTGTCATTTTACAAAACGGCACATTAAGTAATGAACCACATGTTCAGAACACATGTTTATCTTATAATTATGTAACACTTCCGTCCCTATATTTCTCACAATGAAATTACGATTTTCATGAAGATGTTCAGAGTAAAAAGCACACTGAATGAAAATATTCCTTCAAATATAAAATTCCTTAAGAACTTTTACGTTTTTACAAGGAACATTTCTTTCCCACTTACAACTTTCAGAATACCAATTAAACTATACTACTTTTTAAAAATTATTTCAAACTGTATCGGATAAAATATCTGGCGAGTTTCCTTCTTAATTAAGTTTGGTAATCGACTTACAAAAATTCACATAAAAGATCCACCATATTCTACACTCTGTGTAGATAAAATGTTAATGGCTTCAGCGCAGAGTGTACATCGACATATTTGGATAGAATAGTTCTCTGAATATAAACGGATCAAGATGGCAAGAAATTCGGGAAAGTGAAAATCTTTGATCTCACCATTTTAGTGAGTATACATAACAGTATTGCATTGAAATATCAGAGAGCCGTATAAGAACTATAATGACAAAAGTATGTAACGCAGATTTTACTATAGCAGTTTTTTGAATCATAGGAAACAACAGTTCAAAGATTAAACAGATTTTATCTTCCGAAACGGGTATTTGCGCTATTTAGAAAGATCTAAATGTCCAACATGGCAAACAATAAATTGCCACAGAAAGAGACAAAATTTGCAAGCGTAGTATTGGAGATTTATTCCATTTCAGGAGAACCCGTTAGCGTTTGTGAATCAACAGTGACTGGATTGAAGGTCGAGCCCCTGCGTCGCCCGCTTCGAGTGACGTGCGGCCCGTCGGCGCATTTGCATGGCGTCGGCGCCACTTAGGTGCCCGCGGCGCACCTTCGCGTCTGCCGAGCCGGAGCACGTGGGCAGGATGTCCGAGGCGCGACGGCAACTCAGGGTGACGCCAGCACAGGGAGCTCGCACCGATTGCGTTCGACTGGACGCAGGCGCCGACGCATTTCGTTCGGTGCCCGTGATGCATTGTAATGTTATTGAATTACTTTAATTAGGATGGATTGTCTGTGTATCAAGTACACATAGTAATGTATATTCATTAAACCTTTGGCACTGAATATGTCGAAATATATTTAGTATGGTTATTAAAGCTAAATAAAATAATAATGAACTTACATAAGTCGGGAAAGGAAATCGTTACATTGCTGGAGGTACGTAACTTTTGAAGATCCCTGCACTGAAGATTTCTTACCTGTAAAATATTACGATAAATTATTTACCTGGTTGAATTTTACCATAAACTTAATATTTACATATAATAGATGAACAAAATATGAAAGATTCAGAACATGAATGGATTATTTGCTATGAAAATAATACTTACAGAATTGCTTCCTTAACAATATAATGTGTTTTTGAAAACAATGAAGATGAAAAGATAAAAGTATGGAGCATATTACACGAACAATAATTAGAATTCGATAATACACCAGCAATGCAAACCATTTAAAATTTTTACGGTATTGGTAAAAACATAATTTCTTCTTATAAATCGTAAATATAAGCAGTCTATATTAATTACTTTCTTGAAAGAACCATTTTTAGATTAATACACTCTTAATGATATTTACACATCCATTAATTACGAATCAGAATGTCTTTACATATCGTATCTTCTAATAAACTCCAAAATATTGATTCAATGAATGATTGTGCTTAATGAGTGTGTTTAGTCGCATAGCAAACAATTGGATGGATCCATCCATCTCGAACATATTGTACCGGCATCATAGTTTGTCAGAGGGACATGACGTCCCACCAGATTATGATCTCCTTTAGGCTTACTATACATTTCCAAATAACGTTATATTACAGTACCTTAAAACATTAAAAATACATTTCTATTTTATTAGTGTTCAATTGAAAGTTTTGCAACATTTTAATGTCTTTGAAAACTGATGGGCTCAAAGGGTGCAGGAATTTTGTTAATTTCCGGTACATAATTTAGATTACGTACAACAGATTAATCCAATATTTTCCAGAACATTTTATTGGATTTATCGTCAGGTGACCCACTGTTAGTATAAGAAGTGCTAAAAGGGCGTATATGCCGTGTTTAGGGAGAATATGTTTTATGAATTCTGCATACTTTTTATCGGTACAAAATTGTATTACAACTTTCTTGAATTTGAATTCACAGTTATGAAATACAGAAGCCCGTACACTGCACATTTGACTCGATTGAGTTAATTCACTTTGTTGTTATATGGTGAGCTCTGTTACTGACGTGGCATTTTCAATGTTTCCAAATTATTCTTAACACGTAATTCGACTAGTGAATTCCATTTAAATGAATGTTTAAGTGATGATAGTGAAGTTTGAGAGAATAAAATATGATAATTTATTTGTTTGCTTCCAACAATTAACAGATTCTAATATTTTGTCCATATATCTCACAGTTCAACAAATGATTTTCACATATAACTATTTTTAATTGAAAAAATATGATAGTTTTAAAAATGTATGGAATATTTTAATAAATATTGCTTTGGAATTTATTTGAGTAAGAGAACTGTATGGATCATCACTGCAAACACCCTCAAATTGGACTCAAAGATGCATATTTGACAAACGGATTGTTATTCAAGATTTAGCAAAAAGGAAATACATTTTATGCATTTCCTAGATGTTATAAAATAATCATAGTACATAGATATTGTAGGAGTGTGTCGAAATATTTTCCGGAAATAACTGAAATAGAATAAGATGCAGTATAATGATGGGAACCTTACATAAACGTCACAAATATGAGAAAGCCTGGACAATACTTCTTCTATTTTTTCCCGCTAATTCTCCTATTTTTGCCTGCAGTTGCAACCACACGCCAGCGCTTTTGTGCACTTGATACATCATTTCTACATTTCTTGCATAAAATTCACTTTCTTCTTATTGTGCAGATTGACTCCATTTTGTTGGTTATTTATTCATCGCCACTCGTATCTCTTCCCCTATTCCCTTTCATCGTCAACATCTGTCATGTCACCTTCCTTCCCCTTTGCCGCCTCGCCGCCATAGGCGCCGAATCCGCCGCCCCCGCCCCCGCCCCCGCCCCCGCCGCCAACCCCGCTGATCGAGTGACGCCACGAGGCCAAGTCGCGATTCCAATCAATTACCGAATCGGTGAAGGCGGCAGTGGCGGGGAGCCACGTTCATTGAATCGCGATGGCGGCGTCAGCGGCTGCGGCAGCGGCGAGATTGGGTGGAACCCGTTGCTTCTCCCTCGCCCTCCCACGCGCCTCCCTCCCACTTTCCGCCTCCGCCCCCTCGCCACCGCTCTCCCACTATTTACCGACCCGAGTAATTCGATTACACGTGAGGCCCCGAATACGCCGGCAATTTCTAGCGACACTCGAGCCCGCGCCGCTGGAACAAGGAGACGCGAGCCCCTCCCCGCCGCCGGCGCGAGCGCGTCCTGGAGGTGGTACGAGGTGGGGCGGGGGCGGAGACGAGGCGGGGGCGAGGCGGGGGCGAGGCGGGGGCGAGGCGGGGGCGAGGCGGGGGCGAGGCGGGGGCGAGGCGGGGGCGAGGCGGGGGCGAGGCGGGGGCGAGGCGGGGGCGAGGCGGGGGCGAGGCGGGGGCGAGGCGGGGGCGAGGCGGGGGCGAGGCGGGGGCGAGGCGGGGGCGAGGCGGGGGCGAGGCGGGGGCGAGGCGGGGGCGAGGCGGGGGCGAGGCGGGGGCGAGGCGGGGGCGAGGCGGGGGCGAGGCGGGGGCGAGGCGGGGGCGAGGCGGGGGCGAGGCGGGGGCGAGGCGGGGGCGAGGCGGGGGCGAGGCGTGGGCGAGGCGGGGGCGAGGTGGGGGCGAGGCGTGGGTGAGGCGTGGGCGAGGCGGGGGCGAGGCGGGGGAAGGCGGGGGCGAGGCTGGGGCGAGGCGGGGGCGAGGCGGGTGCGAGGCAGGGGCGAGGCGTGGGTGAGGCGTGGGCGAGGCGGGGGCGAGGCGGGGGAAGGCGGGGATGAGGCGGGGTCGGGGCGAGGACGGGGCGAGGAGGAGTTGCGGCAGGGCAGTGGAGGGCGGGCCGTGAGGCGGGGATGGAGCAGGATGGGGCGCGGGCGTGGCGGAGGGCGGGGGGTGTGACAGGACGAAGGCGGGTGGGGGCGGAAGATGTGTGCGAGAGTGAAGCGGGGTGCATTCTCGCCGGACTGTGAACGACAACGGTCTTGTTGGAGCCTCGATTGTTCGAGGGCGAGGGGAATCGAGAACGGACCGCTTAAATTTCCCCGCTGAAAGGATGGATTTCGTCTGAGGAAAGGGATTTGGATCATTCCGCCAAGAGTACGAATGGGTAATGTCAAAGGATGCTAGAGAAAATGTTTCTGGGAGTGAATCAACAAGAAGGCCTTTGACTTAAGTTGTTTGCTTAACTGTTAAACACTCGATTGTGTTCTCTACCGTTAATGTCATGATTATTGGGTTTTGAGTGTGGTAAATCATGTTTGTAGGAGTAATTATTACTGTGTACTACTTGATTACCCTCAGTAATTCTATATGGTCCTGCCTACTATAACGGCTTCACCGACATCTCTCGTCCCATCCATCTCGTCCACTACGCCAGCAGTGGCAGCAATGGCTAGGCGTTGAAAAAACTACCTGAAGAATGGTGATGGAAAGGAACTAAACAGGCCTTGCGCCTGTGACAACATTGTTTTCCATCCGAACCTTCAGCTTTATTGAAACTTGTTTCAAGCAAATGCACCAAGAACTGTCAAAAAAAATTGTGACTACCAGAAGGCAGAGCTTAAATGCTCAAATTAGTGCCTCAATTGCAATAAGAGTTGTGATAATACGACAGTAGTTACTGGTGATGATCTAGAGGATGACTTAGAATTGGAGGACGAGATTAAGCCAGATTTCTCAACTTATGGAACTGATGAAGAGGGTGGAAGTGGAGCAGGACATTCCACAAGGTAATAGTTCATACCAAACCTTAAGAAATAATACAATACACGATGCCGAGAGTAATAAAATTCCATTTCTCTATTTCTATGTAACAGATGACGATGAAAGGCAGGGCCGTCAAACAAAAAGAACCGTCGATGAAGGTGAGGTGCATCGGGTTCGAAAATATTTAATTTTCGTTTTACCTTGTTTATTACCAACTTTGCTTTTTTCAGTTGGAGTGATTCAACAGCCCTCATATTTAGTAACAGGCAACTATACTGCTTGCAGGGATAAGTGAGGGGAGGGTAAGTGTGGTGCCATTCTCACAGTAACATCCAAGTATTTTTTGCCTTTGGGTTCGACGCGCGGTAGTGGCGCAACTGTTTATCAGACAAAGAACCTCTAAGTCCTAAAGTGTAGACAATTGTATAATCTTTCCTTTCATATAAGGTCAATATTTACGAAAAATGCGTAGTTTCTGAGCTACATTGTGATAAAATGCGACGAATCCCATTTTCACAATTTTCTTCATAAAAACACAGAAATTCACGTTGCTGTAGCGGCTAAATGGTACGTTGGAGAAAAAAAATTCTTAAGCCATAAAATGTAGGCAATTTTATCTTCTTTAATTTTGTGTCTGACCTTTATTTATGAAAAGTGGATGGTTTTCGATTTGTGTTGAAAAAACTGAAAAATGTATTTTTAACATGATTTTTGCGAAAAAAACGTATTTCCGGGCAAAATTTTTGTTAACAAACATGATATTCGTGTTCAGCGACCCCAAAAACATACAGGATCCAAAAATCAAAACTACACCAAAACTTTCCCCTATTTTCTACCATTTGACTAGACTGTTGCGTGTTCCGCTCGCTCCACCCGCACTCTCCAGCCTCGCGCTCTATTGCCCTATACGTTTCGCCTGAACCCCCCTCTTTATGTCCCTCCGTTCTGCGTCCGCTCTGCTCGGCCACACGTCTCCTCGCCACGAGGCACCCCTGAATGCACCGCGGCTTGCATTATTTCCACTTATGAGATGTTATCAAATACAAAATACACAGTTTTGTGATCGCGAAAACTGCTGATTTTTATGTACTGCTCGTACGTGTTCATGTAACATTTGGGAGGAATACAATAGTAATTTTTTGTGTGGAACCTACACACACACACATATGAAACAACGTGTTATATTTATTAAGATGTCGAATATTAAAAACATTTTTTCTTCCAAGAAAGAAGGTGTTCAACTGAATTCTTAATTTTTTACCAATATAAAGAGGCGAAGAATTTGAGATGCTGATAGAAAATATATTTTTATTTGGAACCTAATTTTTATACAATTTCGACGTCAGTTCTGCTAAAAAAATAGCCATTGCAGCAACAATGAGGTAAGCAAATATTTCTTCGAATTGAATTACCTCCTATTTGCACTATCCACGAACACAATGGACGATGCAGTTTAGTGGCACCGACAAGATAGCCAGAATAAATACACAGGTGGGGTTGGCCGGGCGTGGGTGGTGGCCTTGCTGACTACGAGCGGCGGCGCCGCAACGGCACGCAGGAGCGCTTGTGCCCCACGTGCGCGCGGAGGCCCTATCGTCGCTTGGGCGGCGGGCGCGTTCACAAAAGCGCTGAAAACGACGCCCAGCGCGCCCCGCCCCGCCCCCGCCCCGCGCTGCTGGTAACTCGCGACCCCTCCACGCCCACGGAGGCCGACTATTACAGTGCGTCGGACATTACAATACAGAGAGGCGAAGGCGCCTCCTTCCTCCCTCTGGGTGGATCAATGGCTTCTACCTATTCAATTGGATCATTTCATTGGCTTGCATCTAAAATTCGTTAGGACTCTTCAAAAATAAATATGGGAAGAGAGAAACCTTGCTGCAAACAAATTCTAATAATAAAAACTTATCCACTTTCCCTTAAGCAACAATTTCTGTACTGTACTGCATACTATCATCAACAATTAATAAAAACTTACTTTATTTCAACCAATAATTTCCAGTGTGATGTTGCCATTGACGACAAAATTTATAATTGACAGTAACACCACGCATTGTATTTAAAAACTATATGTGGGATATTTCAGATATTTACAATTACGAAATGCAAACCCGATTAAAAAGAATTATATTAAAAAAAAGTTTGAATCGGTGATGCGTCCAGTGGCATTTCGTCCCGTTGGTTCGCCTCGCAGCGCACTGCGGCGCGCGCGACCGCCGCGAAGCCACTGGCGCTGACGCGCGGGCTTTCGCGCTGATTTGCGGGCGCGCCGGTGGGTGGCGCGGGGCGCGGGGCGGGGGGCACGCGTGCCACAGTGCGGCGCGAGTGCAGTGGTGGAGAAAGGCGGGGTGGCGGGGGCGGGGGGTTGGCGGCGGGAGTGCGTGAAGCGGCGTGGAAGGCTGCGACGGAAACGGGGGTTATGGGGATGGAAGGAGCGCCGTGGGTGGTAATGATTGCGCGGGGGGTAGGGGGCAGTCGTTGGCGCGGGTGAGAGGGCGTGGGAGGACGCAGTGTAGAGGAGCGGGAGGACGGCGTTGGGGTTGGGGTGGAGGGGCGGATGATAACATGACGGGGGAGCGGGAGCGGAGTGGGTAGAGTCGATAGAGAGGGAGAAATAGAGAATAGGGTTGGCGTGGGTGTCAAGGTAACGGGTGTGAAGAGAGCGCGAATGCCGAGGGGGGGAGGCAGGGTGATGGGGGCACGGTAGGGATTGACGGCGGGAGTACCATGACTGCGGAGGTGGGCATTGGGGGGTCGTTGGCACGGGTGTGAGGGCATGGGAAGAGGCAGTGTGGAGGAGCACTGGGGCAACGTAACGGCGGGGATGGAGGGGCAAAGGGTTACATGACGGGAGGGAGAGCGGGAGCGGAGTGGGTAGAGAAGGTGGAGAGGGTGAAATAGAGAGTTGGATTAGCGGGGGCGTCGAGGTAGCGGGGGTGAATGTGGCAAGTCGAGGGCAGCAGCCGACTGTGTAAAAACACGCGGTTGCGTCAGCGGAAATGTACGCGGCGTCCACACATACGAAAAATGTAAAGTGGAATCTCTGTTGATTACCTGTTCAAATAGAGGTGAACGTTTTCACACTTTGTTCTAGTAATTAATGGACGGTGTTTACAAACATTTTGACGCACGCCGCTGTGTGGAAAGAGTGAGAAATCCCACGCTTCAGTTGTATGATAGAGCATTTTCCTATTGCTTTAACGAATTACTATTTCAATTATAAAACCATTTAAATTGGACTGAGTTCTCAATAATGCAATTATTGAAAAAAATTTTGTGTACTTTGATTTGCGATGAATGTTCTTGTTTAGTGTACTTTTATTTTCATTGTTTTTTTAAACATTAAACATTAGCTGCGACTGCAATATGCAAAGTTAAGCCATTACGTCTTCAAATATTTGGTTTACATTCAAAAGTAATGCAACTACGATACATTACAACGAAGATTTAGGAAACTATGAAACATCCACATAAAACTGAAGTTAGATTATTTTTCGTTCACCATAGAAAACGCCTATTACATTTATTGCAATTTTTGGTAACATAGGGTTCCGCGACCAGAGTCAATATATTATTGACCGCCTGGGAAATAGAGCGTTCTAAGGCAGGTTGACAATGTTTCACTCATTATTGTATGAGGACCGAAAACAAACTTGAGGGGAAGACTTGTGACGAAAAGAGAAACCTCTGAGAGTCCACTCCTTTCAACGACCATCCCTCTCAATAACCGATTTTTTCTTGTAACGGACACAAACCCGAAGATTGTATGCAAATTATGCCTCTGTTAATACACAACTGATCCCTCCAACCAGCGATCAGCCCCTTAATAACAATTTTCTTATTTTACTCCTTTTAAGAAACTACTTTCAGGAAAATTATAAGAATTCTGTTTACACAGAATTTTCATTACTTAAAATGAAAATTGGCGACCATTCGTGCGACATTCCGAATGACTTAGCTTCATTCTCGAGGAAATCGGAGAACTCAAGGAATCAAGTAAAAATAAATCTTGACCACTGATACGGTATCTCGTCGCTCGCTCGGCGACTTCACTCGACACAGGAAAGTGACATAACGTTTGATTATTTGCATTAGAGCCTTACATTTCTTTCCTGAAAGAACATCTGACACGATATAATATCAATATCGTAAGGGTTTTCAGGCTTTCCCCTAAAACGCGAATGTTTGAGTTGCATCCGGGATCTCAGCCTAGTGCTCAACGAAGATCCATAGCTCGCTGTATTTTTATAGTGAAGAGGCCGAGAAAAGCCGACCTGGATGGCCGAGGTGGCTAAGACCGTGAATTGACTCAACGCTTCGGTCCAAAGCGTCGCGGATTCGAGTCCCGCTTAGGGCGTGGTTGTTTGTCCCTTGCCTCTCGTGTATGTGTTGTCGCGGAGTGCCTCGCGTTCTGTTGACCCGAGATGAGAGGAGCCCGCAAGTGTGTTGGTGTCTCGTGAATGGCCGAATACGCGTCCCATTGCAATGCATTGGGACGTAAAGGGTAACCGGCTGTCAGCTGGATAAAAGCCATAGAAACTAGTGGTGCTACAACAGCACTTACTTTCCCGTATTAGAGGAAACAGCTAAGTAGTACTGTAATATTGCACTTTATGCGCTACTAACATCTTCGCTTGGAACTCACTATTTCCATTGCAGTGTTGTCAGAACTATGTGAATTCTACAACTTCACAAAAATAGAATGCAAACGTTTTGTAACCCTGTATTGGAAAAAGAAGCCTGATACCCTGGAAATATAGAAATGCCTTCCATTGGGCCATGATTAGGGAAGAGTATTTTAAAACCATGCAACAAATTCTCTACTCACTACAAATGGTACAGCATTTGGTGCAAAACTAAATAATTGCCTGCAAATATCAACATAAATTAGACAATTATAACTGCTTTTCATACAGCTCCATTAGGTCACAACAACTAATTCACAGATATTCGCGAGCGCAAAGTGAATTCCATTGTTGCAGACCCTGCATTGTCGCTATTCTGAGAGCTATTAATTCTTTTTACTTATTTCAAATATTTCAAAATAAACAATTTCTAAAATATTAATGTGTAAGTCTATAACAAAGTTCGAATGTAAGAAACGAAGAAAGAAATGATATACAAAATTGCACATTCTAATTTACGACGCATCCAGCTGTCCGAAGCACAGTAAATTTACAGCGGCCTATTACATTTGTCACAAAATTAAAGAAAAACTACTCGTATTTTGAAAAAATTAAGCATGACCGTATTTATTTTATTTATTTATTTGTCAAAAAACAGAAACAGAATGGCACAGACTTTCCCGTATTAGTTTTCTATTTTCCTGGGTCTTCGCTAGCTATTCGGAATTGCCACATACTCTTTCTTGCCAGCTACCATCTATCATCGCCAAAAGTACATTTTTTTGTCATATTCTTAATTTTTCGGTTTCCTATTGGTAGAACAGAAACATTAATTTTAGAATATTAAAGAACACAAAAACCTAGCCGTAAATGGCAATTTTCTTTTAAAAATTATGTGCCGTTTAAGAGAAAATGGCGTTTTAGCACTACTAAAAATGCGAAATTTGAAGCTCATTTTCACAGAAAATTTTTGAGTTTTCAAAATACTTTATTTGAAGTTATTTGAAGCACTTACACTCACAAATATAATCATCTTTACAAATTGCGGATAATGTGCATATTAAAGATGTGAGAGATCTTTCAAAAAAATTACATTTATATAATTTTTGAAAAAAACAAAAAAAAATCAAAATAAACTTCACGCTGTACTAATGAGTGTAATTAGCACTATCCGTTACAAAAGTTTCAAGAAAAAAATTGCAGCCATATACGAGAAAATGACGTTTGAGCATTTCTGAAAATGCCGAAATTTGAGCTACTTTTCACAGAAAACGGTAGTGTTTTCGAGAAACTTTACTTGACATTATTTAAAGCATATAAACTCGTAAATATAATAATGTAAAAAAATCGCCGATAATGTAAATATTAACGACGTGAGAGACAAGTAAAAAAATTTACATTTTGGTAATTTTTGAAAAAACCAAACGATACACCAAAATGGCTTTTATGTCATTGATAGAGTATATTTACCACTATCCCTACCAAAAGTTTAATGAAAAAATTTGGAGCCGTTTTTGAGAAAAGTTTGTTTTTGTAATTTTTTAAAATTGCACATATTGCACGCAATATTGCACGAAAACTACCAAAATTGTGAAAAACATTTACATGACCTTTATTAAAGAACTCAATATGCAGAACAAATTTTATTTGAAGGAAATATCTCTATCTTCAATTTCGTAGTTGGAGAAAGACGCCGAAAAAAATTCAAACTTTCACAATTTTCGAAAATTCAGAGCTGTACGTGAAAATCGGACCTATGCCATGTTAAAAAGTGTATTTTCCTCTATTCATACAAGAAATTTAAAGAAAAAATTTGGAGCCGTTTTTGAGAAAATGTTGAAAATCCCCGGGGGGCTTCATATAAAGTACCCCCAAATTTTAAAGAATCTTTTTCAAAATCACAAAGCTTCGACTAGAATCAGATCGACTGGGGAATATCAATTTTGAAGAAAATCGACCGAACGGTTTAGGCGCTAGCGTTGACCACAGACGGACAGACGGACGAAATGCCGTCAATCGATTTTTAAGTATAAAGAAGCAACAAATCATGAATTTTGACCACACCACGAGATAGAGGATTTTTTTTTCTTAATTTAGCAACTGGTTGTATCCACTTATTCGTTTTAACGGCCCGGCAATTAATTTTTTTCCGCCGAAAATTGGTCATTTTTTCGCGCAGCATTACATAACTTTCCCTATACTACGTATATCACTCCGTGTATACGTACGTATACGGGAAAGTAAAAAGAAGACCTAGAAAAGAGTTTTGAGCTCCTAAGACATATAATAAGTCGTACAAACTCAAATGACATTTGGAGTCTGAACAAGAAAATTGAAGTTTGTTACCTTTAGACAACTATTGGGAGTACTAGAACTGAAACTGATTTAAACGTTTACTTTTAACAAAGGGAAGATAAATATTTTTAAAAGTATTTAGTAAAGTATCAAATAAATGCAAACGAACATTTACATCTAAATATTAATATTAATAATAATGGATTTAAATAACGGCGAGGAAAATATTCAAAATAAAACGTAGTTAAAATGTTTCGTTTTTAATAACTCGTTCACAAGTATACTCAAATCATTTCATAAACATCTGATATAATAGGCACTTTCATAAATATCCAATGTCTAGTAGTAACTAGCCTTTTTTGTAAACAAATTTCCTCTATTAAGCACACATCTAAAAAACCACTTTTCCACGAAGGTTGCTTAAAACAGTTTTCCCTGTTTATAGGAAAGACCTATATGTCCTTGTCTGCCTGGGTATATGAGAAAGCTAGACGAAGGGCTCCAGATAGAATGAAATCTGTGTAAAGGCACGTTATTCGCCCAGAGTGGTGCGAATTTGTCCGCGAATTTTTTAAATTTAGAAACAGTATTTATCCACTTTTTCGTTACCAGAGTCCGACAATGACAGTTTTTCCGGCGAAAATTCACCATTTTCTGGCGGACGATAACATAACTTTCTCTTCTTGCGAAGTATTCCTAAGGCGAGAAAGTAATAATTAATTAAATACATTAAATTTTTAATACTTTTTAATTTCATTTCTATGGTTTCTGAACTTTTTGTATTTTTTTCTAAACATTCACGCTGATTTGAAACATTCACGCTTTATCACGAGAATTATTAATTTACTCGTTATTTTTTTTCTTGTCGTTTATTAGAAACGAAATAAACATGTTAGAGTTTCATATACATTTATGTAATACGTCTTTCTCCTTTTAGGAAAGTCTACGAGCCGTTTCTTTTCCACGACATTTTCTCTCTCTGCGTTTGCTTCTTTTCACAAGACATAAATGTGAAGAGTTGTAATGGACTTGTTAAAATTATTTTCTAGTAATCACTTGTTGTAATTGTCTAAGATTATTCTTTTAATCGTGTACACTTCTTCTTATTTGGAACAACCAGGATTCATGAAGAAAAAACAATTATACTTGTAGTATGTTTATTACATATTACAACGATTCA
Organism: Acheta domesticus; assembly: GCA_031308135.1. Lineage (NCBI taxonomy): Eukaryota > Metazoa > Arthropoda > Insecta > Orthoptera > Gryllidae > Acheta > Acheta domesticus. The sequence continues at coordinate 257,135,906 of JAHLJT010009436.1, read as the reverse complement.
AAGGCCGTTGTGTGTTCGTCATTAGGCAATGTTTTTAAACTTTGGGTTTTAAGGTGCGTACTTTGGATCGGATGATACGGACTTAGACCTTCATGGGCTTCACAGATCAACAAGAACGAGAGTGAAAGTCCGCATCTTCACGGCCACAACAAAACGTCTTTCAACTTGCGTCGTGTATTTTCTGAAAGTACGACAGGAAATATAGTAATTTGGTTAACATTTTTTGTACAAAATTCTCATGGACTTCATACTTTATGGTAATAATTAACTAGATTGTTTCCTAAAATAGACATTCGCGCCATGGCTGTACGCAGAATATTTGACAGAAAATTTTTAAAAACTTTGCCTAATGATGAAGAGACAACCGTCTTCGAAACGTTGTGATGAGTAATAATCAGGCATACTACGAGTGCAATAGTTTTTTATCCTGATTTTCCATTATAGTGGAAGCTTACGTAATTAAAATATAACTAATTGCTTACAAGTATTATTAAATTGAATTTTCTAAGAGAATTTTCACATCACCACTGTTTTAGTTTGCTAATGGAATCTGTTCATCAAATAACAAAATATAGTATCGAGAACAGAGAACATGGTGTCAAGCTGTCCATCTTCCTGATGATTTCACATTATCAGGGCACCCTCAACAAAACTCTTTTTTTAATATTTGCAACTTCCTTTCAGAGAATCTTATTCTGATGTTGCAGTCAGGTTCCAATATCTCTAGTCTCAGGCACTCTTCATGCTATTATTTCTGTACTCCATCTGTAGGAAGATGGTACTACAGACTTCTTTAGGTGAGTTACAAATACGCGAGCCACTGCGATTACAATTTAAGTGTATTGGAAAATCAAAGCAATTACACAGGTTTGTCCATGAACCAAATTCCTTGAGAATGTAGTTTTAGGATTAGTAATTTTACTGATAAAACAACACTAGTAATGATAATTAAAATAATATTTACTTGTAGGTATAATATTTACAGGGATATTGCAAAATATCGATTGATGCAATTAAAATTGTCGCACATTTTACGTAAAACTTAAAAGAATGTACCTAATAATGACTGTCAAAGTAGGCAAGGTTTGTGTAGTGCTAAGTGAAAATAGTCAAATCAACGGACACATTATTGCGGATAAATGATTTCTCTAGCAGGCGATGTTAGCGGATTGCAAAGGCAGTGCTGAACGGCGACGTAGTAAAAAAAATGACGACATTCCCGCGAGCCTCGTGGGCGGCCTGGACCTGTGAATTACGCAGTCAACAGCCGAGCAGCGTGGGTACGGACGCAGAAGGGGCCCGGGGTGTAGCGTGAGGCACGAGCCGCGAGAGGGGAAGGGGAGGGGGAGGATCCAGCGACGGCTTTGGAAGCCCCCGGAGGTTTACGAGGCGCGCGGCTCCGATATGAACTGGGTAAAAATATTGCGCAGGCGTTTATTAAAGAGAGTTAACGTCGCGCACCTGGAGCCCCCGCCGCCAGGAAGCGCTGTGGAGGCTCCGCTGGAGCACAAGGATCCTCAGCCTTCGATGTTTCGTCATTGTTCGCGAGTCCCACCACTAGTTCACAGTGCCAGGAAAGTCCCTCCGCACCGAGCCGAATCAGGGACTCGTATTAAAAATTGCAGTTATGTTGGTAACAAGACGATCACTGGGGAACAAGTGAAGGAGACAACACTTCCAGCATCTGTTAAGATTGTGGTGAGAACGCAATGTACATTTTCTATTGTTACAATTTGCAGCCAGTGCAACCAACTTTATATATGTTGATATAGGGGGACGAGTTTGAAATCTCCCTTTTGGGAGGTGCTTAGTTTCGCGGGCTTCTCCCACCGCTGCTACTGTGCCTGAGTATCTGAACCTACTGCACGCACGCGACTCCCCCAGCAAGGAGGAGCTATAAGTCATCAATTTGCAGCCTTCGCTGTGTGACGTCAATGTCGTCCTCAGAGGAACTGCCCCGCAAAGAAACGATAATTTTGTCCACTTTTGCTTTCGTCGTCATGTCTGGTTTCATATATTCTTCTTCGAGTTTCTTAACGTGTTCACAACACTTCTTCCATTGATTTGGGCAATATTCAGAAAATAATATTCGGTATACATTTTCTTTAACTCATAGACGGGTACCGGTGCTTTCTTTCGTAACATGATTCTTAATGGAACTCCAAACTAATTCGATGGAATTGAGATCGGGATAGTAAGGAGGGAGCTTGATGTTCACGCTGTATTACCTGCAAACGGTTGTCCTAGTGTTAGAAACAAATACACACAATATTACGCCTGTGAACTTCACTTATTACAAAATTATATCACAAATTAGGCCTACGCTAAGACATGCCACGCTGCACAGCACTCGAAGACGAAAGGGACAGGACTGAGGACCAGGGGCGATGCTTCCCATGCATATGTTTCATCTACTGAATCTTAATATATTAAGAGTCAGCGTTTGTGCACAGACAGATGAAACTGTTTTGATTTGAATGGCTGACACTTTTACTGCTGCGCGTTGGCCCCACGAACAAAGCAGCTTGTCTATGCGTTCAGACCCCCCTCCCCTCGCTGGCCACGCCGGCTGCCGCGCAGAGCGAGTGAGAGAGCGATATTTTCAGGGGAAGTGAGCGGTTGATGGTGGGAGTCACCCCTCCTCGCGCATGCGCATTCGAAGGGAGCTTTCTGTCCTGCCGGGGTATAAAACAGTCACCAGCACTGCGGAGAGACTTTCCTGGCGCACGTTAGTATCATCGTTCTTATCACCACCAGCTTCAGATTGTAAACCAACCGATTTGTTTCGTCTTCTGGTAATAATAGTGCTTGATGTAAAATGGGTCATTTCGCCTCTTCTAGGGAGGGACTACTTCCTTCTTCCTTCAATGCAATGTTTACAAATTTGGGAAATATTGGGAAAATAAATTTTGGAATTCAATAATCCTCTATACTTCTACCAAAATGTTCTAACCAATCTGTTCAATATTTTTCACGTTTATCTAGGAAAATAGTGATATTAGAATTTTCGGATTAATGATTGCTTCCAATTGTGAGACATTCTATTCACAATCACAATCGCGAATCACATTTTGTTGGTTCTTAATGTCTAAATAGCTACTCATTAGATTACACTAATATACACACCTTAAAATACACTTCTAGCGTGCTGTTAATGGAAAGGCCAGGTCACTCGCCAGAAATACACAAGTATGGATGGATGAATACAAATTGATACTGAAATTTGCCATATGTGATCCCGAAGGACGCAGAAATTATTTTTTTCTACTTTCCCGAAAGTGTTTAAATACTCTTTTACAGTCTTCACAATACTAAACAATTTACTGCTTTAATGTTTTATTGGGGCAATGTATTCATTTCATTTTACAGTATTTCATTCTCGTTTCAGAAAATGTAGGGATAAAATTTACTAGCTTAAATGGAAAATCTGTCTAGTTTATCACAATAAATGATTTATAAATACAGGTTATTACAATCGAAATACTTATTCTTCAGTTACTCTAATCCAAATGTCGTTACTTGTTGTTCACGTCCTGTCGTGGCATGACAAAGGTGCTAATCGTTTCTATCTAGAACATATGCGATGGACACCATGACAACAGATCGATAAGCTTTGTCGCGCACATTCGTTGCACGAACATACGAATTTCCAGTCCAGAATGCAAGAGACAGCCCCATTTCGAGGTCACCTGCACCGGCCCCTCACATGTCAGGCGCAGCCGCTGTGGCAAATTCGCTCAGGGGCGCGCGAAGTGAGGCGAGGCGAGCGAAATCGCGATAACGTAATGCGCTCGTGGACTATCTTTTATCTCGGTAATGAGCTCCGTTCATTCCGCTAGGCCTGAATGGCTTCTTGGAGCGGTATCACAACACACATTGAACAATGACCTGTCCGGCACTAAAGGACCAAACAGAGGAGCAGAGATTGTAATAGAGATCATGTAGGTTCCACAAAGTACGATTCGAAATAGTTAAGTAATATCAAAGAAATTATATTGTAAACTTAAGTAATATAACTAAGCCATTTCCTAATCGTTGTTCCTTTGCCTAAATCAGGAATATTAGCGCGATTTAATAACAAATTTTCACCAATAAGCCCACGTGTAAAAATGTTAAACGCAAAATGAATTTTGATTACATTTACGAGACCTTACATTATTTATTTCATAACCTCTCTTATTTTGAACCTAGAAAATCAATTATAATAAATGAAACGCATATATATTTTTCTGTTACTTCAATTTTATTTCCCAAGCGAAAACGTTTTAGAATCAATGCATTTTTAAGAGATCAGAGTAATGTGAACAAAACATTTGTCTACTTACTGATGTGTCTGATTACTCTGATTTGGGAACAACTACAATAACAAACAATATTTAATCACATTTATCCATTTAATTTATGTCACAAAAAACTAATTTGTTTTAATCCATGAAATCATTCTGGAATTAATCTCAGTTGGTACACTGAAAGACAAGTCTATTTACAGAAAAAATATATTTTTTAATGTAATCTCTACATTACGTTAAGAATTTTATTAACAGAAATTTAGTTTCCATTTACGCCGTTTCAGTGGGCTCCTATATAAAAAAGTCAAAATATTGTGATCAATTATTCTAGATTAATCAAACGAGAAGATTCATTAAGTTGTTTATTTATACTAGGTAATGCGAATGATGGGGTACTTGACTGGCTTTCTGAATGATTAAAATACTAATTACCTGAATCTCATAATAATATAACTATTACAATGAAATGAACATTATTAATATTTATAAACAGAACAAGAATTAAAGAAACAAAGAAAGTCTGATTTGCGAAATCTCTAAATGATATTTTTGTCCAATATACGAGTACTGTGGTAAATATTATACACATTGCTGATATTCAGAGTGACAGCCAAGAACTAAAACCACATAGAAACGAGACTCGAATGTCAAAGACAAATATTTTTGGGTCTAGAGTATCATTCAAATGAACAAAACGTAACGCTTAACCAGCGAATGCGGCCTTGGAATGCAACTGGGAGCAGTGTTCATATCGAGGGCCTCCCTGCGCCCGCTGAATTACTAGACTAGTGTGATGGGGCGAGCCGATAATGTAATCGGCGGCATTAAGGGCCCATTGTGAGCCTCCCCCGCGCCCGTGAGGCTCGTTGCGATCGGCCTAATTGGGCCATTGCGTGGCGGGCGGGGGGAGCCCCGCGAGGGTGGGGGGGGGCGGCCGACTGCTCCGGAGACGCAACGAGCCGTGCGCGCCGCGCCCTTCCGAGCGACTTCACGCCGCGTATCATCACCCACGTTCGCACGCACACGTCCGCTCTCTCGCACCTCACTCGCTCATTCTCGGCTTAATGACACAGTACAGAAACCAAACGAGAATAAGGAATGAGCCTGTTAGCTGTCTGCGCGGTCCATATGGAGGAATAAAGCTTTTCAATCGCTGAATCGCTAATTGAGAAGTTTGAAATGTTCAGAAATATTCACATGAGTTTTTATTAATTACCTATCAGATCGAGTATGTTTGCATTTCAGTACAAGTCTGATTTAGTATGGGAACATGAAAGTTTACAGACGTAGCTTTTTCAAAGTTGTGGTACGACTGCCTGTTCTGTAAACACATTGGAAGAAGTTATTATAACTATCCAAAATAACCAAAAAGTGAAACTACTATCAAATAGCTCAATGACGACTAAATAGATGTAAATAATTTTCCATTTGTGTAGTATCAATCATACAGGTTTTTAGGAGTATTATCCAGTAGTGGAAATAATATTGGGCGCGATGTATGCGTATTGTGGTCAAGTGCGAAACCAGTTCTTTATGAATAGATTTATTTCACGTCGTAGTTTAACAATTGGGTCATGTGAGACTTCTTGACTTTAATATATTTCATTATATTTAAGAGTACATAATTAAAAATTACTATTATTAATTTAATAATTAAAATTATTAAAAGTACTATAAAAGGAAACAGTCTTCATTTCGTATTATACAATACAATACATTCCAAAACTTGAATTGTCTTAATGAAACCTATTTTGGTAATTGAACTTTCATACATTTATAAGGTAGATTGACTTGATTTCAAAACATTTTAAATTTTGAACACTCAACAGCAAAATGTTTTACTGTCATTTCTATGTTCCAGCTCACACACATTTTTGTTTGATGTTCTGAAAAACAAATAGTCTTGAGTAATATTTGTATGTCCCATTCTCAATTTGGTTATTTATCTCTTGGTCTCTTCGAGCTTCTAAAATATTGGGTTTTTCCTCACGAATGGAAGTTTGAACCTTGAGTATATTTATAATAGTGATTCGCCAAGAATTGTCCCACTGCTTTAGAATTTTAGTAAAAAGATTAGTGAGTGGATATAATAGCAATATCAAGTAACTGTCACATGTGATATTTTACAAAAGATTTCATTGAATATAATTAAAAGTGATGCATTACGTTTTTAAGTTAAGCTGCATAGAATATCCTACACTAGTTCACTACAGCATACATGTGCAGATCTGGATAAATAAACATTTTAAATATCTTTCCAGAAACCAGTTTAACTCTGCGTTCACGAAGAATACTTATTTATTGAAGAATTAATAAACCTTCCACATTTTTTCAGTTTTGGAGAGTAAGTACGACATGAAAAAATATTTTGTCATGAGGCTTATAAGGCTTTCGATTTTCGGTGTAGTACACAGCACTTGATTTGTAAAATTTTAGGCGCCTCAAAATTAATTATTAATTTTATATATATACTAGCGTACCCGTGCGAGAACTCTCGCATGTTAAATCTCACCCTTTCCCTATCCATTTGCCTATCCGTTCCATAAAGGAGAGGAACTACTAATGTACTTACAGAATATCAAACAAAATAACAATGCAATTGATGTTTGAAACAAATTTTCAATTAAAGTTTATTCAACATTATAGAGAGATGTTCTTGGAACAATTCAAACTTCTTTAAAAACATTTGAAGAAATTTTTCAATCTTCCTTGAGAGTTAGCTTTTCGCTTTCCTTGATAGTCAGATAATAGAAAAGGTTTTTACTCTTGAGAAAGCCAAGTAAAATAGTGCGAAAATACCGGATCGGGCAAGAACAAACCTTCTCATTGCAATATTATTTAACTTTCCTTGATCTGTTATGAAGAACCGAGTGGGTTTTGGAGAGTCAAGGTGCCAGCTTGCTGGGGTGTAGAAATTGAAAAATTATTTGTTTACTAAAAAGTATTGAATTATTTTCTGCGTCCTTACGTACCTCAAGAAAAACAATTCCGAGCCAAAAAATAATCAAACTAATGATTTCACCTTTAAGTATTAAATACCATTTGTTAGCATTAGAAACAATGTAGTAGGCATTAGTAAGCCAACTTCGGTACATGGTAATGTTGCTCAAACGATGTTTGCATTTTTAATATCTTAACGAACCGACACCTTGAGTTTAATATCAAACGGTGTTTTATTTACAATATGAGTTTGCAGCTGGGCGTTGGTGTACATACTTCCTGATACCGCCAACATTTAAATCGTGCGTTTGGACTGCGATCGTTGGCAGTTGTCGGGTGACTTGCTACTATTCTTTCTATAATTTTAAATGTAGTTGTTTTTTAATTGATTCACGTAGTATTGTAGGCTAACGTGTTTTGATTTTTGTTTTCCATTTATTTCAAGCTATTTTACTTTAGCTACTTTAGAAAGTTTGTCCTTTGTGTTGTTTTCTCCCACTACCTCTGCGTACCCGTGCGAGAATTCTCGCATGTTAGACCCCACACTCATCCCTATCCTTCTATTTTCATTTTAAGAGGGAAAGTAGTTAACGAAACGTGTTTATTTGTTTAAAATCTATAATGGTACTAACACAATTACGTACATATAAATCTATAATGTACTAACACAATTACAAATAAAAATAAAAATCAATGCAATTAATGAGTAAAATAAATTTTTAATAAATATTTATTCAATATCATGGAGAATTTGCTTGGAAAAATTCCCAACACTTACTTAAAGACATTTAAAGTAATTATTCAATATTATCAATTAGGTTTTAGTTTTTCGTGATAGTCACAAAAATATTAGCTTTTTACTTTTGAGAAAGCTACGTGTCTGAACCCGTTGACTTGAAAATTTCATCGAATGATAACGAAAATATTGGTACAGGTAAAACACAAACACAGTCTTCACTCTTCACTGAACACCCGCATCCCTCCACAATTAAGTACACAGCACTTATAGACCATGAAAAAACGTTAATTGAATAGTTTCACTACACGCATAAGAAACAATCTTCATAGGTATAGGTATCAAGCAACTATAATATTACTTCTAGTTGTTGCTGGAGAGCAAATCTTGAATTAATGATTATGCAAATAACCCTCGTCAGACTGCACAAACTACGGTGTTAACAGATAGCGTAAATAAAGATTGTCGAATCTAAGCCTTCTAAGCGTGTCGCCACAAAAATTGCTACCAGCAGGAAGGACTGAAATATTGAAGTGGCCTTGATAGTATTGAAACGTGGAACCGAAAATTAATTGAATGGATCGAAGAATGTCTCATCTTATAGATTATGGTGTCAAAAACCTTTCTTTGAGGCCTTTGGCCTCAAAATTTTACTTTTTAAGCCTCTAAAACGCCTTGTTTATGAGTTATTTGCCGATATAAGTTGAAATGCGATACGGGTTGCATTTTACACGGATATTTCGATGCGTTTTTTTAAAGAAATCATCCATATTTTTAAAGTCAAAATGGAATTCGTCAAGTCTCCGTGAAATTCTCTTTCTTTAGAACCCTTATTTATAAAGATTGGTTGCGTGTGAGAGCCGGAACCCGAAGGTATACTACTGAAATAATACAGGAGACGATATATATATGTATATATATATCGAAAGTGTCCGGCTAGAATTAATTTCACTCCTTTTATTAATTTCAAAACGTTCACTTATTTCTTAAAATATTCCCATTTGAAGCTGTATTCAATGTCTCCTCTCGTTTCAGTCCACTCTAAATATTGTGAGTTGCCAGAATTTCGTTTCTGTTGCGTTCTGTTTGCTGAAGCTCAGTCTCGGATCATAATATTTCATTCCAGTCTTGAATAAAATTATCAGCAACACACGAGTCTATAACAGAACGAAAATGATTTTTATGTTATAAATCAACCTAATACTTAAGTACAATTTCTAAAATTCTAACGAAAATCATTACTAAAAATTAATGCCATAGCAAATCCATTTATGATTCACGAGTCGTTCATAACCTCAGCCAGAATTGAAGAGATTGGTAAACATGCTGTGACATCTGTCATCTTCAGATGGAACGGAAGGTCTACAATATTTGTTGATTTCTAAGAACGACCATCCATCACTATATTATTCATACAGTTCTAGACTTCAGCCTCCGGGTCAATGACCCCCATCTCGATCAGGTTTTTGTCCAGTTTCCCTGATCCATAGAGCAAATGCTGAGATGGCCCCTTGTTTTGCTTCTGGACGTAAATGTAGCTTCACTGTGCGCACGTTTTGTTGAGCACTCCTTTTGCTTGTAGTTCATTTACAGTTGAAATTGATTTTCTATAACTCGGGAAAAAACATTTTTCAAATATCTTTGTTTTTCTAATATAATTATTTTCTAAATTAATTTTTTTCGTTTTCGTTTTTTTTTTAATAAAATTCTGGCCCTCAAGAAAATGTGCGCAGATAAATTTCTTTCCCCACACGTCATATACAGTTTTTACTGTTTTTTTGACTAAATAAATAAATAAATAAATAGACTTCTGGTGAAGGTAAAGTGGATCGATGATATTTCTTGACTTCTGGTGAAAGGTAAGTTTTACTAGTAGTAAAGTAGGTCGAAACACTGCCGCCGTATAAAGATCACCTGGGGAAGAAGTGTAGTATCCTTTTTCGTCCCCGGCAACCGCCTATAATTAGCGGAGACCACATCAATCGAAGGGGTGTGTTTGTAGCGTGTGCTACTCCTTCGCCCGGCCGACTTTTAAAGGTGGCCCATGACACGCCAGTCGCCGCCTTTGCATCTAAATTTGCAGAAGGGCAGAGGACAGCACAGGAGGCTGGAGGACTCAGACGCCAACAACGCAGCTTCTAGTTGAAGGGGTTCAAAAAATAAGGGGTATCGTACCGTATAAACAGGTTACTTAAACCCAATTGCAGGTTACTTTGTTCAAAATTTCGTAGTGATTATTATAACAGTATTAAAGATATGCTTGTGGTAAGACTTTGAGGAACTCCCAGTATAATAAGTTCCAGAAGCGAAAATATTGTAGTGCCTTTCATTTAGACATTTTACTTTCCCATATACATACGTATATACATAGTATAGGGAAAGTTATGTAATGCTGAGCGAAAAAACGGTGAATTTTCGGCAGAAAAAAATTCATTGTCGGACTCTAATAACGAAAAAGTGAATAATACCAGTTGCTAAATTTAGAAAAAATTCCTAAACACGTGGTGCAGCCAGAATCCCTGTTTTGTGGGTCCTTTGTACCGAAAAACCAACTAAAAGCAAAACGTTCGTCCGTCTGTCCGTCAGTCTGTCTGCCCGTCTGTGAACAAGTACTAGCGCCTAAACCATACATAGGATTTTTTTCAAATTGAAGAAAATAATATTTCCGTTGTACTATTAAGAAACCGAAAAGTTAAGAATATGTTAAAAAAATAATTTGGGCGGTGATTAATGGCAGCTGGCAAGAGTATATGGGAAGTCCGAATAGCTAGCCGAGACCAAAGGAACTAGAAAACGAATACGGGAAAGTCTGTGTCATTCTGTAGAATTAAACTGTAAAAACAACAACAACAAATGTTCGTGATGTAATGTAAAATTTCTATAAAAATATAAATATAACTCGAAAAACTAAATATATTATTTTTCTTTTCCAATTTACTTGGTTAGGCAAACAATTAGTAAGCAATATAGCATTATGATTGAATGAGAGATGTTGTTGTTAGCACATTTTGCTCGGCGCGGACAACTCGGGTAAATTATGGGAGTTCCATGCTAGACCAGGGTGTCATGGAGGCGCCAATTCCAAAATTCGCGCGACTCGGTGTTCTTTGACATTTTATGCGTTTGATTAATTCCTTGTTGTACTAATTGGTATAATTTTTTGATTAAGCACTGCTACAAATTCTATGTGATTTTGTTACTTCTAGGTTAAGGTAATTGTTACGAGGTACTCAGTAATGGTTCGAGGTGATTACAATATGTACGCTAGGCAAACGCCTATGCTTTCGTTTGTTGTATGCCCTCCTCACGCGTTTATAGTAGGAATGGAGTCTCTCAAGATAATGCAGAACTGTGGTGGACTTCTCAGTGCTTGTTGCTGAAAGAAGTGAGTGGGAGACGGACGGTGCCGAACTCGAGCATCGCCATGCGCCCGGCCCCAATAAATGTTAGCACATTTTGCTCGGCGCGGACAAGTTCCTGCGACTTCCGCCCACCTGGGCACTCTTTGGAGTGCTTCCCGCTAAATTATGGGAGTTCCATGCTAGACCAGGGTGTCATGGGGGCGCCAATTCCAAAATTCGCGCGTCCCACTTAAAAAAAAATCCATCATCAATCAATCAATCAATGAAATGGAATGAAGACATTAATTAAATCATTGTTTCCCCGCGCCTTGAAGCATGTGACAGCTCTTCCGCCGCCCTGCCAGGTTGCAATCAGCTACCCTCGCCGCCGACACCGGTGACGTCACTACATCACCACCGTCACCGCCGCCACCAACACCATCGCGCCGTCGCGCCCGTATCTCTCCCCCCGCCTACGTCCGCCCCCCGCCGCCAGCTAGCCGGCTGCCCGCCCCTCTGCGCCCTGCCCGGGGTCGAACCCGGGGCACGGCCAGAGCATGTGTGGCCAGCGGGCGACACAGCTGGTGGAGTGTGGGCCAAGCGGATGGAGCTATGGTGGACCGGGAGCATGAAGCATCCACGGCGGTGAAGGGCATTTTTCACGATTTCTGCATTGAGACCCTCTACTGGACAGCGGTGTGATTTGTAGGAGCGGTGGTGCTGTGACAGTGGTGTGGTTCGACAACCCGGCCATGTGTGCCTCGTAACCTTTCAATGTTACATTCATTTGGTTTTTGCTTGCTGTGTTAGTCAGGTAGCATCGCTTGGTCAGTGTGTGCCTTTAATTTTGTGTTTCGCAACACTGCAAGAGTTTTGTGAAATTGTTAAAGTTTTGTGAAATTATTATTAAATTTTTTTTGTATTCTTTGACATTTTATGGTGCCTTGAAACCCGGGAACGAATACTTCGTTCGTTCGTTGGTAACACTGACTACGCGAGGATTTTGTTCACGCCATGCCGCGTCGTCGTGATGCGCACACGGAACGCGTGCCTTTGTGAATAAAAAACAAAATTACAGTAGAATCATTAGCAGTGCTGTTGTAACATTTACTTGTGTTATGTGCGCTTTGCTTTGCGGTTTGTATGGTGCAAATTAAAAGCATGTTCTTGGTTACGCCTTTCCAATTCCTGGAAATCTCATGCAGCTTTCCTAACCTCATATTTCACGTTCCTGATCTTAGGTTCTCAAGTTTGTAGGGTTAAATGTATTTTGACGATAGTTACATAGCTCATTTTGCTTATGAAAGTGGTGTTGACTTCCAATTAACAAATACATGTCGGTCCTTAAATTTTTAGATGGTTTTTCGCGTATGAAACTTCATACCCTTTAAATGCTATCGTGAATTATTTCAGTTCTTTTCATTAGTAAGCAAGCTTATTTAACCATGTCTCAGTCAAAGGTACGGGCTAAGGAGCCAGGTGCAGTTGAATTAAGATTATCACAAAGGTGGAGTCTCGCTATTTGGGAAATTTCACGAATTGAAAGTAATTTGAAAGCTTTGCAACCAGCAACGGTAGCCAGTCTCGCGTGCTTGCGTGATAGGTTATGCGAGGTTTGGAAGGATATCGAAGCTCTTAAAATGGATGCGATCAGCTCCACAGAGTTCTTTAGCACGATTCATGAACAAAATTTTTCGCAATGTGAAAATGCTTACTTGGCTGTAAAACAGCTATTGAATGAAAAATACGAGCCCTTTGAAAAGCCTCTTACTGTTGCCTCGGCGTGTCATCATGCCTCGCTACCGAGCATTAAAATTCCAAAATTTGATGGAAGGTATAGAAATTGGCAACGTTTTCGTGATTTGTTTACTCAATTAGTCATTAATCAGGTACAGATACCGGACTCGCAGAAGTTGGTGCATTTAATGAGTAGTCTCGAGGCCGAACCTCTGAAGTTGATTTCTGTGCTCACAGTATCAGACAGATCCTTTCAACAGGCCTGGGCTTTATTAAGAGATCGTTATGACGATAAATCGAAAATTTTAGAAGAGCACATTCATGCTCTCTTCTCCTTTCCTTCCCTCAAAATTGGTGATGCCTCCTCCTTAAGAGAATTGCACAATGTAGTAACTTCTCACTGGCTATCTATGTCAGCAGTTCCCACTACAGTCCCTATGGCTGAAATAATAGTACAATTTTTAGTGCTCAGTAAATTGGATAACAAAACAAGGGAAGCATTTTTCCTTGCTAAAGCAAAAAATGATATTGTTCCATTGCAAAATGTTTTAGATTTTCTTTCACTCCGGGCAAGAGCCCTAGACATTGCCCCTCTTGCTAATCCTGATGTGAATTCTGTTTCAGTTAGTAAGTCTAAGCGCCCTACACAATCTTCACCTGCCAAACAGGTGTTTCAGCTGGAAGAGGGGTCATCAGCTCAAGCCTGCATTGCCTGCAGTTCTGGAGAGCACCCACTTTTCGCCTGCCCTCGTTTTCGTACCCTGGCTGTCCAGCAGAGATGGGATTTTGTCTCTTCTCATCAACTCTGCTACAACTGTCTTCGAAGGAAGGGTCCTTCTCATCATTGCTCACAACGAAGTTGTAAAACTTGTGGTAAGAACCACCACTCAATGCTTCATAAATTTTCTACACAAAATGTCCATAATTTGGCATCACCTCATTGTTCTAGAGCTCCCAACACCTCTGCTGGACTAGCATCTGCCACCCAGATTACTGCAAAACAACCACACGATACTAAGGTTTCCACGTTATCACACTTGGTTCTTAGCCAGACATTTAATATTGGTTCTCTCCTTCCCACAGCCATTGTTAATGCAACAAATGAGTTGGGCCAAACCCTGCCAGCCAGGGCATTACTTGATTCTGGTAGTGAAGTTTCCTTGATAACTGAATCACTGGTACAGGCCCTCCGTCTCAAAAGAATTAGGCATAATGCTACGATTCATTCTGTTAATGCTCTTCCTTCTGGTTCAAATGCTAGAGTTCATGTGTTAATCTCCTCGCGGTGTTGTAGGTGGAAAAGGGCAATAGAATGTTTAGTGGTCCCTGCTATTTCCAAAGCCACCCCCCGGAGGAACATTAATTTAGCTGCCCTGAAGCTGCCTGCTGACCTAAAATTGGCTGATGACCAATTCTTTATTCCTAAAAAATTAGATATTTTATTAAGCTCTTCTTTATTTTTTCAGGTGCTTAACACTAAGAAGAGCAGCCATTGTTCAAAGCTTTTTATTCTTGATACTAAGTTTGGTAATGTCATTGCGGGGGATCGATTGCCCACACTGTTGCCAAGTGCGGCACCCCCAGATCAGTGCTTTTTCTTAACTGCACACTCTCCTTCCTTAGTCAATGATTATGAGAATATTTGGAATTCTGAGAGGATTTCCTCTTCTCGTGATGAAAACTTCTCACACTTGGAGCATCCTTGTGAAAAGAAATTTAATGAGGACACCTTTAGGTTGGAGAATGGGCAATTTTGTGTATCTTTGCCTTTTAAACGTCCTCCACAATTATTGGGGAATTCACATTTTGTGGCCAAGCAGTTTTTGCTTGCTTTAGAAAACAGATTTTCTAAAGATAGAGAATTAAGGCATAATTATGTCAAGTTCATGAGAGAATACATTGAATTGGGGCATGCAGTTGAATGTGTCAGTAAGATAGCACCTCCTTTCTATTTTATACCTCATTTTTGTGTGTTGAATCCACAATCCCCTACTACACCACTGCGTGTAGTCTTCAATTGTAGTGCCAAATCTTCTTCTGGATTAAGTTTAAACGACCTACTCTACACTGGCCCTAACGTGCAATCAGAGCTCATTGACATCATGCTTAGATTTCGATTGTTTAATGTTTGTTTCACAGCAGACATTGAGAAAATGTATAGAATGGTTCGGGTGCATGATGCTGATACTAAATTTCAGAGAATTTTGTGGCGAGAGAACCCTCACGACCCCATTAAAATTTTTACTTTGCAGACCGTTACTTATGGTATGGCCCCCTCCGCATTTCTGAGTACAAGGTGTCTCAACAAGTTGGCTGAGGAAATAAATGAAAATGATCCTGAGGTGGCTTCAGCCATCAAGCAGGGATTTTATGTAGATGACTTACTGTTTGGGAGTGACTGTGCTGAGAAGGCAGCATCGTTATTTCAAAGGATTGTAAAAGTGCTAAAGGGAGCTCATTTTAATTTGAGAAAGGTTAATAGCAATTCTTCATCGTTTCTGGCCACTCTCAACACCACTCACACACAATACACTTCCACGCCTCTGGCCTCAGACAATACACACAGAATATTGGGTTTGACTTGGAACACTGATAAAGACACACTTTGCATTACATATAGCAAACACTCCGATCCAAACACTTTCAACCTCCCGTGTATAACAAAAAGGGTTGTGTTGCACTTAATAGCCTCTATTTATGACCCATTAGGTTTTGTGAATCCTTTCTTGGTAAAGTTGAAGCTTTTTCTGCAAAAATTGTGGTCTTTACAGTTGGATTGGGATACTCCTCTTGATTCTGATCTTACTTGTTGTTGGCAGTCCTTGGTTAATGAGATTGTTTTACTGCCATCAATTATATTCCCACGCAAGGTGTTACCCCAGGGTCACCTTCCCTCTTGCCTAGTAGGATTCTGTGATGCCTCTCATAAGGCGTACGGAGCTGCATTATACTTAGTTAATCATGATTCTGCATCCGTTGCGCATAGCCACTTGTTGTGCTCTAAATCAAGACTTGCTCCCCTGGCAGGGTCGACTATTCCTCGCTTGGAGTTGTGTAGTGCATTGTTATTGGTAGAATTGACCAAGAAGGTAATAAGAGCATTGAGAATTGTGTGTTCTATTAATCAAGTGTATCTTTTTTCAGATAGTTCTATTGTTTTGCACTGGTTGGTGAAAAGCAATCATAAATTGGATGCTTTCACTGCGCATAGAGTTTCAAAGATAGTGGCATCCTATCCACTATCTTGTTGGCGCCATGTAAGCTCGAGACAGAATCCCGCTGATCTGCTAACCCGTGGTGTCTCCCCCCAGGCACTGCAACACAGTACCCTCTGGTTTGTAGGACCGCCGTGGCTGAAGCAGCCAGTGTCAATGTGGGCCAAGCCGTTTGTCGATGCTGAGGTAGCGGATAATGGTAAGGTAGATGCTCTCTGTTGTATGTTCACTGCATACCAAACAAGTATGCCCTCGTCAGATGTAGGTGAAAACCAAAATTCATTTGTTCAAGTGCTACTTAGCAGATATTCAAATTATCACAAATTGATAAGGGTGTTGGCGCTATGCTTAAGATTCATTAACAATATACGGGCTGCAATTGTTGCTCGCATTGACCCTGCTTCGGCTCAGATGCGGAGAAGGGGTTGGTTGGCACCGCTTGAATTGAGAGAAGCCACAGTGGTTATTATAAGGCTCATTCAACTAGACATGTACCCCCTTGAATATAAGGCACTTTCAAAAGAAAAGGGATTACCTCCCAAGTCATCGCTCCTTAGCTTGAATCCTTATCTAGGCCCTGATGGGCTTTTACGGGTGGGTGGCCGTTTAATGAATTCTCAGGTGGAGAGGTTAAACAAGCATCCTATTATACTTCCGCCTAACCACAAATTTACCGTCCTGTTCTTAGAAATGATACACCTCGCATTTTTACATGCGGGCTTGGCAATGATGATGGGATGTGTGCGCCAGCAGTATTGGATTCCCTCCCTACGACGGGTAGCAAAAAAAGTAATTAATGCTTGTCTGACGTGCAGGCGCTGGCGCGGCGCACCCGTGGAGCAAATTATGGGTTCATTGCCCCCTAGCCGCGTAAATCCTTCTCGGCCATGGGCTCACACATCCGTAGATTATTGTGGCCCAATTTTGACAAGGCCGTCTCTCACGAGATCAAAAATGTCTCAGAAGACTTGGATTGCTGTATTTATATGCCATTCCACGAAAGCTTCGCATTTAGAAATCGTCGAAAATCTATCCTCCTCTCAATTCATTGCGGCCTTTGAACGTTTTGGTTCGAGAAGAGGTTATCCTGTGCACATGTACAGTGATAACGCTAGTACATTCAAAAGTGCTAGTCGTATCCTAGCCGAGGCTAATCGCTTTGTTCTTTCCGCTCGGGATTTAGAGGTTATCACCATTTTTTTATCAGTGCAGGGTACCTCCTGGCACTTTTGTCCCACCTACGCTCCTCACCGAAACTCGTTAGCTGAGGCTTGTGTTAAAAGTCTTAAATTCCACTTGCGTCGCGCTTTAGGGCAACAAGTTGTGCCCTTGCTTACATTGTACACCCTCTTAGCCAAAATAGAAGCTTGTTTAAACTCAAGACCGCTTGAAGTCACGTCTACAGATACGGATGTGAATTTGATTTTAACCCCGAATCACTTAGTCTACGGGCACGCGCTTAATACTTTTCCTATAGATACTGACTCGCCTCTTGTGCAGATTACTCCTGCACAACAGTTCCGCCATTTAAATAACAAATTAGCAATAATTTGGAAATATTGGTCGCGAAATTACCTCCACACCTTGCAACAAAGGGTGAAGTGGAAAAGGGAGTCACCACCACTAGCTGTAAATGATTTAGTACTTTTAATTGAGGAATCTCCGCCCTCTCACTGGAAATTAGGTGTAGTGGAGAAATTGCTCCCTGATCAAGCCGGAGTCGTGCGTACTGTTGAAGTACGAACTAGCCAGGGCAAGTTATTGCGACCAGTACAAAAGTTATGTGCACTGGCTAGATCCTCCCACGAGTAAGCCCCAATCCATGATATTTATCTCTACTTTTCCCCCTCTGTCGACCAGAGATGCTCAGCTGATTTTTCTTTCGCTTCGCCGCCTGGTGAACAGGCGTACCACTATCATTTTTTAGGTCATACTGCGTGGGCCTGCCACTTGGTTTTTTTTTGGTGTTCTTTGACATTTTATGCGTTTGATTAATTCCTTGTTGTACTAATTGGTATAATTTTTTGATTAAGCACTGCTACAAATTCTATGTGATTTTGTTACTTCTAGGTTAAGGTAATTGTTACGAGGTACTCAGTAATGGTTCGAGGTGATTACAATATGTACGCTAGGCAAACGCCTATGCTTTCGTTTGTTGTATGCCCTCCTCACGCGTTTATAGTAGGAATGGAGTCTCTCAAGATAATGCAGAACTGTGGTGGACTTCTCAGTGCTTGTTGCTGAAAGAAGTGAGTGGGAGACGGACGGTGCCGAACTCGAGCATCGCCATGCGCCCGGCCCCAATAAATGTTAGCACATTTTGCTCGGCGCGGACAAGTTCCTGCGACTTCCGCCCACCTGGGCACTCTTTGGAGTGCTTCCCACTAAATTATGGGAGTTCCATGCTAGACCAGGGTGTCATGGGGGCGCCAATTCCAAAATTCGCGCGTCCCACTTAAAAAAAAATCCATCATCAATCAATCAATCAATGAAATGGAATGAAGACATTAATTAAATCATTGTTTCCCCGCGCCTTGAAGCATGTGACAGCTCTTCCGCCGCCCTGCCAGGTTGCAATCAGCTACCCTCGCCGCCGACACCGGTGACGTCACTAGATCACCACCGTCACCGCCGCCACCAACACCATCGCGCCGTCGCGCCCGTATCTCTCCCCCCGCCTACGTCCGCCCCCCGCCGCCAGCTAGCCGGCTGCCCCCCCTCTGCGCCCTGCCCGGGGTCGAACCCGGGGCACGGCCAGAGCATGTGTGGCCAGCGGGCGACACAGCTGGTGGAGTGTGGGCCAAGCGGATGGAGCTATGGTGGACCGGGAGCATGAAGCATCCACGGCGGTGAAGGGCATTTTTCACGATTTCTGCATTGAGACCCTCTACTGGACAGCGGTGTGATTTGTAGGAGCGGTGGTGCTGTGACAGTGGTGTGGTTCGACAACCCGGCCATGTGTGCCTCGTAACCTTTCAATGTTACATTCATTTGGTTTTTGCTTGCTGTGTTAGTCAGGTAGCATCGCTTGGTCAGTGTGTGCCTTTAATTTTGTGTTTCGCAACACTGCAAGAGTTTTGTGAAATTGTTAAAGTTTTGTGAAATTATTATTAAAGTTTTTTTGTATTCTTTGACAGTTGTAGACTTACAAAGTTTAATGAAGATTACATGTCTGTTCAGGGTTCCGAAGAAGATAAGTGTCTGTTCCAAATTACTTCATGACCCCTCCCAAAAATGAAAATTGCTCGTGCAAAGTACTGCTACGGCGTAGGTACTTCTTGAAGTACGGATAGTCAGAGAAACAACCGATCAGAGCGGTCGACCTGTCAACTCGATCCTGGAAGGGTCAACATACTCATGAGTCAAGCAAATTTCCGGCTCTCGCCTGTAATGGAATCCGCTATCATTCAGCCGCCAACGCTTCCAATCGTTTCGTTGGCGCAACGCTCGTGGCTGCTTGAGACGGCCACTGTTATACTAATGGGGAGATTTTTGTTGAACGTAAAACGTTTTGAGGCAACTACGTAACGTGTATTGCGTTGAGTGTACAAAGCAGTGGCGGCTGGTGCCTCTACGAACTGGAGATTTCAGCTCTATCAAATGACGGAAATTTAATTCCCAAAATTCAGAACACTACTATATAATACAATGTAACCAATTCATGTAAATTAATTAAAGATAAGTTTAATAAATGTCAATATTCAAACATTATTTACATATTGTTATGCGCTGTGTCCGTGTCAGGTATAATCACCTCCCGCACACGTGGTTCTGGCATTGTTTTCCAGCGGGAGCTCAAATTTTGTATAAGTTATGCATTGAGACAATTGATGGTAATATAATTCATATAAAAAAAAGGATATGGTTGCGAAAATACGGTGATTGCACTCCAGCAGCTAGAAACAAGCACTATTGTTTTGACACATTTTATATAAATAATTTTTTTTATTTCGAAAATTTCACTACCCTGGTATATATTGTAATGACAAAATATACTTCCATACACTCGTATTCCCACCAGCGCTCTAGGCTCTAAATGCAGGCGGAAATATGCACCCACTGTGAGAGGCAGAAAGGGACTTCCTACCAGAAGTTTATACAAAGAAATCATCAAGAGTACATTTTGAATCAACAAACCTATCAAATGAAATAAAATTCTCCAAACATCATAAATAATGTTTTTAATGCTTGACTGAACTTGTGCTCTTTCAATAACACACGAAATTCATAAAATTAAGTTACAGCTAGTGTCAAATTAAGACACAAAATGGGGATTCCCCTTCCGGACACCGAGCAGCGTTCGGCAAGACTCCCCGCCCCCACCTATTGGTTGCACCTTATGTTGAAGCGTAGGGCCAAAGGGTACATGCAGTAAACGCAGTAATAGACTCAAGAGGGTGATGCAATACCTGGGAGGGCACCAGACGCCTAAGGGGGCGCCGGTTAGGCGCTCTTTGGTTTCAAGATGATCTCACACACATCAATATTGCTGCAATATCTTGAATATTGAATGCCATTACAATGAGAATGTATATTCCTAACATATTATAAAATATTTTTCGGTTATCTGGGGGTTGTACAACTGTACAACTTAAGCACGAGCTGCCACTAGTAGAAAGACTTGCATAACATTTCAGTCTATGTAATTGGAACTATTTCCAAATTGTGACGGAGGAGTAAGCTGCTAACGCGTTCTATAATTCTAATTTAGAATATTCGCAGAAATTGACGGAAAACTAAGTGAGGTTTCATTGGTTTCGTTAGATACCCAAGTTCTCGGAAAAATACAAAAAACAATGAAACAGTTTCGATTTGGATTGAAAATCCAAACACGTGCTGTTACTACGTGTGTCACTGGTAACGACAGAGCTGACGTCATGCGACGAGGAAGAAAAAAGCTTGAGTGTTCACGTGTGTCGTTTTAGTATAGTCAAATTTTGGTGCTCCAAGACACCATTTTCCACACACTCAACAGCAGCAATTTTGCTTGCTATTACAGATCACTAGTATTCCCTGGTACGGAGCAGTGTCTCGAACATCATGTTTTATCATGGGAGTAGAGATGGCAGCACATTTTGCCGCCACAATTGGAATAAATTCCTTACAGATGATCACTTGACTGCTTTCATGACAACTGATTTTCTCTCTCGCTAATTATGGTAGAGTAGCATCTTCCCCTTGAACATTAATATAACGCTGAAATTCTCGCAAGCGTAGAGGCTCAATAACGTGTTCATATCTTATACGATATGGTAATATGTTTAGCTGTGCAAAAATTCTATTAATTGTTTTATTCGCTATCTTAGCATAAACTGTGTCTATATCATACGTGTATGACGGTTTTTCATTTTGAGAACAATGTGAGAATGGACACTATTCACTTAGAAAATTCAAATGTCCTTCAATGTCAATCACACAAATTGACGAGATTAATGAATTTCAGCGTCCGGCACCCATAAAACGAAGGGAAGCCTACTAAGACGGAAGGCGGAAATGTTAAGGCGCACGGCGTTCAATACAGCAAAGGACGGCAGCGATGGACTTCGCGGAAAGGGAGCTCGTAAACAAAGACGGCCACCGCAGGTAGAACAGCGTCCGGGGGAGTAGCAAGAAGCAGACAGCGAGACGGCGACGTCGGGTCAGGGAGGTGACCGCATCGGAGCAATAAGCGGAACGAGGTGCTGCCGGGCGGAGGCTGAAGAGAGGGGCCGCAATGCCGTCGCAAAGGTCGCCTTTGTGACGTGGGACGGAAGGAGAACGCCCTTACACTGAACTGAAGCACACTGAGCAGTGGGTACAGAACCCTTGAATCACGTTTCTAAAGACTATGTTCGGTAAAGCAGAATAAAACAAGTTACAATAAGGGTGTTAGTTAATGAGGTGAATGACGTATCAATCGCCCCTAAAACCTAACCTAAAATATCACACCAACTTTTTTCACAAAATGGTATAATATGGCACGTTATCTGTGTATAAGTGTATATGAAATTAAAACTGGTCTTGTATTACTTACTATGATAGTGTGTGTAGTTGTAAACTAACAACTGTAGCCTAACACACAAAATCTAGGTGAAGTTCTGAAGGAGCGCGGTTAATTTATTCCAGATGGGTCAAAGTCGACCACTGCCAGGGAGAATGAATGGTCGTTTTTGTGGTTTCCTCCTAATAATTTGAGGCTGGTACCGGAGCAGTATCTTAAACAACGGGCCACGGATTGAGTCTTCCATCTTTATCGTATCCCCGCTTTTGTCCTTACAAACGAGCAATGAGCTGATCCCCTACTAAAATGGCCTTTCCCTACTGATCTCAGAAAATCTCCGAGATCCGGCCTGCACCGACAAGTTGCGCAGACCCTGAGACACTACATCTTCATTTCGGACATTCTACTACGAAACAAAGTGAAAGATACTTGGAATCAAAATATAAACGAAGGAAACTTGCATGATAATTCGCTAACTTTCTTGTCAAATACTTCTAGGAACCTTTTCAATCGATAAAAGAAGGATCTACTTCAAATTTCGACAACAAATCCAAACCACTAACAATATATAATATTACAGACTAATAATATTTCACAAAATAAAGAATGTTGAACTCATAAAGATCACTTTTAACATTATGAATTTACAACAAATTTCGAATTTAAATTAAAGAATAAGGCATGCATTCTCTACCAATCTGTGGGAACGCAAGATACGACTGTTGGGTATTATTTAGCTCTTGTTAAATTACATTTGATGAAAACATCACCTTCAAAGTCGACACGCGTTTATCTCTACAATGGCATTCTAATCCAATGTTGCTAATTTAATATTTGCAATTTCTTGAACAAAGGCGAGCAATAGGTAAAATCAGTAATAGTGCAGTAAATAAGGAGTAAATGTGGAGTCTTCCACCTGAATTAATCCTCGTTTAATCTGAGAACAGAAGTTTGGATTTCAGCGAATACGACACACAGTGAACCATCCCACGCACACACACATCACACACGCCCACACAGACAACTTGGTCGTTGCGCACAGAGGAGGCTGCAGGAGCCAAGAGAGGATGTGAAAGACGCGGGGAGCGCCGGGGTGGGCGGCGTACAAGAAGGGCGGGGGCGGCGCCCCACGACAGAAGAGAGGCGGGTCGGCCGCCGGGAGAGGAGGTCACGGGGTGGGGCCAAGAGCCGCCGGCGCCCGGGGTGGACCCCAGCTTCCTTCGCCTCCGCCCCAGCGCCGGCCCCGCTGCCACGCCTCGCAGCAAAGCATTCCAGATTAGCCTCGGTCGGGCGCCCCCGCCCTCCCTCCCGCCCCGCCACGCCCCGCTCCGCCCACACGCGCCGCTGGTGCCCAGATAGCGGCTGACCCGGCGCCCGCCGAGGGAGCACCATCGACACAGAAGAGAGCAGGTTCGAGGAGAGTGCAAGCAGCTAAGGAAGAGGTGATTCCACCGGCTGGGTTGTTTGCAAGGTTGCGGTACAAGGTCACACAACCGAAGGGTGCTGAGGCTTTGCTCAGGGAGAGTGAGTGACGGGGAACACGCACCGCTGTTGACATAGTGGGGAGGACTGAAACAGCTCGTTTTCCGGGAGTGACTTTTCATGTAAATAATCATTTGAGTAGTGCTATATCACTAAGCAACATCGCAATAGTTTGTGCACGTCAAACTCTGGAGATCATCATGTGTTGTAAAATAATGCTCAGGCTGTGATGCTTATTAACACTTTTCGCATCGAATATCGAATTCAACACCCGCTCGTGTCGTCTCTAATTACCTAATTCTGTGTAACTATTTCGCAACTAAAATAATTCCGAAAATTTCCGAGGGTGATGTACAGTGAATTTAAACTATTTTTTATTACTTTGCACCAAATACAATTGTTTCTGACGTTATCATGTGTGATTGAGGGGGAAAAGAATAAAACGTGAAAATGATTTTAATGATTATTAAGATGAAATAAAAAGTATATTTTCTCTTGGAGAAACGGAACTGCACATCTTTTCCCCTTGTATTCATGTAGTAACATATATACCGGTCATTATTTAACATTGAACGTTGAATGAAGCCAATTACTGCCATTTGAAGAATTCGAGTCAACTCGACACAAACGCACTGAAACCATTATTTTTCACAACTTGTTTTAGAATGACTGCAACGAACAGAACTCAGGGAATCACTCATGAAAAAGAATTTCCGGTCCGTATTGTACAAAATCGTTCCGCCTCGATCGTGAAGAAAGCTAAGATAGCGGCGCCTGGAAAAAAAGCGAGCTGCGAGTGGCGTGAGGCGCGCGGGTGCGCGTCCACAAGGAAAATGCACCTCCGCGCGCGGGGCCTCCCGGGGAAAGCGCGGGGGCGAGGGCGGGGGCGGGGGCGGGGGCGGTCTGGGAAAACATCCGGGGGCGGGATGCAAAGGGACAGCGCCTCGGGCCCTCCCCAGGAGGAGGAGGAGGGAGAAGCACGAGCAGCGGCCAGCGCGGGCGAAAGCACACCCAGGCACGTGGTGAACTGAAGCCCTCAGGGCGCAAGCCTGGAGCACATGAGCACTTTCCCCTCTGCTTAAAAAAGGGATAAGACGTACTAAAATATGATAAACAAACAAAGCATATGAAACAAATTGCTTACAAAAACATATTAGATTTGAATTTCTATATTTTTGTGTAGAATAGAAAAATTTACTTTGCATATTGATGCAAAGTAATTTGCCATTGAAAAATCGTCGGCAAATCTATGATCGATTGATTATTTCGTGTTTTCGGGGGCGTCAACTGCTATGGTCATTAGTCCCGTAAGTGATGTGCATGTTTTTCATCACGTGAGGTGGCAGCGTCATTCCCCCGCTGGTGAAATGTGGAACCGACCGACGTGTGGGCTCCCGGGGGTTTCCCTATTCAGGTATCTCCCACGAGCGGGGCACCGCCTCAGCCGGAACATGCTGTGAGCTCCCCACTGGTCTCTCCACATGTGTGGTAGTGAAGTGCATAAGAGTGTGTGTAAGTACTCGTAAAGGGTGAGGATGGGACAAAGCTGGAAAGAGGGGAGGGAAAAACGCGCGGGGTCCGTGGCCCGTTTGTTCGGATACTGCTCCAGCATTGACCTGATGTTTTTCATAAAGGCCACGGAAAAGTAACGATCGGAGCAGCCGGCCAAGAATTATCTTCGAGACAACGGCTGAATTCGGAAATGCTGTCCTCGTCCGGTCTCGAACCCTACGACTTCTCAGTCAGAGGCACTATATGACATGAGTTGTTGTCGTCATCTACTTCAGCCTGGTCTAAATCTAAGGGAATGCGCTCATTATGTTACAGAACTAGATAATTACACTATAACTTTAGCCCATTTAACCTAAATCAATATCAATATGGAATATTTTATTTACGCGCTATCATTCTGACTCCAAGCATACACAATTACTGAGTTTTCATTGTGCTCGTATTACTTACACGTGATGTAAAAATGAACTTTTAAAGGAAACAATGAATTGCTGTTTTTAATGTCAAACGTCTTCATAGAAAACGGGACTACAAATATTTTCGTAACATGGGCGAGTGAAAAAGGTAGTTTTAGTTGTAGTAATTTCAAAATGTTGAAAATCTAACAATCTTTGAGTTGACAGTTGAGTTTGTTGTGAGAGTTCCCGGTTGGATTTCCAAGAAAATTCCATGTAATCCTGTTATGACTGAGTAATATCTGCACTAACCGGTAGTGAAATTCGATCAACAAAAATCATTTCATTTGACCATAGTAAAGAAAAAAATCCATTGGAACACTGCATGACATCAGTTGATGTCGTGATCCACCTCAGCCTGATTTAAATCTAAGGGGATGCGCTCATTACGTTACGGAACTAGGAAATGTCACACTATTACTTTCGCCCACCTTACCTTAATCAATATCAATGTGGTATATTTTATTTATGCGCTATTATTGTAACTCCAAACATAAGAATATATGATTTATTGAATGAAAATATCAACAAGTACTACAAACGGGTAGAGGTAGTGAAATTAGAAAGACCCAATTCTGATAGCTGATATTCGGATTCTCGTAAAAGATCAAAAAATAATAAAAAAGATCCGATTTTGAGAGAGAAATTCAAATCTTTGATTGTGCTATTTCTGTTCTCATACGGCGCATCCCCACTAAATTGTTAGACGAGTACTCGGTGCGTCATTGTTACGACACAGCTGACGTCTTGCGACAGCACGCCCCTCTTGATTCCTTTCCAGTACGCCATTAAATATTTGCTATTCATATGTTGCTTTATGAAACATAAACATTTTTGATATTTCTGGGATGTAAAAAACTGTTGTATTATAAATCCGTATATGCTATACCATGTTACAGCAGTATTCATAGAGATTGTTAAAATATTGAATTTATTGCATTATTATACGGAAATGTTTTATTTGCTTTAAACCGTGTACGTATTAATTTTGGAAAACCATTTTGTGGTTTTGCTGAGCAGCATTTTTGCTACTATAGGCAGACGTTCAATACAAATTTGACAAGTGATAATTAGTCATTTCAATTACTCGGTTAATATAAATGGGAAAATACAACAGTAAATAAAACTGGAACACACCGGGAGAAATGACCCAGGGCATCACCTGATGTCACGGAAGTGCCTCTGACCGGGAGGTCCTCGGTTCGAGTCCCGACGGTAGTAGGATATTTTTGGCACTAGCTTCACAGCTAGATCGAATTCAGTCGCTGTTTGGAGGATAATTCTAGCAAGCGACTGTTCTAATCGGTAGTTTTCTGTGGTTTCATCGATCAACACAAGTAGTACCCTAACAAACGGGCCACTGACTGCGTCCGACCTTTCCTTCCTCTTTCTCGTCCTATCCTCCTCCCCCCCCACACACAAACACACACACAAACACACACACACACACACACAAACACACACACACAGAAACACACACACAAACACAAACACACACAAACACACACACACACACACACACACCTGGCAGCACTGCACTACCCACTACCACTACCTAACGGGAGACCGACAGTAGGTCGGCGCCGGATCTTGATGGCAAGAAGATCACCGAGAAAAAATAATGTAGTACACTTAAGGGAACAATGACCTTAGCAGTTGACGCGCCCGGAAATACTAACAGTCAATGAAACCCGAAACATATCATAGTGTTTACGAAGCCTACATCATCGAAAAGAAAAAGAAAATCCAATAAAGAAAAACAGACAAAATAATAGCAATTGAAAGCAAGAAACAATTACCACAGAAAGAAGCGAGAGGAAATCCGATAAGTACATCTTCCGGCCGCTGTAGAGTGGCTGCGTAGTGTGGCGGCGCGCAGCGGAGCGCGTAGGGTCGTGGCCAAGTGAGGCGGAGGGGAGGGGCACGGCGCGGGCGGCGTCGGGGAATTCTGAAAGGGCCGAGGCGGCGCGGCGCGGCGCGGCGCGTCGTGCCTCCGGGGAGACGCATGGGCCGACGTGCAGGCGCGGGCGGCGCGCGGCGCAAGGCCATCGATTGGCGGCGGCGGCCGGCGGCGGGCGCGTGCACCGCGGGCCGCGGATTCATCCCACGGAGCTCAGCCCCCGCCCCCGCTCCCCGCCCCGTCGCACCGCCGCCGCCGGCCGTTCGCCAGGAATGGGCGATAGTTCAGGTGGAACTGAGGGGGGGTGAACGTGTAATGTGGCTATTGGATGATTCAAAGCTGTTTACACATGAGACGGGGGAAGGGGTTTGGGAAGTTTGGGAATTTGTGCAAGAAGTTATATAAAATTTTAGAGAAGAAATATGACCAAAATGACTATGTAAATTACATTATTTTTATAGACAAATATAAGTGAATATTTTATTTATTCCAAAAATGAACTGTTAATACTCTTAACACAAAACACTTCCGCACATTTCTTATTCATTCTGGGTAGACTTTCAAGTGAATCAGGAATAACTTTGGATACTGTAATCGAAGAGCAATGTTTGACTTTTTGTACCGATTGGTCAATATCCTTTTTATAAGCTATGAAAATTATTGTTTAATTATGGTTCCACAGAAATCTGTGATCGGATGTTTTTGATATTTGATAAATGAAACTTGCACATGAAAATAGTGCTTTTATAAATAAGAAAACACATGTTCAGTACAGAAAAGTACTTCATTATCTACAAACGTTGTTACAAATATACATTTTACCGAAGAATAATTCTACTATTAACTTTCGTTTAAGATCTTCGTAATATTTATTAACTTATTAAAATTCTTAAATTAAAGCCTTTTATATTAAATATTTGTTTAAGTAAATGCAAATCACAAGTCTTGTTAGCCTGACAGAAATAACAAACAGCTAGATAACAGCTAGACAAGTGTGTTTACAATGCTCATTATTACCATGATGATTTTCATGACCTTTTTTGCCACGAACATTATTTTATTTTAGAGAATTAAAGTCAAATTAAAGATACATTAAAATGTTTAGTATGTCTCGCCATGATGGTACATCTTCCTCACGCTTTACTTGGATATGCACAACGATAAAGAATTTTGCTGAAAAAAAAAATCATTCATTCACATCCCATTGAAAGAGAGAATCTCCAAACGGAAAAGTTGATTGAACGAGAACAAATTTCAGAGGAAAAATACCAAAACATAAATGTTTCCCTTTAGGTAGTAGCGTTCTAAAGAAACAAGAATCTACTTACAAAACATCCTTTACTTATCTCAATACTTACTCTGCATCAAAATTTTCTAGAATGCTATGAGAAATCTTAAGAAACAGAAAAACTCAAGTTTCGATGGAACAAACATATGAGTAATATTGTAAAACAGTTTCACTGTATTAGTAAATTATTTGTATTCTTCTTTTAAAAATTTGTGTAAAAGATAGTTTCCACAGTTGAGCGAGTCACAATGATACAATAACTTTTCTAATACAATAGAAAGCCGCATCAATATGCAAGTCACATCTCCATTAGATTTTTTCATACTTTTTGGATGTGGATCCTCGTTTTTAATAGGACACTTAATTAATAATGCCACAAGAATCGATTGGTACTTTGACATATGAACAGATATTTCAAAGTATTTCTTTAAATAGTCGTTACGGATTATTTTTCCTCCAACATTTCCAGAATGTATTGCAAACTATTTTTACGCGGAAAATTTTAGTGAATAGAAAGTAATGATAGTTAACAAAAGACACACAAATGAATCCAAGAAGGAAAGACACTGAAATTATGTAGGTTTTCATTCTAAATTCTTGTGAATTATATTGCAAACGATTTATATCCTTTTATAGTACGTTAGTCGTACTATAATCGTTTTAAGTAGTGTAAACTAAAATTCTGAAAGATAAAATTCTTGAACTAAGAACTAAGATTTTATGAATTTGAATATTTCAAGCTAAATAGACAAGCAAAGAGAGACATATCCGTTAAAGCATGTACATTAAAATTATGGTAAGTGAAAAAATATTTTATCTGTAGAGTTCCAGAAATGTTAGCTAAATTGGGTGTATTTCCTTTATTGTAGTTGTAAAATTGCTGTTTAGATCCGTTGAGATGACGAAAAATAATATTGTATTACTTTATCTAGAAAAATAATAAAATAATATTGCATTACTTTATCTAAAACGGTGGAATTATTGAAAAAAAAATGAAAAACAAAAGTTTTCTACGTGTTCCGGGGCAGGTTTAGAACCGAAGACGTCCGAAATATGAGACCCGAATGTTATCAACTCGCAAACCGTGCGGCGTTCTCGGTATGACTGGTTCACTTTCCGCCCGAGAAGAATTCTCATCGTCATTCCGAAGCGTCTTCTTTCTCCAAAGGCATCGGTCCGCACATGCGCGCGCTCTGGGGGCCCTCCCTTGGCCGCGTCCTGTTACGCGTGCGTGAACGGAAGGCGCGCGTCAACTTTCAGCCGGCGCCAGCGGCAGCGGCAGCGGCGCCCAAGCGAACGGTCCGCAAGGAAATTCTCCAGCGGCCCGCGCGGCGACGGGCGCGCCCGGGGGATGGATGGGGCGGGAGACCGCAAGAGGCTCTGCTCATGGAGACACGAAAGCTTTTCGAGGAAGGACGAGCGGTGGTGAAAGAAACAAGAGTACGCTCGCGATGTGTGTGGGTGGGATACACATAGGACGTCGGCTTCGGCAACCACAGTGAATAGTGTAGATTGGAAGATGCCGAGTCCAACGCAGTGGTCATAGAGATACGAAAGCTTTTCAAGAAAGGACGAGCGGTGGTGAAGATAGTGACGAGATGCAAGAGTATGCTCGCGGGTGAGATACATAGGAGCGTAGACGTCGGTTTCCGCAGCCAAAGTGAATGGTGTAGACTTGGAAGATGCCCGAGTCCAACGCAGTGGTCATGGAGACACGGAAGCTTTTCAAGAAAGAACGAGCTGTGGTGGAGATGGAGACGAGAAATAAGAGTATGCTCGCGATGTAAGTGTGTGGGTGAAATGCATAGGAATGTAGACATCGGTTTTCACAGCCGGAGTGAATAATGTAGGCTGTCCGGAAGAGTGCTGAGTCCAACGCAGTGCTGCTGTTATGGTCATTGTTTCGCGACCTTCCTCGCATTAGCGTGAGTGATATTTATTGTTTTTGGGAGAATCAACTTTCGCTTTCGTCCTGATGAAGGTTGCATTATGACGATCGAAACGTACTCACATGCTGGCAGGGATCCAAGCAATGAAAAACGAATAACCTGTATTTGAACCTTATATGATTTGAGTTCTTTATTGAAATTGGGTATTCATGATTTTCAAAGAGAGGAGGTACCAAGTATTCACTAACCAGTGTTGCGTGATTATTATTTCTGGCTGAAAAATCTACTTCCATCGTACTTTTTAAGGAAGAGCACTCGTAAAAGTCAACTCATGAAGTAAGTACCCTTCCAGGTTTTGAAGAGCTATTGCTCTGCTCTACAATACATAATGTTCTTTCTTCAACACAGTAAAAGTTTACTTCGTATTAGGGTCAGAAAACAACATACAAAAAGGTTAAGAAGCTCAATCTCTCTGATATGAAGTTCAAATGTTTTCTGTGTTCCGAATTCAGAGAACCAGAAGAGCTTTCGGACGAGGTGGAAAGGCAGCGCGATGTTCGCTGTGCTACGGGACACCTGTCTCACATCACATCCTGGCACTGCCCAATTTTGACATTTCGCTTTACATGATGTGCGGTAGAAATGGGAGAAATCCTTGATGCGGACGGGTGGGCGGACGGGAGGGCGGACGGGAGGGCGGACGGGAGGGCGGACGGGAGGGCGGACGGGAGGGCGGACGGGAGGGCGGACGGGAGGGCGGACGGGAGGGCGGACGGGAGGGCGGACGGGAGGGCGGACGGGAGGGCGGACGGGAGGGCGGACGGGAGGGCGGACGGGAGGGCGGACGGGAGGGCGGACGATAGTTGGAGCGAGTGTTTGGGCCTTGGGCGGAGAAGCGAGCGGGTGTTGCGCTGCCGGGCCACAGCGCCGGGCGCGCGGCCGGAGTGGGTCGCCGGGGCAATATCCGGCGCGTTAACAGCCCGCCCTCGCCGCCTCCACAATCACACGCGACAGCGCTCGCTGCGCGCCCGCGCCCGCGCCCGCGCCCGCTCGCCGTTGCTCTCGCCTGGTCAAGCAACAGCCATAACTCAATTCAGTCCGTCACATCTATCTCCCGGTAGAAACAGTATCTCCAGGAAATCATGGGAGATCTAGATGAAATGCTAAATAGTTTTTTGGTGAAAATGGAAAGTTATCGCGGTAGAAAACTTCAATAAAGCTAAAAAATATTAAATCGCAAGCATGATTTTTATTTTCTTAATTTAGGTTCTCTAAAAACCATATTAAGTAATTTTACCTAGGCTAAATCCTGTCCTCCCAATCTTCCTGGTTTACCAATATTATTTCATGCCTTTCGCTTTGTCTTCGTATTTCTCCCGTCGAGGTCTTGTTTCCTTTATTTCATTCTCCTTGAAAGCCTTGAAGTTTTATACTGACATCCTAAAAATCGTTTTCTTCTTTAGCATATTCTCTTCATACGTATAAAATTTCTTCCTTTTAATTGACAAAACCAAACCTCATACATTAAATAAATAGTGAACATGCGTTACATTACATTCCACGCACTGAATAGATTAATGGTGTTTAGGACAGAGAAATAAGTGTATGATCTTGTATCATTATTTCAGACAAATATTTTACACGTCAAAAAGGAACTTCATTAATAAATCGCAAGATGTGACTCAATTAAATTAGTCGCCACCGCATGACTTTTCATTGATCTGTGCAACATATAAAGTAGAAGATCACTCCATTCATGGACATAGGTTAGAAGATAGGTAATTAATTATAGATAGTAGTTCACTGCGGGTGGCAAGTAGATTGCGCTGATCTTTGTGCAAATCTCCGTTTAGAGATCGGAAAGTAATAAACATTCTGTGAGTGGCAACAAGAGCTGACCGGCAGTCATTGATCTAAGGAATATGGCGTTATACAGTAGATTGCCGTATACTCTAATTCATTATGCTACGCATAACTCTCTAGAATGTTTTTTAACTCTGTATTGTTTCACCCAATGACAATGCATGTTGATAAAATTGGCTAATCTTCTGTCCTTGTCTCTCATTGAACACAACTAAATCATCGCACGTTTTGGCTTACGACGTCGCTCACGTTTCTCACTTCCCCGTACTGAAACAGATTGGCACATTCCTAATAGTAGTAAGATAGGAAGATAATTTTGAACAAGTGTCGACTCATAAACGCGAAATAGTAATATCTTCCCATATTCGTGAGTGTATTTACAATTAGTTGTTAATTTCGTACATGTATTTGATGTTCACTTTAGATCGCGCATTTAATGTTATGCGAAATGTATAAAAAAGTAATAAAGCCGGGATACTTACACAAAGGGATAATTCCACAAAGAAGCAATATTTAATTGATGTGCCCCCTCTTCAAACACATACCAATACATTTTTCCTTGAAGTGACAGCCATCTAGACTATCCATACACATACCAAACAACTTTCGTGAGTTCTCCTATTATTGTATTTTTTCTCTTTTAAAGAGAGCAATTTTCAGGAATAGTAAGAAAATTAGATTTTAATTTTATTCAATTTCTTTTTAATCTCCCCCTTCCAAATTTCTGATTAATTTAAGGTAAAGCAATGGAAATAAGTGAAGTGCTTAAACGTTTACTATATAGAATTATCTTACATAATTGAGTACATTGTTATAGTATCTCTCTCTTCTTAATATTATTTGAGATTACCACACTAATAATTCGTAATTTATTAATATTTTTATTTCAAAATCTAATGATAATTTTATTTTCTTGAAATCACACATATTGCATCAAGTATTTAATTTGAAGCTGAAATGATACACTATTTTACTACAAATTAATTTTTAAATATTATCTGCTTTATAAGTGTAGTTTTTTTAAAAATATTTATTCTCTCTATTCAACATGTTTTTCAGGAGTATTAAAACACAGTACTTTCAATGTTCAATAATTTTCAATAATTTCAATATTTTTTTGTTTAATAATTTTTTTGCAATGAATCCCATATAATAAAGGAATTCAAATATTTTAGATGGGATAATATGAAAATCCAATAAATTATATTCAACTCTATTACATAAAACCAAAATAATAACAAATTTTATACATTTTATTTCTATGTGTACATCGAAGATTCAAGGTGTGCAGAGAATATCATGATATGTTGTAAGCCAAACGTATCGGTAGAAGGTAAAGGTAGATCAGAGAAAAAATGCTTCAAAATACAGTATTTAAGTTTCTAATACGTGTAAATGTATTTCAATCCCTTTAGAAACGTTGCTACTTCATGAAATCTACATGAAAGCAGAAAGAGTTTAATCACCACATGTCATAGAGATTGAAATCAAAGTATCCCTTAAAGTATAGTAACAAAAGCAATCGGAAAAAGAAGTGTGTCAAATGGATAATAGCTTTAGATAAGTCAACAAACTAATGAAATTATATTAAGTTAAATAAAAATACTGAAACCCACATTTTTCACATACCAATAGTATATCTTCAACCGATAAGCGCAGTGATACTTTTTCCTGAAGCTCAGAATGGAATGTTCAATATCAAAAATATTTTTAAAGTTTTGAGGGATATTGAGTATGATAAATAGGTTCGTAAAGTTTTAGGGAGTTTAAAATCAAATGCAAACGGTTCTGACGGAATTAATGCTAGACAGTGGAAGCTTATTGCAGATATAGCTCTTCCCGTTATTACTCACATTATTAATTATTCACTAACTACGTCTTGTTTCCCAAAGGCATGGAGATTAGCCAAAGTTCATCCTCTTTCGAAGTCCCAAAGCCCTTCGTCTCCCAACGATTTCCGGCCTATAAGTATTCTGCCGACACTATCAAAAATCCTCGAAAAAGTTGTTCATAGGCAAATCTATTCATACTTAGCAGAGTATGGATTATTAAATCCGTACCAGTCCGGTTTCAGGCCAGGTAGAAGTACACAAACCGCATAACTTGAAGTTACCGAAGACCTGAGGAAAGCCCTGGATGATGGGGAAATAACTGTATTAACGCTATTAGATTTCAGCAAAGCCTTTGATTCTGTTGACCATGACCTTTTACTCACAAAATGCAGGAACTTAAACTTTTCGTTAACCACGACGCGGTGGATAGAAGATTACCTTAGGAACCGTCAGCAATTTATTAGTGTCGAGGAGGATTTCTCAGTGACAGAAACAATGACAAAGGGTGTCCCACAGGGATCCATTCTCGGGCCATTGTTTTTCCTAATATACGTAAATGACTTGCCAAATTCCATTAGTTTCTGTAAACATCATATGTATGCTGAGATCTACAAATTTATATTAGCGGAAGACCCTCTGCACTGAAACAACTAGTAGATAGAACCAATAAGGACTTGGAAACCCTGCTGAATTGGACAAAATTAAACGGCCTTTCCTTAAATCCTGCTAAATCACAGACCATGTTAATTTGTTCAAAAAAAGTTCAATCACGAGTTGATAATCTTCGTATAGAAAATGTTATTCTAGATAAAATCATTGTACCATATTGTTCCGAAGTCAAAAACTTAGGAGTAATTCTTAACAATAACCTCAACTGGGATTCTCATGTAAATAAAGTTACAAAGTTAGTCTATTCACGAATTGGCTCTCTTAGGATTGTTGGAAAGTTTTTATCGGTCAATATTAAAAAAATTGCAATAGAATCCCTCGTCTTTCCGCACTTCGACTATTGCGACGTTGTGTATAACGATTTAAACTTAGCACATGCCACACGGTTACAAAGAGCTCAAAATGCGTGTATTCGTTTTATTTACAATCTAAAAAAATACGATCACATATCGAACATGTTTGAATGTAATCAAATATTGCGGCTAAGCGACAGGCGAATGCTTCATTGTCTATCTCTTCTATTCAAATTACTAAAAACAAAACGTCTACCGCATATAACAAGTCGGTTCAGACCTCTTATATCCGCTAGACTCGATAAATCATTATTATTACAAATACCAAAACATAATTCTAATTATTATAACAAGTCATTTACCGTAGGCGTAACGAGAGCTTGGAACTGTCTCCCAAAGAACATTAAACACAGTCCTTCTGTCAATTCTTTTAAGAAGCTATTAAAAGCTCTATTATTTTCCAACGCATGTAAGCTTAGCCTCTAATATTTTTGCCATACAATTTACAAAACTCAAACTTACTACGTACTTATGGTAGTGTAATATTATTTCAAATAATTGATGAAAAATATTTTTACCTAGTTGTATTAGTAATTAATTTCATTTTTACTGTCTCTTTTATATTTTTGTCGATTTCTTGCTAAAGAGTGCTCAAGTCCGCTTTTCTTGGAAAACATGATAAAGTAAATGACAAAGAATCAAAATAATATTAATAACTAACCATATTGAATACGTACACACAAGATAAGTAATTGTTTAGCATCTAAACTAAAATTTATATTGATTTCCGGGATATCATTAAGCCTTTAAAGACCTCCTTCAAAAACAAGATTTATAATTTAATTTGTACTCAAACTGTTTTTAAACTTAACTGAACTCTCATTCCCAAGAAATCGACGGTTATTTTTATTATAAATCATCATAAAATGTAGAATGTTTATCTGCTACTATCTATTTATCTTAAAATTATATTTCTTTTGTCTGTGATATCTGTAAACTTTAAATTTTCTTTTCGCTGGACATCTTATAAAATAACTATTATTTGATTGTAACTAATATAGAAATTGAAAATATTCTAATTTTTATTCTTATAATTATCAGTTGTATGTATCAATATTATGTTACCATATTTTTGCCTTTTTTGTATTACCATTGATTATTTTTCTTCTAATTAATTTATATTGTAATTTATTGTTTTCCTAATTAATGTATTAAGTAAATTTAGATTTACTATTTTTGTCAATGTCCTCGGCCTTCAGCCGCCATCCTGATTGAGGTTTTCTGGGTTTACTCAATCGCTTAAGGCGTATGCCGGGATGGTCCCTAGTTTTTTCTCCCAGAAGTAAAAGTATCTTGCCCCCCTAGATCTTCTTCCTAGTTTATGAAATAATGTATTTATTTAATGTGGTTAGGCGGAAGAGCAGGCCAAATGGCCTGAGCCTCGACACTAATAAAGGCAATTCTATTATTATTATTATTATTATTATTATTATTATTATTATTATTATTATTATTATAAATACGTGTTACCTAACTACACACTTTACAGTATACTCGTATCATGTAGTATATCGAAGAGTAGATACATTCGAAACAGGCTGTAAGCTCTGAAGTATGCTCTGGAGCACTTGTCAATTGCGTATAATTAATTTGTTTTTCAAAGTAGACAGTGGTATCCACATGAGATTTCCATGAGTGCGGTCATCAGGTTAATCTACATGAATAAAGCTATGCCTTTACACATTGGATATCTCACATAAAGACAGGAGCACCCAGGATTTTTCGCGGGAGGGAGGACGAGGAGGGTTACAGGTAGAGTGTCCAATCGACTTAATGTTTTCTTAAAAATCATTTAAGTTGAATATAAATGATTAAGTTGTTCAAATTAACAACGTGAAAAGCAATTCTGTGTAAGTTGTATTCTTAATTTAGTGTGACAAATTCCACAGTAGACACTGAAATGGGTAGCTTGTGAATAAGTATAAACAGCAAGAAATTATGGACTTTATCTTATAGTTAATATTTATAGTGGAAATAATTCATTGAAAGACTTTCGTTAGTACAGAAAATTAGTGAAGTTGTATTTTAGAAAAAAAGCGTTCCCCGTTGGATACGGTTTTACACGTAATAGCACTACACACAATCTTTTCTCTTTACTATGTGGTTACGTGAATGCAAGAAAGTAAAATGAGAAATACAAGCTATTGATTAATAACCAAAAGAGACCCTATTTCATGTACTGTGGGCTTAACACAGTCTATCTTAACTTAAAATGCAATTGTCCATGCCCAATGAAGTGAGAAAAGAGACTAAAATTTCGTCCGTATGCATCATCCCAACTTCCCATTCGCAGTCTGCGTGCTTTCCGTATAACGGCATTATGTCACCGCCTCTTCTTGTGCCTGTGCTTCACTACTCCCATCGCCCCTTCCCTCCGTCACCAGCCGTCGACCGCCGTCGCTCCCGTGGCCTGCGCGCACGCTGCACCGCCGCGCGCTGGGAACTCCGGACACGCTAGGGCTAACGGCGGGGCCCTTTCACGCCCTCGCGCGCCCTCACGCGGCGCTTTCGAGCGAATGCACTGAGGGCCTCGACGCTCTCTCGACGGCGTCCCGGCCCGTCCTCCCTCGCCCTCAGTCAACAACCCTGCGAAGGAGTGTCCGACACCTTCGGATGCCCCGATACCCCTCCGCTTCGGGAGCATGAACTGGAGCACAGCGAGCACTCGCCTGCAGGAGCGGAGACATCCTTTGGAAACAGATGAGTAGAAGATATTTGAAGACGGACTGCTCGCCGATTATGAGGGGAGCATGATTCTCATTTTCATTAGAACGTACATTTCTGATAACTTTGTACGTTAAATTAACTTGCTCAAATTAACAACTTGAAAAGCAATTCTGCCCAAGCTGAATACTTAGTTCAGTGTGACAAATGACACCCTGGGCATTACCATGGCTAACTTGTGAATAAGCCAGTGGGAGCAAGAAATTATTGAAACCTCATTATTGACTTGCATTTTATGTGTTCCACAATACGTTATCCACACCATAATAATCAAAGATTTTCACTACGTATCCAAAACCTGAGGAAGCTTAGGAGAGACATGTAGTTCAAAGTTCTCAAATCCATGAACGGGCACGCAGTATGTGACCCGCAGGGCACCTAAGCTATGCGTGTTTCGAGAAAAAAGACGCCCGCTATTGTGTTGAAGGGTTTGGTGCAATCATTCAGACATAATGGTTGGCTTCAATGTAATACTAAAACCTTACCTAATCAGGGAATCTACAACAACCTCATATCGGGACGACAGAAACCAAGAATAAGAGGTTAGGCTGCTTGAAGATAATTAGTTTTAAAAATAAATTCAATATTACAACAGTCAAACAAATATAATTTCAAGACTGGTTAAAATGCACGTAATTAGAACGAACACAGGTAAAGTTAGTTCAACTTTCAAAGGGAGGTTCGCTCATGATCAACAAATGAACTTTGCAGCACTGGGCAATGCGCACGCTCGAATTGTTCCAGAAATATCAGCAGTAACTCTTTTCCATGCCTCCATGACGGAAAGGGCGGCCGTTTCGAGGAGCGCTTGAATGGGCGCTTGAACGCGTTTCGGGTTCCCAAATCTCAGGAGCCGCTCCGCTGCCCTCTGAACGGCGGCTCGCGTTTCCCCGCTCTTCCGCCTGCGCCCGCTAAGCCGGCGCCTGATCGGCTCCCTCGATGCAAGTACTGCTCGGAGCGCTCGCTTTCGCAACGCAGTGCGACCGGCGAATCTCCATTTTTCCTTCTAGAAGGTGAAATTGTCACTCGGTGAAGATGACGTTGGAAGGTAATAATCGATATTTTTATTTTCATCAACCCCGTCTTCATCACTCCCCTCATTGAAGAGATTATAATTTCATTCAATACTGAAGAATTATTTTCAATCGTCATTAATAATCATCATTATGTAAAAATAATGTGCGACTTAAAATTTTAAAAGTTCAATAACAAATTTTTAACATTTTTAGTCGTATTTTTTGGCTTTATTTCTGTCCATTCCCGTTTTGCTTCGCACACAATATATCTGAAGTTTTGAGGTTAAATATGCTTATTTATTTTGTAGATATCATTTTATTAATTTAAAGTAAGTAATCATCATTGATCTTTCATTTTTTATAATTTTACAAAATATGCAACATTTTGTTACTTTATTTAGTTATTTTATTTTTTGATTTTATTTTTCCAAGAATTTAATTAAGTTTAGCATACTTGGACTCCAAAGTAGCTCTCTTTCCATCAAACACGTCACCGGCAGACTTTTAAATCTCGTTGACATCATTCAGTTCTCGAAAAGGTGAGTTAAATTGATGGATTCTAGTGGCATTAAACAACTCGATATTCAATAGAGACGAAGCGTGAAACCCGAAAAATGAGATGAATAAATATATTTACATTTTTAATTTAAAAAATTGAGGTTAAATGAAAAAGTAGGTATGTAAAACATCCTAAATAATTACATTTTATTCTGCATTCTAATCAACAGTATTTCCCGCTAGTATTGAATGTGATACAAAAGACGTCAAATATATTATGAAACATTTTATAATATTAAGGTATAAAAATGTGTTTGCGTGATGGGTAAGTGTGTGTGGATATTTGTTCCACAAAAACGTTTCAACCAGAGTGGCAATCCTTCATGGAGCGGGTTGAGGAGAAATAAAATCCAGAAAACGTCAAGATATTCCAGCTAGCACATAATATTTATGAAATCAATTTCTTAATCCACATAACGAGATTACAATGTTAAGGAGTTTTTGTGTCCAGAAGATAATATGTGTGTAGTAACGTACGCATCTGGATTGCACATTCGTTAGTTTAAAGAATAATTTTCTCTTTGAGTTCTCAAGTGATTTTTTCCAGACTTATTTTAAAGTGACGACAGATCATAGAGAATTGTCTACTATAAAACGCTTAGAAAAGAAAAAAGGACGTGAATTGGTAAAATTTTGAAGTGGAACTTACTCAATGATACGAACTGTAACAGAAATACTTTCTGAAAACTTGGAGAGACAGGAAGAGAACCGAGTTTTCTGTCACACGCTTTTGAAATGTTATCTCCGAAAATCATTACTCTTTCCTTAGTCTTCCGCACAACCGCAATCACTTCAGGGAGTGCAACGCCACATGAAGTTCTTTTGTGCAAATAGGACACTGAATTCCATTCCTACGCGATGGGAACAATGAATGTAAGGTACGTAATGAATGCAACGTCCACGAAA
Source organism: Acheta domesticus (assembly GCA_031308135.1). NCBI lineage: Eukaryota > Metazoa > Arthropoda > Insecta > Orthoptera > Gryllidae > Acheta > Acheta domesticus. Next base: position 257,095,221 of record JAHLJT010009436.1, on the reverse strand, counting down.
TAATGAGGCAGGACTTTTTCTTTTCAGCAACAACAGACAACAGAAATGAAAATGCGCAGATTAAATTTGCACGAATTAATTACGAAAAGCAGCAGAATATGGGAGGAAGCGAGTCGTCATTCACCGAGGGAATCCTTGCAGGGAATGCGTAAATAATGAACCTGCGACAAGGGGGGTGTAAACCCGAGATGAGGATCGCGACAGCGCGCCCCTGTCGCACGTGCTCCGCACTTCGCGCTCGCCGCGGCGCGCGGCGCGGCAGATGCGAGAAGGCGCCAGGGCGTAGGGCTGCAAAAAAGTGCACAGCGATAGTCGTGTCGATCAACCATCGATCAATCAACGATCAAACCAATGTTTGCGAGAATATTACCGCTCGCTCCCTAAATATCCCTCCTATGCGAATTAACTGACTGTCATTTTGATCCCGATGAGGTTTCGAGGGAAGTAATTACGTTGTTCAAGTGTTTTACATCTCCTATTACAATGCTATTAATTTAAATATACCGAGCGAAGTGTCTCAGGGCGTAGCGCGCTCACTTCGCTCTGAGTTTAATACCCATCGTGACCGGGGTTTTGGTGGTTTCTCTCAGTCGTCCAGGCGAATATTTGATGGTTCTACTGAAAAGTCACGATAGCGAAACCGGCGTCGCCAGCCGAATTCGTTAACTACGCGAAGTCACAAAAGCTAAGGGAATTTGAGATCTCGCGAATTCCTTCTTGGGCGGCCGACTAGGAATCCCGCGACCTAACGGCGCCGATGCCAAATGCCCTTCACGGAATATGTAATGGCTAAATTAAATACAAACCCAAAAAATTAAATATGCGGAATCCAGTGAAGAAGCTGTGCTCCCAATAGACTGTCTTTTAACATTCTCGTTTCCCTTGACTCTAATACGAGCAAATACATATTTTATTCATTTCCCACAACGTGTAATCGCTGTAAGTATCACACTTCTACTTCTATTAAATAGATGATATTTCTATTTTATTTCAATAATGCATATTAAACCAATTACTTGAAAACGATCCAAGTCATTTTTACTACGTTAAAAACTGTCCTCTCTTGAGCGAAATGTATCTTCACTCACAACCTACTAAAACGATGTGAAAGAGCTCGCGTCCAGCTTTATTGCCAATTCCGCCTGCGATGTTTTCTGAAAAGCTAACAGGAAAAATCGGCACCTCTCGCGCGGGAATCGAACCCCCGCCGCCGGCACGTAACGAAATCGATGAGCTGCCTGGGATATATAAAAACCTCTCTAAAAGCGTTTGACTTTTATTACTCGGGCGGGTCACGAACTTTCCCGCCCCGCCCCCTGGCACAGGCGCGCGTCACTGGCGGGCGCGTTTCTCCCGATGACACCGGCCCGCGCGCCCGTCGCTCGGGCCGCGCGTCCTCACTCCGCTGGCAGCGATTACATGTTGGGGGCTATCAGCTTACGACTCCGGACACTGACAGCGGCCGGATTGCGCGCGTCAATCAGTTTATCGCTCAGGCTGAAATTACGAGCGGCATCGACGACTGCACTTAACGACCCGTGCGAGCCCGGCTATAAAAAAAAGTTTGCACCTCCGCTTTAACATGTGCATTACCACGGTATTATGCTTAAGCGGTTAAGTCATGACATATTCGTAAATATCATGCTGGGAGCGTCTATTAAATTAATGAGCCCGAGAATTCCTTTCATTTTAAATCTATAGGCTGCAAATGGTTTTGTATTGGGAAATCATAAATGTCAAATGACAATGACGGAGATAATTATAGGTGTTGTACAACGGTAAAATTTAATATGCTCTGAATTAGAATATATTCAGTGATATGAATGTTTACCTGTAGGGTGGAGTTCTGTTGTTGTGTAAAGTATAAAGTGGTATTTGATTACAGTAGTACTAAAATAATTAAACACAGCAGTTAAATAGATAATAATTATTCCCTAGAGTTTGTTTTTAAGCTGTTATTTTTGACACAAATTATTTATATAGAAATCAAAGAAGAAAGCAAAATGTTTTAAAATATATTTGTTATGAAATGAATTGTATTTACTGCGCGAAACGGTTAAGTATTTCGAAACAAATAATTTCTTTACTAGAAAAAATTAACTTCAAAATATCCCGCCCAAATCACCACAGAGAAATGGTTTTATTCATTTATCACTTCAACGACAGTGAATTATCATTAAATAATTCTTTAAAGCTACAAGTAGAAAATAAAATATAAATAAAGAGAAATATTGATGGTAAAGTTTTTGCAAACCACACTATTTTCGATTTCAGATGCAACAAAACAATTGTAAATTTATTAAATCAATTAAATATACTCATATATTACCCGTAATGTAACTTAAAAAATAGTCGGGCAAAACAGTGAACTCAGAAAAAATGATCTTTCAGTTGTAATGATCCTAATTCATTGATACAGATCCCTATACCTTACAAATAAGCATTAGAAAATTCAGTTGTAGTGGTATTTCATCATCGGTTTTAATGAACGAAGGAAGTACAGTGAACTTCATCTTCTTTGATAGTGACTTTCAGTGGACAAACATTTTTGGTTGACTATATTAGTGTTTCATTGTATTCGATAATGCGAAAATAAATTAGATTCTCATCGAAGATTGATTTTGTTATTCCAATAGTTGAGTTAAATATCCAAGCATTGCGAATTCAAAATTTAAAGGTATTTTGTTATTCCAGTGATAAAACAAAGTATGTATCACAAAATTCAAAATTTAAATATCTTCATTTAGACTTTAAATAACTTTTTATTAATGTTTGTTACATTCAAATTGTATTAATGATTTTTAAAGTTCCTATTACAGAATCAGTGTTTTCTTTGTACTTTATTCTATCATGTTCACGCACACAAAATATTTTAGTTCTGTCTTTATGCATTTGGATGACTTTTATACTGATGGAACACTTTTTTTCATTTAATCCTCTTTGTCATTATACTCGTACTCTTCTCTTCTAGAAGATAATTTCACAGCATTGACTGTGTTACAGCCAGAAAGGATTTCCTAGTTTTCAACTCGCATTCCGCGTCAATTAAGTTATCACGTTCGACAGAATTGCCAAAAATGCTCTGAAACAAAAATTTACTCACTACTACGTTCTTTTGCCGTAAGAGCTACAAAAATAACTCACGAGACCCTTCGCCTACAAATTTTTAATGTTATTGGAATTCGAGGTTTTGAGAAGAGTTTTTTCTCTGGAAGGTGTATTTACTGTTTCCCTGCATCAAATGTGAGTAGATTTCTATAACCGAATTATTAATGTAATTGGTTTTGGCTCACTGAAAACGAGTGTTCACACATCGAGTGTATCCTGTCCTGTGTAGTCAACTGTATAAATACCAGAAAAAAATACTTCTTCTCAGTTTCTGAAATTTACATAACGCTAACGCGTGTTTGAAGGCAGAGTTCGTGAGTTATTTGTAGCATTTATGGCGAATGAAAAGGACTAATCGATCTTTCCACAGTGAGAATTGCTTCAACTCATCAACGACAATGCTCATCAATTGGTGAGCGTGAAGACCTTATCGGTACGGGCTGCAAAGAGAAAACTAATAAACGTTGATTTTATCGGTAATGAATATACCAGGATTTTGAATTTGCGGTGAAAAGATATTAAAATGAACCTCTGAAATAATATAATTTATCGCGTTAGGGAAACTGTATTTCATTTTCCTATGGAAAAGCTAACCTCTGATATGCTGAACCAAAAATTATCATTTCCAGAGTTTCACTATAAGGAGAGTCATCTGCGCATTGTAATCTGAGTCAATTATTTGTAGTGATTAATCAATAATTCTCTTTTTTGTTGATGAAACAATAACAGAGTTTATGGTATTTTCAAAACCATCACAGTGTTATAAGTCTCAATCATAGTTTTATTTTGCTCGTGGTATTTTTCTTTTCTTTAAGTACTGTCGTCACAGAAAAAGCGTATTGTCAAGAGTTTGCACAGAGGGATTCAAAATATTTTGGATCAGCTCCAGCGTCAAGGTTTGTTTGAGACGATGACGATCGCTACAAGACAACCTCACAACAGATACTACAAGCTCTGGTGCAAAGGCAAATGCCGCGCTGTTCTCAACATTCTTCTCTTTCCTCCTTCTTCTGCCTCTCAGACCGTCCTCACCCGCGAAAATAAACACTCGTGGCGTGTTGCTACACGAGCAGAAATATAAATATCGCCCGCAGGCGCCTTGGCATATTAAACAGTCCATGAACTTTTTCCACGCCGCAAAGTCGTAATGTTGCCATTTCTCCCTTTGGGTTTGCCATATCCGAAATCAACACACAAAAACAACATTATAATTGCCAGTGGTACCACTGCTATTCAAAAAACTGTTCATTCACATTGCTAACATTGCTGCAACACTGTGAAAACTGCTCTAATAAACGTTGTACGTGTATAACCATCTCCATTGTTAATATCCTCAAAACTGCTACCCTTTCTCAGACGTCGTTACTGGTAGTGCAGATCTCAATCTTGCCCTAATAGTTGTGGCTTCTTTTTTCCAGTGTTGTAGAGATAGATCATATGAGAACACGTTGCATTTTAAAAGCAAGGCTCTTGGAAGAAGGAATAAACACGATTTGTTGTAATGAAAAGGATGATTTTTATGAGTCATTAGCATCGCATCTGCTTCAACGGTTTTTGTTGCTGAACTGGAAGTGCAATCATAAGCTTAAAATTACTCCTCGTAGTTTTATGATGAATCTCAGGCACACTCGTAATCTTTCATAAAAACCCTATATTTTTCTGTGTCTAATTTACTATTCTATTAACCTTGTGGTTTAATGTTCTATACTTAGTAAAATGGGCATATTATCCCACTATTTCAAATGATTCAATAAAGAAAAAATTAATATTAACAAAAAACGAATGATTACAACAATTCTCAGGCAAACATTATTAGAGCCTGGAATTCTTCCTAAAATAGTAAGGCATAAAAAGACATTTATTTTTACTCAAATAGGTAATAACAATCCATTTATTCTGGTCACAACAGGGTGCAAAATGGCATGTAAACAACGAATACTACATAAAAAGTATTTTTTGTAAAAAATTAATTTCATTATAAATATATTCACTCTACAATTTAATTTATAACACGATTATGGAAGAAAACGATCTTACTTTTTTAATTTTGATTGCACATGGCCACTAGGTATTCTTGGCACAACCAGACTATCAGAAATATTATTCAGTCTCTAAACATTATTGAAATTCTTAGTGGCAAACTAAATTTCGGTACGATTACTTAGAATTTATTTCGCTCACAACGCTCTCTCTATGAAATTGTAATGTGGACTACATTATTCTCTCTTTAAGTCCTCAAATGACGCTTGAAAATTCTAATTTTATGGGATGAAATTCCTCTATAAATTAAAATGTGTGCCAGCGAAAATAAAATTGATAAAATGATTTTTACTTATCGTAAAGTAATAGAATTGTATAAAGAAAACATTCTAATAGAAATGTTTGCTATTTGGATTTTTGCTTTGCCAAATTTTAAGCAATATTTAATGCAGATAGCGTGCAAAGGAAGAGAAATGTAATATAGCTGTCTGGCCTATTTCTGATTTATGGTATCTATCCAAATTTTGCAGAAAGAAGTTCGATTTTTAATTGAGTCCAAATCCGTACTCTAAGGAATTGCGATGTTTTTGTCCGATTCATGGGACACCACCAAAAGAAATTACATCAATCCCGAAGATTCTTTAATATGATTGTATTCAGCGAAGCTTTTTGGAGCGGTGAGGTTTCCTGGTGTAATTAAGAACAATCAATGCACTACTCTCATATTATAGGGATGCTTTATTTTTTCCAATCACGTTTGGTGGTATGAGGTGACAAGATCATCAAGAACATAGACTCTTGCCCCATCGCTCTAACGCAAACTGTTGGTTATCCCCTACGAGCGTGTCAAACAGATATAAGATGAAAATTTTATTTCATTAGACTAAGCAATAAAAAAATTAACAGGCGCTCATGAAATCCGTACACAATTTAACAACATGATTTAACCCGTTTTTACACCTACATTTTCTTTGCGTGGGTGATAAAAAACCTGAGTAATTTTCAAATTAACGAAAAATTAAATTTATTTGATATTGTACGCAATTTAAACTTCGTAATTGGTATTTAAACACTCTTTGTTAATAAATATTTAACAATATTATAATGTTTACGTGTTCAGAATCGGCTCCATATGAAGTATCGCAAAGTCTGATCTGTCCATTCTCTTTGCCCTTCATAATCATCATCATTGACTTCTGAAGTCATCATGATTGACTTCTACATGCCTCCTAATATTAGGAAGCAGTGTAACTATTGATAGTCATAGCCAGAGTCTTGTGAATGATCTTGGCTGTCCGGGTGACGCCGGCTGTTGCAGCACAGCCTTCGACGCGGCATCACCCGGACAGCCAAGGTCATTCACAAAATAAAATTTTGTGTGACAGGGTTTAACTGTGCTTTCTTCACTTTGGAGAACTGTGCTGTTTATTCTATTGCGCTAGAGACATAACGTTCTTCCATGTGAATAGAATTCTATTTAAATAATTTGTCACGTACATAACAAGTTTGTTATTCTACGCAACGTGAGTCAGGAATCTTCCTACAATTACAATATTAAGAGAAAGAGCTTTTTTTTAAATGAAGTGTTTCACAAAGCTGACTCTATGCACTATATATAGGGTATACAACTTTTATCTGTGTGTAACTACATGTATGCAACTATTGGCGGATAATCGAAGTTTGAGCGAATTAAATTATTATTATAAAACACGAATTAAATTATTCAATTCATTTGTTTTACAGTAACAAACTGTGTAACAATAAAAACCTCTACTGGGCGGAACTTATTTCCAACGTAAGTGCCTTTCAAAAAAAGCAAAGAATAGTGACAATTGTAAAGAGTATTAATTCTAAAGATTAAAATGGTCCTGTAGCAATTACGTGGAGTGCAGTCAAACGTTATTTACATATCTCGCATTCTTTGTTTTTGCAAGCCCGCCGGTTGTCTCACGTCGCACATGCAGGTTTTTGCCGCTTTTTACTGGCGCCGAACGTACAAGTTCCACCAAACGTCGTTGAGGCCAGGAAACTATTACAAACGGTCGGTAGGTGGCGATCGTCTTTGTTGTTACAAAGCCACCTTTGCGGGTGTAAATTTAGTCATCCACACTCTATTAAACTACGAGTTTCTAAAAGCATTGTGAGAAACATGGCTTGGTGCATAACTCTTTGCGAGATGAATGATGATTCAGCGCGGAAGCCCCACAGGCACATTTAAGCCCAAGACCGGCCAGCACTGTACAAAATCGGTCGTTAAAAGACACAAAGAAAATAATGAATATGTGATCTAAGTTTAATTCTTTCGGTTATCAGAGATCTCGTTTTCTGACTTAAGCCTTTTTGAACGAAAATCTGGCATTGTACGATACCATGACAAAAGTCTGTGTTAACCAACATCTATACGATGTACTGACCGCTGGACTCGAATGGATTTTAATTCAGGGGAAGCATTCTGATCGACTCGTTCCGACAGGACGAGACATCCGTTGAAAATGGTTAACTACTAACTGAATTCCTTGCGAAATATTTCCAGTGGTACTGGTTCGAGTAGCACCGGGCTGCGCCGTGCCGTGATGGCGGGTTTATGACGGGTCCCCTGCTTAAGCATGCAATAAATTTCTTCTATTTTTATCGTCAAGAATATAAAAGATTCCTTTAATTTAATTCATCACCCCCGAATAGGCATTCGGTAATTACCGGAATGTCGGCACAAAAGGCCCGGCTACGCACATGTGTAGGGAACTCAAAGTGCTTTGAGAGAGCCAGTGGTGGCAGCAATAAGCGGTGGCGGATGGTATGTACGCAGCACAGTGCGAATGACCTGGGTTTTGCGAGAGAGAGAAGGAACTGACATATGAGGAGAAAATGTCAGTGATATTTTAGGTACATGGCGAACCCAAAAACCACACTTTTGAACTAAAATGATCATGTTCAAAAATTTATGCGAATGATATAATTATTATCCAGAACCATTGCTTAAATAGACTTAGACTGTTAAGTAATCAAAATATTTGCAGGAGTTTCATTTTAAATTATTTTTTTGCTGGTACGTATTAATTAAAGGTACAAATTCAAATCCCGTTACATACCTGTATCTCTTTGGAGACAATCATAATTAATTCAAATTCAAATAATAAATTCGACTTTCCCGTTCTTCTTTTGCTACAATATTTAAGGAGTAATCAGTCGAATCCTTATCTAAACGACATCTTGAAACAAGAACATGTTCAATTTTTTGAAAATACGAGTATTTTTTTGCGTAATATTGCTCGAAATATAGGCAATTAAAAACTTTTTAAACATTTTTCTCTAAAACTAAACCAAATTTTTCCTTTAAACTTTCTCGAACCATGTATCGAGGGACGGTAAAAAATATTATGCAAATCCGATTTTTGGGGAACTCTCCGTATTTTCGATAATTTCAAAAAGTTAACATTCCAAAACTACAAAATTTAAGATAGAGATTTTTGCCTTACACATAGTCTATTCCAAAAAATCATCTCTGTAAGAAAGGTCCTGAACAGCTTTTTTTTTAAAAAAAAAGAATAGTTTTCTCGTAATTTGGGAATGAATTTATGAAAAAAATATTTTCTTAAACACCGCTCCGAATGTTTTCATCGATTCCCCCCTGTGCATATGAATAAGAGACGCTTAAAATAATGGCGCGGTTCTCGTTTTCATTGAATACTCTAAATTTTCAAAAAGTGCAAATTTAGAAACAACGCGAGAAAGTTGTGCTGTTTCGGGCCACTAGTTCAACGTCGGTAGTTGTAGAGTACCGAATCTCCAAGTGGCGAGAAAACATTTCATCCTGCGAGAAGGGTGGATTCGGCGTGGCATGCGCAGGCACGTGTGAACGGTGGCGCATTGTGCTCCCCTCCTCTCGCGCTGCTCGCCCGCAAATGCAGGTGTTGACCTAGTGAAGTGGTCCACCTGACAACTGCTGGGATTGAGTGTGATTAAAGCACTGGTTTAAATGGAATGTGTATATTAAATTGTTAATATGGACAAAGAGAGACACAGATTCCTCTGAATCTCCAATATTTGTCGGATTACAAAGATATTTTTCATACATATTTTACGGCCGTCCTGGTTTGAAGCGCTTCCAATTATAGGGGACAAACTCAATGCTATCAGGAGTTATTGCTTTGAAAAATAAATTAACTTATATTTAATGTATAATTTATAAGTGTATATAAAACGAAGATAATACAATTTCTAGGCAATGGAATACCTCAAAAAGGCTAATCAATCGATGGAAATAATAAAGCAAAACGTTTTCTTTACATTTCAACAGCGAGCAAATATCGTCACTTAATGATTATATTTTTAGAATAAGGTTTATCTGATTGAATGCGCGTGAAAGAGAATTTCTTGTATTTTACTCAATTACTTCCCTTTTTTCATTCCCGAAAACGTATAGAAACAAAATGTATTTATATGAGCACGTATAAGAATTCTCTGTCCACATGGAATGCTAACGATGTCCATTAATTAAATTTGACGATGGAGTTTTGGAAACGTGACATTTAGTTTAACCATCATGCGTTTCATACATTCTGTAGAAATATCCACGTACTATTGATTTTCTCTTTTGGGCAGTTTCAAAGAGGAGTGCATTAGTTTCATTGAACTTGTACGAGGACCAAACACATTAGGCTCCTTTATAACCACTGATTGGAGAAGCTGAACGGATTTTATAGCCAGATGTCATTTGAAACAAAATTAAATCGGTTAAAATTTAGTCTCGAGGTATTCAAAGTGCTAAAATTAAATATTCACAAATAATAATGCTTTCTTTTGCATTACAGTCACAGTGTAAAGATCATTTCTACTTTTTAACATTTATTCTCGTTTTATTGTGTGAGATTGAAGAATATAAGAGTTTTCATGGGGAAAAACAAAGTTTAATTGTTAATACTTTTGTAGGAAATATCGTTGATGAAGAATGCATTTTATTTATTTACTTTTTTTAGAAAACAAGTAAATTTTTTTGTAGAACGAGCAAAGGAGAGAATGAGTACACTTGTCGAAAAATCAAAAATCCATGTGAATGAATCAGTTGAGATATTTCAAATATAATTAATTGTTATTTCAGAAAATGAACTTTTACATCAAGAGAAACATTCTAATGACAAAAAGAAATTGAAATTCGTCGCAAGGGAATAGTAAATGCCTAGTCGGGTTTTATCTCTGTCATGCGGAACTTGCAAACGTTTTCAAAACCCGCTGTGCGCTTCCCTAATCGCTGAGTGACGGAAGGGCAATCTGCCGTCGATATAGTGACAACATGCGCAGGCTGCGAGCGGCCACCCGCGCGTCACTGGCGCAGATCTCCGAAATCCAGGCGGCGCATCCGGCGCATGGCCAATTGCCCAGATCGATCTGGTTCCTTGCTATTCCGCGGTGGCGCGCGGGGTGGGGCGGGGCGGGGCGGGGCGGGGCGGGGCGGGGAGGCGTAGCGCGGCCCATGTTCGGGCGAAAACGAGCCGAAATCCCCTCGTTTCTCATTGCTGCCAGCCGAAGCGGGAGCCCGCAGGCGACGAGACGTATCTGCAACCCCTTCTCCCCCGAGACCGCTCCGGGGCAGCGGAATCAACCAATGGGGGAGGGCCCCGAGGGGGGGGGCACGCTGGGTGGCGGGCGCCAGATGAGTGGAATGGCTACGTCGGGGACAACTGAGAAATGGACAAAACGTTGAGGAGTCGTGCGTGGCGTGACGAGCGCACTTTGTTGGGAGGGCTCGGAGTGAAGCAGGCGAAAATGTGGCGCGACAGAGCAGTGAAGCAATGACGGCGCGAGCGGACGCAAGGTAGATAGGCCGTGTCGTGATCGGCGAAGGTGAATAGACGGGAGAGTCTCGGAGCGGCGGAGGCGGCTCAAGCTCCGAGGAGGCGGACGCGAGACAGAGGGCAAGTGACGGGGGCAGGCGGGGGAGGTCGGAGGGAGGAACGGAGTAATGGCAGTGGAGACGGCGAGGGCGCCGTATTGGATGGGGTTCGGGGCCCAGATAACGCCTCTGGCCTCGCTGCCGCTGCGCCGCCCCGCGCCGCCACGATTTCGCCGAAATTAATGTCTGGGAGACGCGAGCAGCGTCGCTGCGGACGCCGCGCGGCGGGGAAGTATCCGAGCGAGCTGATCCCGCGGGGCTGATCGAACGAGGCCCGCGGCCGGCCCGCTCAGCCGGAAGTTGGAAGGGAATTAACAGGCGAATCGCGACGACGGCTCCTGCAGCTGTGTCGAGGTCAATTTTCACGAACCCTCGCCCACTTCGGTGACACCTTTAGTTTTATGGTGTCTAGTGAAACGGATTACTGCATGCAGAAGAATTAAAAGTGACATGTGAAAACTCGAATTAGGTATTCAAGTCGTATTTCCCATCTGAGTTTTTTTTGCTACTAATGTATATAGTTACATACACATTTTATTATGTCTCATTGTTTGAGAAATTTAATATTTACGGATATCTTTAATAGTAACAGATATAACTAATTAAAAATCACTCCATCACTTGCTTTAAAATATTATTTCATGCCAACTTTCAACGTAATTGCCGTTCAAATTGGCATTTTCCTTAATACTAAAAACAGCTATACCCTGTATCGCTGCATATGAAACTATTAAAGAGAAACCCACGTAAACAGAAGTGGTGGCGCCATCTTTGGTAATGCAGACAACAAATTGAGGAGTGTGACGACGCTCAAGAAGCGGAGTTGAAGGGTGTGAGGAATTTGGGAGGGTTTCGGATCACTGGTGTTCGTGGTCTGGTAGATAGAGTATAAGGAGTGCGGTCATGAGAATAGATGTGACGACAATATTGAATATATGCGATGGAGATGTGCATGAAGATGGCTACCATAGCGTCAACAACAGCAGTGGCATCAAGGACTGCAACGGCGCTCGGGGCGATCGCAGCCACCGTGACGGAGGCACTTGCTGTGACATGCAGATGGCATGGAAAGCGCTGCAGCGTGCTCACGGGCACGGCGCTGGGAGCGGAGTACTCTATGGGAGCGCACACGACAGAGGCGGATCGGCGAGAAGGGGACCCCGACAAGTTGAGACGGGCAGAGGAGGAGGCGGCGGGCGAAGGAGGCGGGCAGAGGAAGCGGCGGGCAGAGGAGGCGGTGGACAGAGGAGGCAGCGGACAGAGGAGGTGGGGAGAGAAGGCGGCGGGCAGAGGAGGCGGCGGGCAGAAGAGGCGGCGGGCAGAGGAGACGGCGGGCAGAGGAGGCGGCGAGAGGAGGCAGTGGGCAGAGGAGACGGCGAGCAGAGGAGACGGGGAGAGGAGGTGGCGGGCAGAGGAGGCGGCGAGAGGAGGCGGCGGGCAGAGGGAGGCGGCGAGCAGAAGAGGCGGTGGGCTGAGGAGACGGGGAGAGGAGGTGGCGGGCAGAGGAGGCGGCGAGAGGAGGCAGCGGGCAGAGGAGACGGCGGGCAGAGGAGACGGGGAGAGGAGGTGGCGGGCAGAGGAGGGGGCGAGAGGAGGCGGCGGGCAGAGGAGGCGGCGGGCAGAAGAGGCGGTGGGCTGAGGAGACGGGGAGAGGAGGCGGCGGGCAGAGGAGGCGGCGAGCAGAAGAGGCGGTGGGGCTGAGGAGACGGGGAGAGGAGGTGGCGGGCAGAGGAGGCGGCGAGAGGAGGCAGCGGGCAGAGGAGACGGCGGGCAGAGGAGACGGGAAGAGGAGGTGGCGGGCAGAGGAGGGGGGCGAGAGGAGGCGGCGGGCAGAGGAGGCGGCGAGCAGAAGAGGCGGTGGGCTGAGGAGACGGGAGAGGAGGTGGCGGGCAGAGGAGGCGGCGAGAGGAGGCAGCGGGCAGAGGAGACGGCGGGCAGAGGAGACGGGGAGAGGAGGTGGCGGGCAGAGGAGGGGGCGAGAGGAGGCGGCGGGCAGAGGAGGCGGCGGGCAGAAGAGGCGGTGGGCTGAGGAGACGGGGAGAGGAGGCGGCGGGCAGAGGAGGCGGCGAGCAGAAGAGGCGGTGGGCTGAGGAGACGGGGAGAGGAGGTGGCGGGCAGAGGAGGCGGCGAGAGGAGGCAGCGGGCAGAGGAGACGGCGGGCAGAGGAGACGGGGAGAGGAGGTGGCGGGCAGAGGAGGGGGCGAGAGGAGGCGGCGGGCAGAGGAGGCGGCGGCAGAAGAGGCGGTGGGCTGAGGAGACGGGGAGAGGAGGCGGCGGGCAGAGGAGGCGGCGAGCAGAAGAGGCGGTGGGCTGAGGAGACGGGAGAGGAGGTGGCGGGCAGAGGAGGCGGCGAGAGGAGGCAGCGGGCAAAGGAGACGGCGGGCAGAGGAGACGGGAAGAGGAGGTGGCGGGCAGAGGAGGGGGCGAGAGGAGGCGGCGGGCAGAGGAGGCGGCGAGCAGAAGAGGCGGTGGGCTGAGGAGACGGGGAGAGGAGGTGGCGGGCAGAGGAGGCGGCGAGAGGAGGCAGCGGGCAGAGGAGACGGCGGGCAGAGGAGACGGGGAGAGGAGGTGGCGGGCAGAGGAGGGGGCGAGAGGAGGCGGCGGGCAGAGGAGGCGGCGGGCAGAAGAGGCGGTGGGCTGAGGAGACGGGGAGAGGAGGCGGCGGGCAGAAGAGGCGGCGGGCAGAGGAGGCGGTAGGCTGAGGAGACGGGGAGAAGAGGTGGCGGGCAGAGGAGACGGGGAGAGGAGGTGGCGGGCAGTGGAGACGGGGAGAGGAGGTGGCGAGCAGAGGAGGCGGCGAGAGGAGGCGGCGGGGAGAGGAGGCGGCGGGGAGAGGAGGCGGCGGGGAGAGGAGGGCGGCGGGCAGAGGTGGCGGGCAGAGGCGGCGGGGAGAGGAGGCGGCGGGGAGAGGAGGCGGCGGGGAGAGGAGGCGGCGGGCAGAGGCGGCGGGGAGAGGAGGCGGCGGGGAGAGGAGGCGGCGGGGAGAGGAGGCGGGGAGAGGAGGCGGGGCGAGGAGGCGGGGCGAGGAGGCGGGGCGAGGAGGCGGGGCGAGGAGGCGGGGCGAGGAGGCGGGGAGAGGAGGCGGCGGGCAGAGGAGGCTGAGGGAGGCGGGGGGGGACGCCAGAGGCTGCAGCATGAGATAAGGGTAACGCGCGCGCGGGCGTGCCGGCACAGGTGCACGCCACTTCAGGAAATGGGCGGCGTCGCCGGAGGTTACAACCGCGGCGCGGCGCGGCGCGGCGCGGCGCGACGCAACGCGACGACCGCGCATGTGGCGGCGTCGACGCGGCCATGCGGAGCAGCGAAAGGCAAGACTGCTCGTCAGAGGCAATTGGACGATATCAATAGCTATGTGTTTCAGATTCTTGCCGATTACTGAATGTGAATATTGTCTATTTTCGTAACAATATTTGTATATTCTATCTTGCAGAATTTTCTAGTTTGGGAAGATATTTATGGAATGAATTCTAAAAAGTGCGCATCAACGCATCAAACAAATCAATGATTTGTTCAACATCAAAAGTATGATAATATTAGTAAAATCCGAATTGTTGCGTTTTAGGTATGGACCAGGATTCTGGAAGTTTTGCTTTGCGAGTAGGGCATGAAAATAATTTATTGTCAAAGATTAATCGCCATAATATTTCCATTTATCCAGATTTATTTTTGTTAGAAATTTTCTTTCAATTTGAAATAGGTTTTTGCCAGATATTATTATAAAGTTTATAAAAATATGAAGTAATTGATGTCGTTTTCAGCTCAAAAAAATACATACGATGTATGGTTAATAACGCCCAATAACAAATAAAATTTTCATTAAACGTAATTGATTGAAATTCAAAACAATGTTGATGATTTCTCGCATACAGAAAGTATTGTTGAAGACTATACTTTCAGGCTAAAATCCAGTGATTTTCCTTTAGGCAGTGCCTCAAAGAAAATGTTTAGTTTTCCTACGAAAAGGAAAATGGAAGCCGCTGAGGGCCAGGAGAGGAGGCGGGGAATGGGTATGGGGTGAATCGAGAAGCATTAGTGGAGGAAGAGGAGGACAGTAGGCACGGCTTTCTCGTTTCTCAATACCAGAAATTGCCTCAGGTAGTAAGAAATGTAATTCTTTCGACCGCATACCACCAAAACAATTTACTCTCCCAATTGGAAAAATTAGAAGTTCTTCATTTTCACAGAAGAGTGGAGTCATTATTTTCAAACCAGAAAATCATTTTTGAGTCAACCGTGACCGCCGTACATTGAAATCCAATATTTGGCGTATTGATCAGATACTTTTATTACGATTACATACAAAAAGACGGGGCGAAAACAGAAAGTAAATTTCCAGCCAAGGAAAAAATATAATTAGAGAAAAAAGACCCAAAGAAGAAAAATATTTAGAGAAAACTAAAGAAAAAACTTCACTGCAGCAGATAATACACTTTGCACTGTTTTTTCTACATAATTGCTACCACAATTACCACACTTTTCGTATAGCGGAATCAACAATTGTATCTCTGTGCCTCAGAAGTGTACCGCCTGAGTTAGATACCAGTGTTTGACAGCCACCTGCAAATCTGCATCACGGTCATGGGCGCAATCCTCACCGGACATTTTCTTGAGATGCATGAAAAGATGTAAACCGCCGGAGGCGAGGTCGTAACTGTAGGATGGATGGTCCAACACCTCCCAGCGGAGCTGCTGCTGGAGGTTTCATGCGAGTAGGGCCGTGTGTGGCTGAACGTGATGCTGCAGGAAGACAACACCGACACTGAACAACCTTCGCTTCTTCTGAATAGTCCTTCGCAAATTCCTGATAGTGTCTTAAGGTGAAGAGAACTTTCGGGGTTTTTCATTGGATCAAAATGTATCACTAACGGTTCCGGGTTGTGGATCCTTACTTCGAATGGTACTTGATAATCAACATATTATATACTCAACTAAACAAATACAATATAATCTACACTTTATCGATTTGCTTGACGAAAATAATACTCATACACATAAATAGTTATGTATATAAAACTCCCTGCACATTCTATTTTTAGCGTCACAAAAATTGTTTTATATCAAGTATTTATGAAACATAGAACAATTTTTTTTCATTGGGATATGATTCACAAGAAAATTAAAATCATATTGCATAACTTAATAATAGAAAACACTATTGATTTCTTTGTCTCTTTCTTTCAAAATATACATTAACAATAAGAAAATTGGAGCAACTTTTATGAATACAATTTTAATCATTAAATGCATAGTAATCTTGAATGCTTAAAATTAATAACAAAATATGTTTCCAGTTTTCAATTATTACGTCTCTTATATAGAAAAGTTTAATCTTATATTTAAGAAATAGTTGAAATTAATAGATAAATTAAGATAGATTATATACTTCTTAGAAATATTCCGTTAAATATTTTACATCGAGTAGAGATCTAGAAGGCGATTTTTAGTGCGTCTTGCTCATCAACTAAATAATAGTTTAGTGTTCAAATTTAAAAATCTATGATTAATTTTGTTTCCACGAAACCTTGTCAGCTTCCGAGATTGTCAGTACTCATAATTACTGAATAAGAAATTTAATTTCCTGAACATTGGCTTATCACACAGGCCATTCGTATATTTTCTCAGTGACGATGTGATTTTCTTGCACAACTTTAATTAATAATGGCTGTTTTATTTTTACCAAAAAGTAACCATTTCATGCTACTAGATCAGGCAAGTACCAATGCTTTGTCACTATTGTTTCTTTTATATGAAACACATGAGTTTCATTGAGATCATAGTTATAATTGAACGTTTAAAATACCAATCGAAAATATTTACACTCAGATGGCCTCGCCTCCCTCCACTCCTGCGAATAAATAACATTAATGTCGCCAGGCGTTTTCATTGTTTTCTAGTAAAGTACCTAAGACAAACGGTTAACTAAGACACCCCACAATAATTTAATAGCAGAACAGCATGTGCAAAAATCTTTAAATTATACCCTTTCATTAACAGAACTCGTCCCTTAGAACAGAAACTGTGGGACATATCTGTAAAATGATAAGATACACAATAACAAATGCATGTCCAACATGGCGTAACATAGAATCAACCAATCTATCCATCTTACAAATCATCCAAAACCAATATCTAAGAAACAACTTGAAAGCCCTGTGGTTGATTTTCAACTCTCAAATTCAGCTCCAGTAACACTCCTATACGACTTATTATCATACATCTTTCTGAAATCCTTTTCTCTCTTTTCGGCATGTTCATCCAATATTCAATCTTTGTCAACATGCCTATCATCCTCAGCGTATGAGGTTCAGATTCCCCAAAGATCTCTTTCACCCACCATAAATAACGAAATCATCTGCCTCCTTTTCCTCGACAAACACCACTTCATCAGTTCGAAGTAATAAATGCCAACTTTCAAAAAGTCACGTTATATACGAAATTTTAAAAATTACTGAAGGGTTTTAGACATTTGCTTCAGGAGGTGGACATATAAATCCTTCAAATCCACGAAAGACAAACGTCAAACAAGGAGGAAATAAATTTAAAAAATACTCATTAAAGAGTTCCTATGTGCGATTCTTCATCATTGTTATGTCAGTGTACGTCAACTACGTGTTGTTTTTCTCAATAATTCTCAGTTCGAGTAAGTGAGCGAGTAAATATTTCGTGTTTCCGAGCGGAACAACTACTTTGGTCAATGCTTGTTATATCCTGGAGGTGACAGTGGTCCTCCTATACTGAAACGTGAGATTCGACGTCGCGTCGGCTTGAGGGTTTCCTCCCTCCATTTTCTCCCTCAGCGGGACAGCGCTCTAGCCGGGACAAGCTCTAAGCTCCTGACTGGTCTCCCAATGTGTTGTAGTGTAGTGCCTACTAGTATATATGTGTGTGTGTGTGTGTGCGTTTGTGTGTGTAAGGAGATAGCATGGGATGAAGTTGAGGAAGGCTCGCGCGGCCCGTGGTACGTTTGTTAGGTTATTGTTCCGGTATTCGTCTGATATTGATCGGAGAAACCACGAAAAATTACTGATTAAGTAGCGAACCGACAGGCTCCTCTAAACCTACGTATTCGCATCCAGTATGACCTACGTATATAGCTGATGTCGGCAATCCTCCAACTTTGGCACTCGAGCACCTCTCAATCAGAGATCTCGCAAGGGCAACAGTTGTCAACGAACTCCCTCAACCTCTTTCCTCAGTTCAAAACTAGTTAAATATATAAATAATACATTAGTGGACTATGACTATACAAGCGTCACAGAAGATATTATTTATAAAACGAAAAGGGAATCATGACCAACAAGTCACCGAAACATATGTAAATGAATCCAAAATGGAAGCGAATTTCTTGAAGCGACGTAATGCACTATCACACACACAGTGGGAACTGTGGGTCGCAAGGTGAGACTCGGCGCCACCCCTCAGCGAGGAAGTTGCAGGTGTGCGTGAGAGGGAGCGCGCCGCCCACTAAGTGCAGTATAAAGAACGACGCACAAAGGACGCGGGGCGTTTTCTCGCAGAGAGCTGTGCAACACAACGCTCGCGTCTGTCGGCGAGCGGGGCGTCTTCCTTCAGCGCCGTTTTCTTTCCCGCTCCCGCCCTCCGCCCGTCTCTCTCCTTTTTAATTCATTTATTACAGAAGACCGAGTCAGCCCGCAGCCAATGGTTCGCAGGGCCAGGCGGACAGCACTCGGTTCCTTGTGTTATTCCGAATTTAAAGGAAGTTCATTTCCTGACACGACCATTTCTGTGGAGAGGAAATCTTCTGATTCTCCCATTTCGCCAATTGTCAGTCCGTAAACGATAGTGTCACGTAACCTAATGTTCATTTCACTTGGTGCGGGATGTGGTATTCCAAGAAAATGTTGCAAAACATTTTAATTCTTCTAAATTAAACTATTCCATGGCATCATTTTGGAAACTTGGAGATAAAAGTCACTAATTCAACTTAACGACGGCTTATGTTGAAAAATAAAAATGAAACTTTAAATTTTGGTGACATATTTGATAATTTTATATCGAAACTGCAACTGGACGCAATGTTCGTGGATTAATTGTGAACGTACCAAATTCAAATTTACATGAAACTTAATCACTACATCGGTTTCCTAACTTAAAAAAACGATCATTGTTCACATGTCAAATATAAATTTAACTACGTTCACAAGAGAAAATAGGGGCTACTTTTTAAGACAAGAATAGATAAATTTACGATTTAAATTTATTCCAAACTTGAAATTAAAGTAAGAAAGTAAAATGTCACGTTTAGTTTTTTCAAATCGACAGTTTTATCAGGTATTTATTGAGCATTTAGTTTCCGTAAATAAAAACACTATTCTTATCGAAAATGTCGTTTAGACAATGCTATTTATTTGTATCCGCAACTTGCACGTGCATGGGAATTTTTTTCCCGTTGTCACATCATTGCAAAGCAATTTATACGAAATTCGTTCTACTTTTTCCCTAACTGCTATTACAAGCGGGCAAACAACATGGCTCAAAGCAGCAAGACCGGATTTCCTATTTCGAAGATAAATATCCAGGGCCTGCCGTTTCCGATTGCCCGCGCGCGCCGGAGCCACTAAGCGTTTCCGGGAAGGTGAGAAGAGAGCAAGAGAGCGACGGAGGTGGAGGGAGAGCGCGAGTAAACGGGTTTAATGGACAGCGACCGCTAGAATGTTAATTCGAACGCGCCTTCGTTTATCTTGCAGCGTCCGCGGAACTCTAACCTGTGGCGCGGGTCGCCGGCGCTTGGGACCGGGAGGGGCTCTGTCACAAACGAACGAAGATGATGCGAAGGACAACCGACCAAAGCCGCCGAAAAGAAGAAACGCGCGAGGAGAATCTGTGGGGAGATGAACATTTTTTAAATTGTATTTTATGTAGGGTTAATTTACAAAGTCCAGTTACATGAAACTCTTCATTTGTATTTTTGAGCTTAAAACTAACTTATTATAAACTAAATCGAATCTAAACTTTACTTGACGAGGGGACTTACAAATCACCTACAAAAACCATTAAGGTTGACAAATATGTGCAGAAAGGAATGGATGGGATAACTTTTTTATTCCAATTGAGTTTTTCTTGTATTTTCCTATGTTAATGTGTCTATCGCGATTGATGGGGTAGGTTTGAATAGAAATTGTTGGCCAGAAATACTATGTGGTATGGAATGGGTTTCAGGTTAAGTTCGCGGTGAAATGGTTTCTTGGAAATGAACCAGGGCTCTGTACTAGATGTTACATCGTACACGTTGCTGGTGTACGCGGTAAATATTGTGCGTAAATATTTTAGCATTACTAAAAGTTTATTAACAAACAGAATGACATATTGTTAGAACTTTGCGATTACATTGCTCAAAATATTAAATATACCATATAATTTTCTCAGACTTCGAGATTCTGCACATTAAACACACGCGTCAGAAAATAAAGATTCCCAAAAACACTAAACAGCCAAAAATGTAGTAATGTAGTCATGAGCGACAGAAAAATGTTAGTGTGTCATTTTGTAGCTCAGAATCTAAGAAACGTTATGTTAGCAGATTTTTAATATCCTAGAACGGACAATTAAAATTTTGCACTCGGTGATGACGTGTGTTGACTTGTGTCGACAGTGTCTTTAAAATGAACGCAGCAGCTATATTTCCGTAGCTTTTGTACAAGAAAGAATACGCAGAAGGAAAATAGAAGCAATGTAAACAATGGACTATCATATCTTGCAGAGAGTTGTAGAATGCTGTATTTTTTCAGAGTCAAAAGTGTAAATAACAAATAATTCAAGGCAATAAGTGAATAAGCAAAAAAAGTTAGGTTACAAAACCAAAATGAATAACTAAGATCAAAATAATCAATATTCTAATGAGATAAGAAGAAAGGTAAAAAAATAAGGGTATAAGAGGAAAATAATAATTCACATGCAATGCGAATTCAACAGGGTCATAGTAAATGAAAGAGTGAATGAATGAGAGAGAGAGAGGGATTGGGAGATGGAAAGGGAAAGGGAGAGGGAAAGAAAGTCAGAGAAATTGAGGCAGAGGTCCAGAGAATAACTGAACAGAGAAGGAGAGAAAGGCAGAGCCCCGGAGCCAACCGCGGGCGACGCCAGTCCCAGGGAACGCGGTCGGCCAGGGAGCCCGCCGGCCCGCAGGACATTGCGCGGCGCGGCAAGAGTAATCGCCCCTCCTGCGCGATATATCGCGGTCGCTTCGCCTAAGTATCGATGGCAGTCGTCCAGCGCCGCGCATATTTCCCGTGACGTCACGCGGTGCGTTCGCGTGAATTAGCGTCCGCGCCGACCACGAGAAGCTCACCGTGGGGTGGATAGGCGCGGGATTGAAAAGGGATGAAGAGAGCACGTGTTCGATTCTCCTGGACGTATGTTACGAGCGCACTCATTCACGGATAGGAGATTTTCCTGATAACTCCTAAAAGGAGCGACAGATAACTTGAAAAATTCAAATCAACTATCATTTTGTAATAAAATAAAGGAATAGAAATAATATGTGAGAATATTAAAGGCGATAATATTTGAGAATTATAAATAACTAGCTGAACCCGTGCGATTACATCGCACTGAAGGGAAACCTTACATTGAACACTTACAACACAATTGATAAATAGTCGCACACATGTTTGTCTTAACGGAACGCACAACAGATTTCCGCTTCCCGCCGCTTCGATTCACATGCGACAACCACGTGAGTTCTCCTGTGGCGGATGGTGTGCGCATAACCGCCATCTTGACAGGCAGCGCGCGGAGGGCACGCTAACTATCCCAGCCGCAAAGTTCAAACAACAAAAGTTTCCTAGCATTTTATTAATAACGAAAAGCTTCGTGATTTGCAATATTTAGTGACCTCCATTCCTGATTTTTTTATCTTTTTTTTTTGGTACCTCATTTGTTAAAATCCGTTCACTGTGAGCCGAGTAGGAGGGACAACAAATTCACGGTTTTAACGAAAATAATATATATGATGATTTGTGATAATGTTAAAGGTGTTTATAAATCAGCCCTGAAGTATTTAAAGCATACATATTGAAAATAATACTGTGACGTTGCAAAATCCTAATGGTCATAAAATACTACCTAATTTCAACATTTCATGCACAAATGATCCTCAACCTGCACCTTTTCAGTTAACTAAAATCAGAGACCTTCTTTTCGCGAAGTCATAACAGTTTTTACTGGTTTTAATTTAATTAAAATGAATAGATCCAGTATCATTAGTCTTATAGAAGATATTACTGAATAACATATTACAATCTATTCCAGACATCCAGAATCATTAAAGTCTCATAGAAGATATTACTGAATAACATATTACAATCTATGGAAAAATTGAATTTTTGGCTAAACATAGCATCAGAAACAATTAGTAAAATGTGAGAGTAACTCACATGCATTTACTTACAGTAAAATATTAATCGTGATACTGTCATCAGAATTCCCAGCGATGATCAACATGATCCAATACATTTTTACAACTCAGAATGACGAGCGATTGAGACTCACGGGAACATCCAAGATAGATAGCGAAGTAAGAACTATTGGCAAAGCCCCACAGTGAATATTGAACTTCCAAGTACCTAAATGGTACTTTGATTTCGACCTTAGCCTCCAACTGAGACAAGTTCAAACAATTTCAGTGTTTATAGATCTATTTTTTAAAGAGTAAATCGCACCCCCATTGCATTTCATTCGAGAGACAAAATACTACATTATTGCAACTGCTAGCAACTTATTAAATTTGCACAACTACAAGTCTCCCGGCATTCACTCCATTTAAATAAGCCACAAACACAACATAAAACCATGAAAATCCCAACTACATGTAAGCATAACCACAAACAATTCAATCTGAATAAATCATAACCTTTCTGGAAACGTGTGAATAATTTGCTCCAAGTCCCTGATCAGATCTATGTTAAGCTCAGAGCTTGAAAACACCTGGAAAGCTTCATTGATATTTGAAAAACAGTCGTCTCAACCTTTGTGCGAGGTGGAGAACGACGCGGTCGCAAAACCTGGCTATCCGTTTGCCTCACCTGCAGGTACTGCCTTCCCCTGACCATCCTACAGTGCCACCAGAACGCGCAGGGACTAATGCGCTTTGCAAGTCGCTCTCAAATGGGATCGTTTACGCGCCTTCGTTTGTGTCTTCCTCTCTGCGCCGAGAGAAAAAAGTTTCGACGGAGTTTGCGCGACTTCATTACGAGGAGAAGCGCCTTGCATTCTTCACGGCGAAATGGGAACTGCGTTTTCAATGCTGCTTTAAATTGGGATGAATTGCCGTGCCTTAAAAGCGTGCTCTGATCACTTCCATTCCTTAGTGATAGCTAAGATGTGGTAAGATTATTCATATTGCTATTCTTTAAAATATTAATATCCGTATTAAAAGTTAAGATTTATGATTTAATATCTTATTTTCATTTCGGTATATTTGTAGTACACATTCCCTTCCTAATCCCTAAGATATATTTTCATTAAGTGACGTAATGAAAGCAAACTTTTGAGATCACGTTTCACCTATTAATAGAAACAATTTTTAATATGACTTAACGAAAGTGGTGCTAATAAACAAGATGTTTACATTTCGGTATGCAGATTTATATTTCAAAAGGTGTTTGTTATTGTGAACTCGTTTTTTGTAGCAAAAAAATTCCATACTTCCTTCTTTGTAATTTTTACCTAAATAATGCGTATGTGCATTAGTTTGGTAACATTACAGTAAACTCTTGGAACGTAATCGAAGGGGCATTAACTACATTATAATCTTATAACTATCTTACGCATCACAGTATCAACTATTAAAGACACCCGACCAGGAAACATTTGTCGGAGGTTTTTTGACGAGTGGGAATATTTATCCGAACAGAACCAAACAATATGTCCAGTTGGATAAAATATTGGGTTCGTAGGACGACGGGAGTCTAAACATCCTGCGAAGGAGCAAAAAGCGACCTTTCGAAATGTCAGCGGCAGTTGTCGTGCTTGTCGCAGGGAAGTTTTCGTGTCAAACAATTCCTGCCGCAGGCTATGTGTCTAAGTCCGCTTGTATCCAATAGTCTGCATCGGATTCAGCAAAAGTCTTCCTGCCGTTACCTTATTGCCTTTGTGGATTCTCTTTCTTTTAATGAAAATACTCAGTTTATTTTTGATTCGTTCTTTCTCCAAGCATTTGCATGGGCAAAAACAGAATTTTCGAAGCCAGCGATAGTCAGCCCGATGGTATATGTAGAAAAAGACATGTGATTCCGCGTGTAAGATGGTGACTTAGGAATTCATTCCCTTACAACGCCTTTTCACTAACTATAGAATGCATTTATTGGCCCATCGTTATAGGGCTCACGGCCATCCTCCTATATAAAATACCAACTCACAGTGTGGAAGTCGGGGGCTCCAGTAAACTGAACATTGCCGGTCTAGCAAGAGAATCATGGCTCAAAAAGCTGATTTCTCAGATTCATGATTTCGTGTAGGAAAATGTGAGGATCTGAAGCAACACTTTTAGAAACAAATTCATTTAGTATTCTTTAAAATAATCACCTCTAATCAGTACTCCAATTTAAGAAATATGTGCTTGCTAAATTCGATCGTGAAATTAATAAGAATAGATCAATAAAATGATTATTTCTCAATATATGCCTAGACTGAATGGCCTAGGTGGCTAATCGCATGCATGAACTCGGCACTTTCGTTCAGTCGGTCGCGGTTTCGAGTCCCACCTTGGTCATAGGTGTTTGTCCTTTGTCACTCGTTAAAGTATTGTCTCGGAGGGCCTCGAGTTCTGCTGACCTCATATCAGAGGAGCCCACATGTGTGTTGGCGTCTAATGTTCTGTTGAATATGTGTTCGAACGGAACTCAAAGGGTAACCGGCTATGGCTGGATAAAAGCCCCAGAAAAAATCTTAATATATAAAGTGTGTCTATTTGGTATACGTACTCCAGGGTTATTTTGATATTTGCTACAGTCACTCAGAATTCACAGCAATTGTTGCTGAAATAGGAAATGAGCAACACACATGACCTATTCCAGCAACAACGTCATATACAGTTTTTACTGTTTTTTTTGACCAAATAAAAAAATAAATATATTTGAAAATTATTACGTATGACTTCTATTACGTATTTCTTTACGTGTCAAAATGGCGCTTCATTGTGATTTAAACGCTTAAATTTGGACTCCTTTGCCGCTCATAGTGTCCAATCGAAACCTCATCGCACCTCGCGGACAGGTTCATCAGTCAAGGGGCTCGTCGCGCTGGGGAAGTCATTCGTCAAACGCACAAATAAGACATGAGCGGCGAAGCCATTAGGCCTACTACCCTGATTACATCATTAACTATTAAAAAAACAATATTGCTTCTTCTCTTTGAATCTGTATTTCTCGAATATTCATTTGTCTATGGCTAGCCGTTTTTATTTGCGAGAGCAGTCATACTCTCGTATACATCAGATTTGATTATCTTTCCAATGTGAGGAAACATTTCTTACAATATTGCATATTCTATAATAAATATATTTGTAAATGATAGTTAATATTTTAAGCAAAACTGACGTTTTTGCACTTGATAAAATCTTCATTGCCTTCGCTATAGATAAAGCCTTAGATCTTATCACCAATTCGGAACTAAACGGAGCCATAATTTTTACTGATTCCAAATCAACTTAAGATATATTAAAGAACCATAGGAACAAAAATTCAAGAATACAATTAACACAAAGAAAACTGCAACATTTGATGGAACGTAATATCAAGATAGTCTTGGCATGGGTCCCGGCTCATCAAGGGGTATTAGGAAATTAAAAAGCAGACTCAGCAGCAAAAAAAGGCCATTTTCCAAGAAATCGATTCGACAAAAGAACAAAAAAGGGCTATACATCATTGCATCTGGCAAATATGAAACATCTGAAAAAACTCAAGGTCCAATCTACACTTGATCCGTAACAATGTATGGAAGCATCAACCATTCATCAAGAACAGGAAAATTCAATGTATGATGACGAGACTAAGAATAGGTCACTCCAGCGTGACACACTCATGTCAAATACGCCAGTGAACATGCCCTAAATGTGGAAATGCAATCTCTATTTTTCATATATTAACATAATGTAATTATTACCAATGTGAAAGAACTGGATTGCCTGAGAACATCAAGAACTGTTTAGTTAACGTTAACAGTATGTATGATGTTATGAAATTTTTAAAATAAGTTGGTGTGCTTAAGTCTATATAGGATATAGGTAAACTCTGTATAAAATGTAACCAAGTCGCTAATGACCCAGCAGTTGATGCGAGTATAAATAAATTTAAAAAAGACTTCATTATTAAATGGACGGAGCGAATCTTTCTAGTTTTCATATTTTGACAACCTCACTCCCGTAAGTTAATGATATTTACCGCAAAGTTTTTTTACAGTGTTCAACAA
The DNA here is from genome assembly GCA_031308135.1 of Acheta domesticus. Lineage (NCBI taxonomy): Eukaryota > Metazoa > Arthropoda > Insecta > Orthoptera > Gryllidae > Acheta > Acheta domesticus. Next base: position 257,068,814 of record JAHLJT010009436.1, on the reverse strand, counting down.
ATTTCGATAAATGAAAATAATGAAATTAAACTACATTAAAAAGTAACATTGGTAGATTTCTCGTGATATTGCACAAGGGGGTCTCAATGGAATAAATAATCTCTTGTCCAATTGAAATTGCAAAGTCATCAACGATACGGAGTAGCAAAACTATTACTAACCGAAAAACTTTGGGCACAGATTCGGAAAAAGAGACTGAACCGTTCCCACATGTAGAGAGGTGAACACAAGAAATACAATTCGAGGAAGACTGTAGCCACAAATGTTCCAAAGTAATTGGTCACCAATTATCCATCCGCAACGAAAACTCTTGTTTGAAAGATCAGTAAGTCAATTTTCGAAGTATACTTTCTGATGTTATACAATCACTCACAACTCGCTGCTTGTTTAACTAAATTTAATACGGAATATCCCCACATTCATTAAATTTTTGTACGAAAAACATATTTCTGCACCATCTGGGGGACATTAATTTACGATAAACGCTGAGAAAACAGTCCTGCTACACCCATTTAAAACCTATGCTTCATTTCTCAAGTGTGAGTTTCACGATTCCGCAAATTTACACATCCCCTAGGTACAATAAAGGAGACTTGAGGACATAATTATACCAGTAGTTGTAACTTAACTATAAGCGTACTATTTAAAATGACCGTGAACGGAAAGTAGGCACAGCCACTCATCGATATCAATACAATTCATATTCGGCAGAGAATCCATTTTACAATTACAACATTTAGTAAAATGGAGCCCATCGTGCAAGGAGGATTATTATTTGAACACCATGTGCACGTCTAAAGGTTCTATGGAGCATTTCAACAGAAATAATAATGAATTGTAATGAATCTAACGATCCCCTACAATAGTTGTTGATCTCACTACAGTACTTCTTAGAACGCTGATCACAGATCACATAAACATGAAGGTGAAACTTTGGTTACTTACAAACATTGATATTTACGTGTTATGTTCCATCATTCTGGATGGTTCTGTCGATGGCATCAAGCCGTTACATTAACATTTAATTTACGAAGGCGCCATTAGGTACCACTCTTTCACAAAATTGCTTCCAGTACAACTCTACCAACACTAAATTCCTCAAAATAAAGTTTCACTTTTGAGATTTTGATCGCGTTCTCGTCGCATGGCCCCACCGTGGGCCGCCTGCGCGGGCGCAGGGGCTGCTCCGGCGCGGAGGCGGCGTGGGCGACGCCGCGCGCGCAGTGTTGACTCAGATGCAGCGGCGCGCCCCTAACAAATGCGCATCGCTAATGGAGTGGCGCCGCCGCCACCGCACACTTATTAACGCGTCGCGGGCGGAGGCGAGAGGAGGCAAGCTGGGACGTACTGAGGCAGGAGTCGGGTAATGGTAGAACTACTGATGTAGGATGACAGGGTACTGCGGTGAGAGAACAGTAAGCGGGAGAAAGAATGGTTTCAGGAAAGAAAGTGTCTGATAAAAAAGAAGAAGAATTTTGTCGAATCGGCAAATAAAGTCAGGGTCAGATGTGGAAAGAGGAAACGGGAGAGCTGAGGAATCGAAACAATGTATTGTGTTGGAAATGATCATGCGACAAGTGTAGCGAGGGTACGCAGTCGTTTCTAAGAAAAGTTCGAAACATTTACATGGGGAAGAGATGAACGAAGGCAAAACCAAGTTGAGAGCAACGTGTGAAAATTATACTTGGTTTGCAATTGCATGAAGTTTATTGAAAGTCACCTAACAAGACTAGTAACGTTCTTCGTCCAAAGACATATGAGTAATGCTCACGAGTCCCATCGACAAAACTTCAAATCTTATTATACCTAATCGGTCAAATTGAAATAATAAATTGTGATTTAGATTAATTGACAAGAACAGAAAAACTATTGTTTATCTTTACTTTTCACGCTATAACGTGAAAGCACTGATTACACAGAGTGAATTCAATTTCAATTTATTAGTGTGGAATAAGTCTACGATAATCTGAAAACTTGGTCCTTTTAGGTTGGCGATTATTTTTACTTTTTTCTCAACCTAAGCCTGTAACTCTCAACATATCAGCGATGTGTTGCAAGCATTATAAGCAAGTGAAAAATTCAGAAACATAGATGTTCTTTGTACGTGTTGTCATCTGATCGCGAGACCCTCACACGACAGTAAAAGCGGGGTTGAAAGTCCAACGCACGAACCTTCCCTGAAATTTCATATGAAGTCGCTATGCATTTAAGCGTCGCTACGCAGTGAGACCGTCACTTCTCTCTTAATAGTTGTACAAGGCTGCAAAAAGTTTGAAGTGATTGACTGGCAGAGCTGCTGGAGATACAAAAACTTTTTAATTTTTTCGCAGAAGTTCTGAAAAACGGGAAAAATAATTACGACTATTAGAATATTTATACGAAAGAATCAGTGATTATTGAATAGATTGTCAAGTTTTACCCGTTCTAGGAGCGAGGAAAAGCTGGTTTTTGCACTTATTTATCTTAAATAGACACTGAGGCACTGGACAACGCAATATTTTAGCGGAAAGCAGTTGTAACTTCTTAGAAATTAATGCTCGTTGCCAATCGAGTTTTAATCAAATCTCCACGGCACGCTAAATGCACACGCTTATACTTTCTAGTCCGATCGGACGACGGCTGGAAATTACCGTTGTCGTTATGATTGTTAAACAATGATTTAGTCGCGTCTTCAACGAATTCTAGCAGTTTCTAGAAATCCTAATAACGCGAAGTCTCGGCTTGCCAGGTGCAAAGAGTATATCCAGGTGACCAGTAAGTGCTGCAGTCTTGCGGTCATGTTTGAAAGTATTTGACAGTTAAAAGCTAGTGCCAAAGAACTTGTCTCCCAAAGCACATCGTTGAAATAAGTGACGCTGCTCTTTTGTTGGAAATTATCGCGCGGATTTGGGAAAAAAAAACTTAGTTGAAGGCGTCACGTTTGAAATGTAAGTTCTGCGCTGATAATTAGCTCCAAAGATTATTATAAAAAATTGAATAACCCGAATGACGCCAAATTTGAATCGATTTTGGCCGCTCGTGCCAACAATACTCAACTTTATGATAAATATGGGAAACTTCAGACATTCATTATACTGCGATTTTTGTAGGAAGAGCTCTCAAGATAACTCAAATCCCATCTTCGCGATGGAATATGTCACGGCATTTCGTATCATTCACAGTCGTTCCGCTAGAATTCGCACGATCGCGACCGTTATGAAGCAGTGCTTGCGATCATGCGACTTCTACCGGCAAGACCGAGAAAAGACGCGAAATGCCGTGACATATTCCATCGCGAAGATGGGATTTGAGTTATCTTGAGAGCTCTTCCTACATAAATCGCAGTATAGCCAAGGGTCCGTTTTCTAATAATAGAGATTTACGTGTGACACTTTTAAATGCTATTATATGCGTCACGTGATAATATCAGTGCACAATCTCTCAATTCAATTACAAAATTACATTTATTTATAAATATAAGAAAACACACTTTTTTCTTATATTTATTTTTAATACAAACAACAAAACACGATAAAAATATTACTAAATCACTGTAATAGTAGCAGTGTATAATGATTAGAACCAAATTTTAAGTAGTGGTTAAATTTTCTGCAATATACTTACGATAATAGTTTTAAGTCATTTATGAAGATTCAAGGAAAATGTGCAAGACACGATCCTGAATACTTAAAAATTGTTTATGTGTAATGAAATAGTAATGTCTCCGAAAGTCACAAAAACGCATGTCATCTAAGACAACTAAAAATTTACATTATTATTAGCAGCAGGCACACCTGATTGCAGTATTTGACATTGTGATTGTGGAGCATTTTAAGGAAGAATAACCGTTTATAACCATCCAGGGACTTTTATAAGTCTTATCAGAGTATTTAGAAACAAATCTTGTATGCACCACATGTAATTTGTAATATGAGCTCATGTGTTCATATCTTGCGTGCCTGTCTCCTGTGATCTATCACCGGGCTATCGCGTGCATTTCAAGCTGTGTAGGTCCCATCCTTGCAGCGCTGTGAGGCCACTCTTGATGTTGCGCCCGGAGCCCCGTACGACAGCTACTTCCAGAGGTGGGAGCTTGTCCTTTATGTTGATTAAGGGCTAAGCTAGTTTACGTAACACCTACTTAGCCAGGAGCGCAGAACAGCTCGCCGCATTTGCCGCTGATGAAGTTCATAGAATACACGACGTTTCACTGAACTTCTTTTCTGCTTTAAAACCGTGGCTTCCTCAACATTCAACATGAAAAACAAATTAGCTACATCTTAATATTTTTTTCGTTTAGTAAATTATGTAGACACAAAACATTCACGAAAAAATCGTGCACGCGCCAAAATGAAACCTCAAGAGTACGAATTAATCAGAACCAAGGAAAGTAGTAAATCGTGTAATTAAATCACTATAGACAATAATTTCGGTAGTATATCAATCAGCAACGTTTATGAACAAATACGTAATTACTATTACTTAGCGGTATTAATATTTAAAGTACAATAACTGAATTTGAAGACTGTAACAATATTTTACTATTAGTCACTATTAAAACATTTGTCAATAATATATAGATATTATACTTTCATTTACTAAACTTGCTTTCATGATAAAGTTATCATGTCATAAATATCGAATACTGGTCGGCGCGTAATGTTTCCAATTATTACAAAAAACAATCTCACCGATTGCAGCGATCTATTTGTTATCAAATACAAGTGCTACGGAAAACAATGTAAACATCGTTACAATCAGTTTGGCAAACAATTCAATTACTCCAAGTTCCATTCTGTCGAAGAGAGTAGCAATAATAAGTAGAGTTTATTTAGAAAGAAATATCTTTCTGACCAATATACAAAGAGAAATTTTATTTTTGTTTCTGATGTCCAATTAATATAACGTCCTTTTCTATAATTTCTTGTTAACACGACAAAACAACATTAATGTGTGAATGCTGTGTATCACAACAGGCCTACGAAGAGGTGTGGCAGTTGCGCAACTCTTCACCAGGTAGGTTCTATCAACACATCCCCTACACGGAAGCGCTAAAAGCTGCGACGAAACCTTCATAACCGGACGTTATAGTGAGAAAAACACGTATGCGTTTAAAAAAGTGAGACAACATAAGAGTCTGTGTCTTGTCTTGCATCAAATTGTTAACGCACATTATCAAAAAACATTGCTAATCTGGATTTTTAATCGTAAGATATAGTGATTTGCATTACTTCACACCAAAAACAAAACCATCTCACAGAAAATCAAACAAACGTGAACAAGCGGAGTTACAACAGCACATACTTTCTCGTATATATGGCAACAGTTATGCAAAGAAATTGAAACAACTATTTACTCCACATAATTCATCGGATGATCGGCATTCCGAAAATAACTACTGCGAGAAAGTATGTGCCATTCTATAGCACCACTAGTTTATTTATACATTTACATTCCCTTCTTACACACGTGCAGAAAATTTTAAAAAAAAATTTGGAGCGGTTTTTTGAGATAAATTTTTTTTGTAAATTTGAATCGCAATTTACGCAAAAACTATTCGTTTTTCCAAAAAATGGTACATGACCTTATTTGAAGTGCTTATTTCGTACAACCGACTTTGTCTGAGGCGAAAATCTCTATCTTCAATTTTGCCGTTTTTAAACAGTTTTTTTTTCAATTTTCGAAAAATAGGGCCTATCAACGAAAATGATGCCTACGTCATTCCCTTCAACGTTCTTCGCACTATTCAACAACAAAATATAATCAAAAAATTTGGAGCCATTTTTTTTTAATTCATAAAATCTCAAAATGGGCTTCATGTAAAGTATCCTCAAATACTAAGATATCGATTTCAAATTCAAGAGGCCTTGAGACGAGTCAAAACCATCCGGGAATATCAATTTTGAAGAAAATCGACCGAACGGTTTAGGCGCTAGCGTTGACCACAGACGGACGGAATGCCGTCAATCGATTTTGAAGTACGAAGAAGCAACAAATCATGGATTTTGACTACACCAGGAGATAGAGGATTTTTTTCTTAATTTAGCAACTGATTTTATCCACTTTTCTGTCACCAGACCCCTGCTATAAGAGATTTTCTGGCGAAAATTCTCCGTTTTCCGCCGCACGATTACATAACTTTCTCTTCTTACGAAGAATTCGTAAGGCGAGAAAGTAAAAAAATATGGAACCATTTTTCAGAAAAGTTCGAAAGAGGCTTTATATAAAGTATCCCCAAAATTAAAAGGTCTGTTTTGAATTCGTGTCCACGACATGAGATCGATGACATGGTGGTAAAAATACTGTTCATGACTGCAACAAGTTCACAAACGGATAGACACATGACAGACAGACATGTTTGGAGAAATAAATAAGCTATTCGATACAAGGGTTCTAAAAACCGTTTTTTTTTTCTGTAGAAAAATTAGCACTTTTTGCCGCAGCATTACCCTACAGCATACGTTAGTTTAGTTTAGGTTAGATTACATTATGTGGTATCTTGGAAGTGTATATTTATCGACTGACACAGTGAATCTCGAATATATAGACTTTGTCTTCCTCAAGCCTTAGAAACGTCCCATCAGTAGCAGTCTCATTCCTGTTTGTGACCCAAAACAGGATATTTCTCATCGTCGTAACGTTAATCACCTACTCCATCCAGCTCGTGTTGGGTAATGTGCACTTCATCCGGGTAAAGTCCGAAATATATTTTGAAGCTCTTCATACATCGGACTTTTATTAACACATGTTGAATAGTGAATACATCACCTTAATTATCAAATAAGCATAATAAATAATCAACAAATGATTATTGGTATAGTTGAGATTTCTACTATGAAGATATCAGACTGCTCCTTATGTAGCGTAGAGAATTTTATTTTACAATTTTTCTGTAATCTTTTCAAACGTTTCCCTTCGTTTATTTTAGAGATGCGACGTAAAAAGACGAATATCACACTTGCTCTCCTCACCGCGACTCTTTTGTTGCATTCCGTGCGCAGGACGCTTGAGAAAAACGCCCCGAACAGCATCTCCCGCCGCGCCCGACCCTTCCTCCTGCGACGAAGGCGCAGAAATTCTCGCCGGAGAGCGCTTCCCTTGAATCCGAGGACCACTCAAGTCGGCGGCGGCGACGTCTGGGGCTGCATAGCAAGGAGGACGCGCCGCGCCGCGCCGCGGGGGCGACGCTACGCGGAAGTCGGTGCGCGGGGGGGGGGGGAGTGGACGAGGGAGCGCGGAGAGACGGACGAATGTGGACGTGAGTTCGAGGTCAGGGAGCGTAGGGGGCGGAGACGAGTGGCAGATGGCGCAGACGGGTAGAGCTGGGAGGAGAGGACGGAGGCGGGCGATGGAGAACAGAGATGATGGAGGAGGGCGAGTGAGAGCACAGAGCGAAGAGAGCGCAGAAGACGGAAATGGACAGGTGGAGCGGAAAGGGCGGTGATGGGCGAAGGAGAGCGGAGGGAAAAGAGGACGGCGGTGCGAGAGAGCGAATGAGAGAGGTGACCTTGGGAATGGGCGGAGGAGTGGCACGAAACGTAAAGGGAGGGCGCTCTGTCAGGGAATGGCTCGAGCGAGGGAAAAGAAGGCGACGCATGCAGCTCTACTGCATTGTGACACTGGTGAGGGTGGCCAGAAAATGTCGTACAAGTGGAGAGAATACTTCACTGACGCTTCGTTTGGGTAAAAATGCTTCAGACAAGATAATGTACACCGTTACTACTACTAAGAGCCCTGCTGGTCAATTCTGCTTCAGCATGCATAGAACGAAATGTTGGATCAAAGAAATTGGGAACTCATACTAATGTTACGTAACACGAGCGAAACAAGTGATTCGCGAGAGAGCCGAGTTTTGTCACCCGTGCGTAAGCTAAGTCAGGGAGGGAGAGATACCATTTGTATGATTTTGTTCAGGAGGATTTTTCGGATTGCATCAGATAATTTTCTGATATACCTAATTAAATTCATCACCATAAATAAGAGAAAGGCTTCCATCTCATTTCCATCTAGCTCCGAGGTTTAAAATACGATGGAAATTATAATATTCAAGGGAAACGTACGAGCATGTAATTCCATACTTCGGGAAATAATGCTTATCAAGGAATACAAAGATAAAAGATTGAGCACCACGCCACGACTCACCTAGGAAACTGGTGCCTGAAGGAGTAAGAAGTGAAGGATGAGAAGGAGGAGGAAGAGGAACCAGCGGAAGAAAAGTAGAAGAAATAAAAGAGGAGGAGGAAGAGGAGAGCATATAGTTAGAAGACCCCCTTTCCCCTCTTTCCCTTTCTCCTCTATCTTTCTCTTGTTCCCTCTCTCCCATCTCTTCCTCCTCCCTCCCATCTCTTCCTCCTCCCTCCCATCTCTTCCTCCTCCCTCCCATCTCTTCCTCCTCCCTCCCATCTCTTCCTCCTCCCTCCCATCTGTTCCTTCTTCCTCTCATCTGTTCCTTCTCGCTCTCTCTCCTGTTTCTTCTATCTATGTTTATACTGAGTGAGGTAACGCATACAAAACTGCATTTTCTTTAAAAATGCGTTTTCACAAACTGCAAAAAACATCCCTTACTTTCTCAAGAACGTACAGTAGCTGAAAATGGTAAAAAATACAACTGGTGCCTTTTAATTCTCTTTGTTGAAAACTGCTACAAGGTTCAAAATCAGTATTTATTACATATCATTCTCCAAACAAACGTGGGATCCAAATGTCCAGAGAGTTTTGTGAACTAATATTTTTCAACGCTGGATGAGAAAGCCATGTATTCCCGAG